>JARHVA010001858.1:2422500-2945000 GCA_037957365.1 Torreya grandis
AGATGATACATATCCTCAAGGGGTGGAAATCCAAGTGATAGTAAATACCATGATAGTTTTTGAACATGGGGTTAACAAGCTTTGAAGTTTGAATGATTTGATCGATAATATTAGAGTAAGACCCCCATAATAGATCCTAGTTGGTTTTTTTAACCTTTTGAGGCATTGGCATAGAAGTTTCATTTGCTTTTGAGTCTTGATCCTTTACCCTGATTGTTCAAATATTTCCCATGAAAGATACTTTATGTTTGGTATAATACCTTACACCTAAGACCTATGGGTAATAAGGATTTAGGGGATTATGCATAAGAATTATTATAGTGGGAAGATCCCTTTAAATGTTATATGTTATCTAGAAAAGGATTCTACAATGGTGGTTTTTAGTTTCATGAAAGGATGAGGTCCCAATATGGATGCTCTAGTTTAAATTGGTGGTAAAACTAGCTTCCCTTTTTGAATCTGATTGGGGGTAGTAGGGATATTCTCTTTTTGGAGTTCAATACTTACGGGAGGATGTTTCAAGGATTTTCCTCATGACACACCAAGGTTTTTGTTTCCACTTCCTGAAGCATTTCCCTTGATTTCTCTCTTTATAAGATTTGGCTCTTCTTAAGTTATAAGGGAATTAGGTCTTGGGTTTGATCAAGGTAATATAATAGTCCTCTCAGGAGGGAGTAATCTAGAGGAGATGGGTATGCTATGTGAAGGTGTTATAGTGATTAAAGGATAAATATACATATCTTCTAAGATGTCTAGACAAGCATCCTCCTTGATAGCTTTCTCATCCTTTATTTTTAGTTGACTGTCTTGAATGGGTTCAAGTAATGTTTTCTCAAGATTATCCCAAATAATGAGATCTAGAAAGCCTAAGTGAGTATTGGGTATGGATACTCTTGATTTGGATGGTTTGAAAGCATCCCCTATAAGGAGATATGGGATTTTAGTTATTATGGAAGGTGATTTATAATCATACCAACCTCTTTAGGTAGAAGTTGATGATGGATCATACTTATCACCTAGGTCTCATGGTCTGAGGTGCATCCTAAATTAGTCTACATGGAATTAGATGTAGAGGTATGGTTGGGGAATGACTGCCTAAAGATATCTATGGATTGATTAGGAGTGTTAGGGTTATCTAACTATAACTCTCCTTGGTTAATACAGTTTTGAATTATACCTTTGAGGTAATGACACCTATTAAGATCTTAACTTGGTACATGATAGTAATTGTAGAAATCATTTTCTTTGAACCAACTAGGCTTGGGTCAAGAATCATCAAGAACTCCATCCAGAAAAAGTTTAATAATAGATGCTTTTAAGAGCTTGTCTAAAATGGAAGCATACAATTCCCTTAAGGGTATGTACTATTAAGGAGGAAATCATGTTAATGGTTTTTTATGGTTGTGCTTATGTGGTAGAGGGTTTAGATTGGATCTTTGTATGTGGGGGTGCTAATGTTAAGACCAAAAAATTATTAGCGCCTTTGGTTTTGGTATTATTAGCTCCTATGGAGGGATCAGGTTTGAATTTCTTATTACATAACTTTTCCTTCCCTTCTTATAAATCTCATATTTCTAGTTTATAAGCCATGGAAAAGGATTTTTCAAAAGTATTTAAGGATTAAACCCATAATGTTGATGAGATATGATTAGCATATGATCTCACAAATAATTCAATTAGTTTTGGTTGAGGAAGGGGACAAGTAAGTTGGTTTATAAGACTTTTCCATCTAGCCATGAAATTAGTGATAGATTCATCATCAAAATATATAATGGCATAGAGGTTAATTATGGTCACTTTTATTATGATGTTAATGGAAAAGTGTTCTAAAAATATTTATGCTAGTTTCCCAAAAGAGAATAAGGAGTGTTGAGGGATAAAACTATACCAGTCTAAAGCTAGTCCAACTAATGAAATGGAAAACATTCTTAGGAGAAGAGCATCATCATGCGCTATGAGATAAAAAGCATGTATAAATACTCTAATGTGTTGTTGAGGATCTTATTTGTTTTAAAATTTCATGAATTTTGGAAGTTCCCATTTCAAGGGGTATGGTCTAATATGGACAACTAGATTAATGGGTTCATTATACATTTGCTCATATGTGAGCATATTTTTCTGCCCATAGGTAGAGGCTTCTATATTTTCTATCCTAGTCATAAGGATGTTAATAAGATCAAGTTGGGTATTATATTAAGGAATAACCCTTAAGACATTTTATTTTAGATATTAATAGGTATGAAATGGAGTGGAAAAGGGTTATGACAAGGGGTAATCAATAGAAGTGGTTATAATCAATTGGGACACCACCACATACTATGGGGCCTACAAGGGTATATAAGTGGATCCAAGGGATTATGAATGATTTAAATATTGAGTAGTTAATGGGATGTACTATTGAGGAGGTTGACTTAATGGATCTTGTTGTGAAGGTTAAGTTTAAGGATTTGAATCTATGTTAGTTTATATGGGTGGGAGAGTTATAGGGATCGAAATCACTAAGTTATGAGGTGTCATGGTAGGAAGTGGATTAAATTAAAGTTGAGGTGTGGTGATATTTTGGGCTTGGGTGCTATTCAAAGAGAGACTAATAGATACTACTAGGGGTGTATTATTTAAATGTTGCATTATGTTAGTATCAAAACTTGTTGGGGGAGGATTGTTGAGAGAGAAAACCATGGCTATAGTGAGCCATTCAAGTCCCTCTAGGGGCATGCCAAAAACATTCCTAGAAGATTATGTATGAGGGAAAAGCAAAGTAAAGATAGCTCACATAATGAGGTAATGGTTAAGGGAAATTGGATTAATATCTAATATGCTAGCAAATTTAGGATCTCCCTGAGTATGGAATTGGGAAATACCCTCTCCCATAGACTCAGGAGAGGTATGAGGACTCAGGGTATTCTCCATGGATAAGGATGAGGTTGGGGATTTGGTTTGTTTTAGAAACTATAATAGCTATCAAACCATGTAACATTGAAAATAAATGAAAAATGAAAAAACACACAATGTTCTTTTGATTATCTCATTTTAGTGGAAACATGCACACACACTACAAAATGCACTTAAAAGATTTTACCTTTTCAAGAAACTAAATTTAGAGTGTGATAAGGAAAAAGGTCAACAAGGGTACTAAAAAATGGTAATTTAAAGATGGTTTTGGGTTTTTGTTTAAGGATGAGAACCTCTATATACATGAAGGTACATAGAAGCCTGATTCTACATTAGAATAATGTACATGGCCTGGTATTGGGGTCTACCCCCTCACTTCACACACTATAGTGATAAGGGTGTCAGGTGTTTAGCCTTCATACTTATTTCCAAATTTTCTATACTCGATCAATATACTGAGTTAGTTTTTCCCTTGGTGCTAAAATCTAAGTGGGCCCACCTTCGGTAAGAAGATGTTTCAATACTTATTTTAAGATTATGTGTTTTTTATTGTGTGTAATAAAGTGTGATTACTATGATATATTGATCCACCTACATAAATTTATGTGAATTACATAAGCACACGAAGGATGAATGCAATTATTTTAAAACCTTAAAAGGGAAAGTAAGAATTTATGGATTTTTTTCTTTTAAATGAAAGCAAACAACAATCAAGGAAGATGTAACTAGTGAATAATTTCACAATGAAAACAACAATAATGAGACCTTATGGGTCCCACTAGGAATGCCAAAATGTTTTATTATTTTTTTAGTTCAATTTTTAATAGAAATAACTTACTAAAAATGAAAATGATAAAAGGTTTTGAAAGAGGAATACCTATGATGAGGTGTGCAAAACATTTATCTAGTGAGGTTGGAGCTCCTTTTTAGCTAGGAGGGACTACATGTATATCAAATATAAATTGGATAATATTTGATTAATAAAATATATGGGTGGATTACTTGATACAATATCAATTCTAGGAAGTGGTACGCTTCATTGGAGGGATGCCAATCCACTATTTTTATGCAATCCAGTGGATAATATAATAAGATAAATTACGATGAAGCATGTGATAAGATTATAAAACTAAAATGAAACAAATCAATCAACTATATAGATATTATCAAAAAATTCATTCCAATATGTTATGGATAATTCCTCTTGTTCTTGGATTGCTTATAGCTACTTAGTGATGGCTTCTAGAATCAAGGAAAATACAACTATGCAAAGTCCTAACTCAAAAGATATTTCACTTTGATCAATGAATAAGGGATGAGGAACTATGGGTAAGTTGTGAATTGAAAACACATCATGTATAACATTAAGAAAGGTTATATTAAACATCAATGCATGATTTTAGGTCTTAAAATAGTAAATTAGAAATATTTATGATTAATAATCTAGTCTCAAGTTGTAGACATAAATTAAAGCACAAGGATTCATGTTGATTGTCTCAGAATCAGTATTGATTAGGTAATCAATGTCAATATAGAAAGAATCATGGTCAATATTATAGTGGGTGGTAAAAGACTCAAGATAGGGCCTAAGATGGGATTTAGTAGATCGTAAAAGGTTCTTAAACTGGTCACTAGTTTATCTAAATAGACTTATGACAAGAAATAGAATAGAAAGGAACAATACAATAATCTAAAACCAATAAAATACACAACATATTTACCTCTACAAAAGCTTCTCATACTAAAAAAAAATACCTCATTGATAGGGATATGGTTGGCTTTGGGTAGAGTGTGGATAGATTAAAATTAGGATGGTCTTCTTTCATAGTGCTCTAGAAGAATTTTCTCAATGTTCCAATGTGTAAAAATCAAGATCCATAACTTGATTTTGGCCTATCTATAAATCAATGTTGATCCTAATATAATCAGTAACAATCATAAGAAACATTACCAAGTTGGTCTAAGTTTGAGTTGTTGGTTCCAAAAACTCAATATCTCAGATAAAAACTTAGTTTAAATTGGTTTTAATAGGGCTCAGGTATGGGAAGGTTATTATGAAGGTTAAAACAACTTACCTTTAATAGGCTCAAGGAGATTTTACTAAGATTTAGGGGTGGTTAACTAATTACGTAGGTAAAATGGTAATTAACTAAATTATTTACATAACATTGGATGGTAAGTAGTGAAACTATATTAACCAACATAAAATGGTAGGGAAGGGATAAGACACATTTATTCATAATAAAATGGTGTAAATTCATAGTGTTTAAACCATTATCTATTTTACTCCCATTTTCATCTCTCTCTTTCATTTTTCTCCTACTTTGAATTTTATAAACTATCAGTCATCCTTTCATGGGTCCAATCATCTATTTTTTCTGATTCTCCTCTTGATGGGGCATCTAGGGCTTAGCAAGCACTATTTTTGGACACATTTGAACCTATTTTCTAGCACATTTATTTTTTTTAGAGTTAACATCCATTAATTTTATGCTACAATCATTTTAATGAATTTTTTAATTATTTGAAAAGTGATGCTTCATCTACATCTCACAATGCCTTATCATATAGGGATAAATATAGACACTCCATTTTTATCACTTCCATGTCAAAATTACAAAATGGAATGACTTCCCATAATTACACACAAACTAGCTTGAAATCATTTGTTCATCTAATGTATGAGTTTTAATTCACCTTGGGGCATATCTAGGTTGGATTATTCACCATATTAAGTCTATTCAATTATCATTCTATTCATTTTATCTGATCAATTATTCTACCTTGATCAATTCACTAATTCTCCCTCACTGATCAATTAATATAATTAATTCTCCTCTAAATCATTCTTCTAATCAAATTTCCCACATTGTATTTTTTAAATTTATCTTTAATTAATTGAATTAATCATTATTAAAATTATAATTCTATGTAAATGGAACTATAATTTCCTTTCAATTATTAATTCTTACTTTTTCTTCTCCTTTTAAAGGGGCATCTTCATTCAATAAATAGTCTTGAGATTGTATAGAATATTCTCTTGGGATCTCAGTAATTACTAAATGAATTAATATGGAGGATTATTCTCCACCCTTAATCTTGGAGATAAGATGAAGGGTCATAAATAATCTTGTGAGACATTTTAGGGGAGCATTCTCAACCCTTCATTGTGGAAACAAGATGAATGGCCTACATTGATTATCCATGTGATTTATTAGGAATGATTATCCACCCTCCATATTTAATGAAATATGGAGAGATCATATTAATTCCATTTTGATATTTTCAAGATCCATCCTCAGACCTTCATATTAGACAAGATGAAGGGCTCATGTTATCAATCCATGTGATGATCGATGTTCCTTATTGAGGATGCATTTGTAACCATACATCTTGGAATCAAGATGAAGGTCCTCATTAATTCATAATTATTATAAATAGATTCCTTACCTTGGTAATTTGAGATTTTAAAGACTCATAGCAAAGCCTTGTCAATTTATCATGCTAATTTATACATTTAAGTCCATACTTATCAATTCAATTTCTTAAAGTCTTTAAGGAGAGATAGTAAATTTTGGGATAGTGACATTGTTAAATATTGCTTGATATATCCAAGATAAATCATACACAAAGATGATGTTTCTAATGAAGGTTTGCAATATATTGATTTAATCTTAGCATTTATATTTTAATCTTTATATGATCATGAGGTCTTAGGTGTAAATTATTAGTTCTTGATATTTAATTTGATCATTTGAAATTATTAAATAAGTAGAACAAATGTCTAGATTCTAATAATACCAATTTTAAAATTATCATTTTGACATATGATGAGAAAATAATAAATAGCCAAGATAAGTGTAGTGGAGAAGGAGAGAAAAAATTTTAGGAAGTGAAACAAAAGATATATAACCACTAAAATATTCCAAGACCTTAGGAGACATGAGAATTACAATATTGCACTACTTCAAAGGACCAAATAAGAGTCTTCAAGATAAGGGAAACAACTCTATGAAAAAATAGATAACACAACATCAATTCATGATTAATTGACCCCATTTTTCATGAGAAGGTAAGAAGGATTTTTTCTCTTCAAGGGTGAATATGGCATAGTTATCCAAATTAGAATAGTGATAAATGGTGTAGCCCAATCATGAGACGCACTTCACACTAATATATGACTCTATCTCAAAATTATACTATTTTCTCCCATATAGTGTTAATTTTAACACATATTTAATGATTGTAAGTTAGTTTTAATAATTACATGAAGGAAATATTAAAGATGATCATATCTAAATATGTCCATACAACCATCAAATTTAGTTTGAAAATAATAATATGAGCTAAATTATACATGGAAATATGACCACCATAAAATGTGAACATACTCACACAAAAAAAATACATAAAGGCATACAATATAAGAACATAATGGAGTGTCATGTGAATTTCATATAGGCATAAAAAAAACTACATCATATAATAACATATAATATAATGTCAGGTGAATGTGATATAGGCATACAATGCCAAAAACACATACATTTCTATATAGGCATATAAACAATTACATAATCTAAGACATCCTAATCATTAAATATTCTCCCTCTTTATCTTCCTCAAAGAAGACTCTTCATGGGATGACATGATCATAGATGAAGATCCCTAAGATGCCTTGAATTCCTTAAAGGTCTGACTATGGGTCCTTATACACTCATAGCTCACTTGTATCTTAATATTTTCATATAAAAATATATTATAAACTTTACATACTAGACATGCAACCAAGTTCATAAATTAATTTTAAAATAATACAAAAGTTATTATGTACTTACAACAATCTCATGGTCACACTTAATCTACATTTGACATTCAATAGGATAAGTGATAGGTCACGGTGCACAAACATGTGTGTGAAAGAGGGATAAAACATGATAAGGTGCCCTAATAATCATCTGAATGGAACTATACGATGTCATTAGAAAACACTACATACACAATACATTCAAATAAGTTATATTTGCCTAAGTATAGAGTAAAATTATTAAAACAAATCTATATTTACAATTCAAATTTACAAGTTAACATATAACTCAGTGAGTGCCTGCATAAATGACATTGTAGCAATAATGCGTGTGTTTGTCTTAGCCCATAGAAATGAATTGGTCTCCATTGTGGTCATCAAATTAATAAATAATATATGATTTTTATTTAAGCATATATATATATATATATATATATATATATATATATATATAAATACATGTACTAAAAAATTAACTATTTATATTTAAACATCGACCTAGTAACATCAGCATATGTAGTAGTAGGTGGGACATAAAATGGATATGAATATGTAAACATCGATTGGCTAAGATCAAAAAATGTTGAACCATGAAGATGTTGGCACAGTCTGCTCATATAACAAAAAAATTACATATATATTATTGATGTTTATGTAAATTAATTTTTATATTTAAATACAAATATAACTAAAATTTAACATGTCAAATATATAAGATACCCACATATATGTAGTCAATGTGTGCACACTAAATGCATGTGACAAAAACTCATCACTCAAAAGTATATCATCTAAGCCCTTAGAGGGATCACCATCATTGTCTGAAGGTCCATTTCATATAACACCATAACATCTACAATGGTAAGGTCAGGTATGCACACTAGGTAGAGTATCCCCATGTCCACCCTCTAAAAAATTAGTCTAAAAAATCCTAATCATATGTTAAATGAGTGTGTTAGTAAGCACACTAAGTGCATGAAAAGTGTTAATCTCCATGACCACCTTCACTTTAGATGGAATTGTTAGTGGCCAAAATTGTACTGAAGCAATTGGGCCCTTGTTAATTATAAATGCCTAAGTCCTCAGCCCAAGTCATGTTTTCAAGTGTTCCTTCAAAGTTAAAGTTTATTGATTAATTGGCTAAGTGTTAATAGGGTATTTAATTAGTGTGTTTTAAGCCTTAGGATCTTTGAGTTTTTTGTCAGGACAATTTTTCTAAAATAAATACATCTTCAAGATTTTTTATTCATGCAAAAAGTCTAAAGACTTATTTTCATTAGGCAAATTGTCTATGACAAAAAAATCAACAAAGTGTATTTATTCTAAGTAAAACATATTTCCCTATTTCTATCAGTCATTTTTCAAAGTCCTCGAAGGGTCATTTTGCCTTTGAAAAATCCCCAAAGGGTCATTTATTTTGGACATTTTACCCTTGCAAAATATTTGAAGGGTCATTTTAATTTTGCAAAATCCTTGAAAGGTTATTTATTTTGGGCACTTTTCCCTTGTAAAATCTCTGAAGGATCATTTTGTCTTTGTATAATCCTTGAAGGGTAATTTATTTTAGGAAATTTTCCCTTACAAAATTTCTAAAGAGCTCTTCAAAAAATATGAAGGGCACTTTTAATAAGTCCGAAGGGCACTTACCCTTTGGGAAAAATGCACGTCATTTCTTTGGTGAAAACATAAAGATCAATTTCTTCAGTAGAAATACATATCTCAATTTCTTTGGGGAAATTACTTAGAATAAATTGTACAAAATAATTATCTTAATAAAGAGAAGGGCTGAGACTCATTTCCATCAAGCAAATTTCCCATGGTAAAAAACTTGAAGGAATTAATTATGTCAGACATTTTGTTTGTGGTAAAAGGCCTAAATGTGCTCAAAATTTTAGAGAGATTGTTGCAGGATAATTGTGCTGAAGATAGAAAAGCTGATGAAAAAAGGCTTGAGAAAATTATTTAGAAGTCAAAAAGTTCAAAGACTAGGAATTCTTGTAGAATAATTGTCCTAGTGAAATTGATGCCAAAACAAAGAGCCCACAGACCAAATTATCAAAGATAAAATCTCCAAAGGAAAATACCCAAATTATATAAGTGTGATGATCTCATGGATGTTTTTTGATAGGCATGCAAATGTCAACTTTAAACTCCATAAACTAGATGTCTAGATTCAAATGTTTTAGGATGGTTGCACGAGCATCAAATTTATCCCCATGAAGTAGCCATTAGTTTTAAAATGAAGGCATATCTATGACTCATATTTTCTCAAGCAAGGATGATCTGATGGAACATGTTCACATTCCCAAGAAAGATATGACAAAAACCAAAGAGGAAAAGTAGTACAAGGTATTCCATGGAGACATGAGGAGGACAAGTGTTAAGCCCTCAATGAGTGATTAAAAAAATTAATGATTCTTGGTCGATCATGCATCTAGAAGATCAATGACATGAATGGGAGTAGACTTTTCAAAGGGGAAAAAGGAAATAGAACCTAAGTTTTGCATTCTTCATCTACTCTACTTGTCCAAGTTCCTCCATGGGAAAGATATTACAGGATTATAAGATAAAAAAAGGCCACTCCAAGAAATATCTTCAAGTAGCCATGAATCAAGAATATTCTCAAGACATCATCACAAGGTATGGGATTTTTTTAGCATGCATAAGAGACAGGTAGCTGTCCAAAAAATTCTAGATTTTTCATTAATTAACAAAAAAGCATCTCCAAGTAGTTACACATGAGGATAAAGTCTTTTTGGCTCCTCAAATGAATATTATCTTTCCAGCTCATGTGAAAGGCATCTCCTACCCATAGATCAAAATATATTATCCAAATAATCATAATTCCTTGTAGAAGGAGTTGTAATAATAATTTTTATTATAGTTCTATGAATATTTCATGTGTGTCAAGGAATATTTTCTAGTTAGGAGAATCTTGGTAGGAATTTGGCACTTATAGATTTTAAATGGGTAAAAAATGTATAAATATAAGGCTTGTATTCTATTCTAGAGGTTGGTTATCCATTACATTGGTCATTGTTTTAGTTTGTGTCTTCTTTAGTATAGGCTATTCCACATTTTGGGATCACTTATATGTGTATTTTATCTCTTTTGCTAAGGTGGTTTTAGCTATATAATCATTAACAATATTTGAGAGCATCTCTATATGTCTCCCCTATCTAACATGGAACAAATCCACCATGCTTGTCCCCATGGAAACATTTTGAAACATTGGTGTATGTAAGATTTTCATTCAAGTTATTGAAAATGCATATTTTTCTTTGCTATTTTATATAGAGGAAGTGAAGTGATATGTTTTATAAATGTTGTTTATTGGACATCTCATTCTTTGCTCATTACTGGTTGTCATCTTAGGCTTAGAGGTAGATTATAAATCCCTTTCTATGTTATATTTTTAAATATGTTGTGAATAACATATTATGGAACCCTAGGTTTATGGATTCAATGGGGAAAGGCAAATCACTCTTGGTAGTTCGATTATCTTGCATTTAAGTTTTTTGCATCTTTGTAATAGGTGATGTCATGAATGTTGAAAGAATCCCTACTATTTAAAAACCACCACCACACAATCCTCCCTTCTTATAAATATATAACTTGTCCTACCCTATCCTACCTTATAAATAATATGCCCTTTGTATATTTTGAGTGTTATTTGCTAGCAGATGCATAAATATTGCATAACTAACTTGTGTCTATGTGTTGTGTTTTGAATCATAGTGCTATAGTTTTCCATTCGACTTATATTTTGAAGATTATTCAGAATGAAAGTTGTAGTCATATTCATATCTATCTTTATTATCTTGTGTTTGACCTAGATATTTTTTTCATTCAATGTGACAAAAATTCCCAAGTGGAATGAGCAAGTTTGGTTGTGTTCTAGTTAGGATTGCACCTTTATGCCAATAATCCCCATGGAGGTTAAATTGTATAATCTCTCCATGTGAACAAGCTACCCCATAAGTCTTCTCACCTTGGTTCAAGTAGAGCCAAAAGTAGTAGGGAGTGACCATACCCTTCATAGGTGCCTCTTAATCATTTTATACATTTGATCTAATCTTGATGCAAAACCCTTACCTACATATAATGACATTCTAGAAAGTTTTTCATCTTTATTTTCCATTTTATTTCAAGTGTGCAAAGCTAATCATATGAGGTACTTATTTAGGAACCAAAAATCAACTGGTACCATTTCTAGGGATGAAAAAAAAACAACTATGGCACTTGTGTCATTGGGGACTCTTATAAAGAGCTAGAGCTATAAGTATTTCATTTTAAATCTATCTACCTATTTGTGCTATAGTGGGATTATCTTGGATGTCAATATTATAACACTCGATTGGGGATGTGCCAGGACTTGAGGATTTGATAATTGACATGTGTTGCATCTATAACAAAGAGTTGTTAATGTTGTATGTTGGAAGGTGATTTTATCCCTTTTGAATATTATTATGAAAATTTTAGAGTTTTTGTGCTATTATCTCATCATTAAGTTCAACAAAGTTTATTTTCAACATGTATCACAATAGTTTGTTAACTATTATATTCTATAATTTTAATTCTAGTGGTGATTCCATTTTTATCATCTTGTTTCAAGGAAGATCAGTGCCTATTTTGAATATCTTCATTTCAGGTTTGAGTATTCTTTTTATTTCTTAAAAAGTTAGAAGGATTGAGATCATCCTTAAAAGGTGACTCATCATAACCTTGTTTCACCACTATGTTTGCATCAAAAATGAAGGAGAGAAGTTTGTAGGCTAGAATGGAAGTGTTGAATCTATTGCACACCAAATAAAATACTATGAATTTTGATTTTGACATTGACTAGTGTGATAAGTGCTTCTTCCCACATCCTCCATGTGATATACTAAATAAATTGATGAAGATTCATATGAACTTGAGTATGCATCATCTGAATATGATATTTTTATGTTTGATTGTCAAGACTCCCCATGTAAGTTTTTTACCTCCATAGAAATGATGTTTGCTACTACTACTAATCAATTTTAGAGTGTGGTCAAGAGAGCCCTGATGTATGAATTTACTTGTGATAACAATATGACACAAGAAAATGAGTTACCCAATCATGATGTGATCAAAGATCTAAAGTGTGATTTAAAATAAGTGATATAAATGGATGTAGCATTGGGTAGCTCCATTGGGAATATGAACATTGTTGAGCAACTAGTTGTTGTTCTTGACACTAGGTTTGACAATAAAGGTGATGTTTGGAGAATGACATTCAATGAAGATGGTGTTATCCTCTATGCCTCTGAGGACAAATTCTTTTACTTTTCTTTCAAGTAATACTTTGAGTACAAAAATGACATTATTGATCTTGATGCACTCTTGATTGGTACTCATTTGATTTTAGACAAAAATTAAGGTTATTTATAGCTGCTAAAAAGGTACCAAGATCTTTTAGCATGGTTTTATCTAGATTTGAGATCATGCAAAGAGGATTTGTTTTGACTTGTCATATTATTATAGCCTAGCAGTAGTACCTTTAGGCAAGTATAGAGATTGGTTTACTTCATCTTGGACACCAAGCTGCCAGAAAAGTTTAAGAGATTAAGGGATGGTAGAATTCTAGAGCTACCAGATAATGACAAGCATTCAAAGCATTTCCTTGATTGAGCATGTATACGTGTTATATAGTTTTTTGTTTTTTATCTTTCTATTGTTTTGTTACCTCTACTTTGGGATTTATATATATAGTTTCTATTTGTGCTTTGTTATGTGTTTAATTTTAGATCCTCATATTCTATTTTTTAAAGTCTACCATGTTTTATTGGGACTTCATGGATGTTTGTTAAAGTTTCTAAGTCTTGACTCCATATCCCAATGGATTGGCACCTAGTCTTAGGTTCTAGGGTTATTTACACTACTTCAGGGGGTATGCATCCTTGGGTGAGAGCTAGTTTTAGTGCCCAAAATCACACTAAAGCAATCGGGCCCTTGTAAATTATAAATGCCTATATCTTTAGCCCAAGTCATGTTTTCAGGTTTTCCTTCAAAGGTTAAGTTTCTTGATTAATCGGCTAAGTGTTAATCTGGTCTTTACTTAATGTCTTTTGAGCCTTAAGGTCTTAGGGTTTTTTATTAGGACATTTTGTTTGACATAAATACATCTTCAGGATTTTTTATTCATGCAAAAAGTCCAAAGACTTATTTTTGTTGGGAAAATTATCCATGGACAAATTCTATTTGTTTAGAGTAAAACATATTACCTTATTTCTTTCAGTCATTTTGCAAAATCTTTGAAAGGTCATTTTTCCTTTGAAAAATCCCCAAAGGGTCATTTATTTTGGGTATTTTTCCCTTGAAAAATATCTGAAGGGTCATTTTGCCTTTTTAAAATCCCTGAAGGGTCATTTATTTTGGGCATTTTTCCCTTGTAAAATCTTTGAAGGGTCGTTTTGTGTTTACATAATCCTTAAAGGTTCATTATTTTGGGCATTTTTATCTTGCAAAATTTCCAAAGGGATCTTTTAGAAGATCTAAAGGGAAATTTAAATAAGTATGAAGGGAAATTACCCTTGAGGAAAGAAGAAAAGGTCATTTCTTTGGAAAAAATGTAAAGCTTTATTTCTTTGGTAGAAGTGCACAATTCAATTTCTTCAGGGAAATTATTTCAAACAATTTTTTTGAAATAATTATCTTGACAAAGAGAAGCAATGAAGACTCATTTCCATCAAGGAAATTTCTCATGGAGAAAATAACAAAGGAATTAATGTAGTTGGATATTTTTTCCATGGCAAAGGGCTCAAATGTGCTCAATATTTTAGAGAGATTGTTGTGGGACAATTATGTGAAAGACAGAGAAGTTGAAGACAAAAGGCCCGAGAAAATTATTTTGAAGACAAGAAGGTTGAAGACTAAGAATTATTATAGAATAATTGTCCTTGTGAAATTAGTGCCAAGATAAAGATCCCATAGACCAAATTATTGAGGATAAAAGATTCAAAGGAATTTTCCTAAATTACACAAGTGTGATGGTCCCATGGACATTTTTTGATAGGCACATGGATGTCAAATTTAAGCTATAGAAACTATCTATTAGGATTCAAATGTTCTAAAATGGTTTTGTGAGCATCAAATTTATCCTTTTGAAGTAGCAATTAGTTATCAAATGGAGGCATATCTATGGCTCATGTTTTTTCAAGTGAGGATGATCTGATGGAGCATGTTTGCCTATCTAAGCAAAATTTGATAATAGGCAAAGAAGTGAATTAGTCTAAGGTATTCCATGGAGATGTAAGGAAGACAAGTGTCAAACCCTCAGTGAGTGACCAAGAAAATCAATAGCTCATGGTTAATCATGCATCTGGCAGATCAATGACATGAATGAGAGTGGACTTTTTAAAAGGGAAAAATGAAATATAACCTAAGTTTTGTGTTCTTAATCTGATTTGTTTGTTTGAGCTCCTCCATGGTAAGGATATTAATAGATTACAAGATCAAAGTGGGTCACTCCAAGGAAGATATTCAAGTATCCATGAATCAAGAATATTCTCAAGCCATCATTACAAGGTAGTGGGGTTTCTTTGACATGCATAGGAGAAAGGTAGTTATCTAGAAAATTCTAGATTTTCCATCGATTAATAAAAAACATCTCCAGGTAGTTGCATATGAGGACAAAATCTTTTTGGCTCCTTAAATGAATATTCTCTTTCCAGATCATGTTAAAGGCATCTCCCACCCAACGATAAAAAGATATGCTTTAAATCATCACCATTCTTTGTAGAGGCAATTGTAACATTCATTTACCTTGTAGTTCCATGAAGATTTCAAGTTTGGCAAGGAATATTTTCCATTTAGGACCATATTGGAAAGAATTTGGCACTTGTAAATTTGAAATGGGTAAAAATGTATAAACAAAAGGCTTATTTTTTATTCCATGGGTTGGTTGGCCATTATGTTGGTTCATGTATTCTTTAGTATACGCTCTTCCACATTTTGGGATCACTGTTGTGTCATTTTGTCTCTCTTGCTAAATTGGTTATAACTATACAACCATTATCAAGCTCTAAGAGCATCTCTATATGTCTCCCCTATCTAAAATGGATCAAATCCACCATGCTTGTCCCCATGGAAACATTTTGAAATGTTGGTGTATGTAAGATTTTCTTTCAAGTTAATGAAAATGCATGTGGTTTTATGCTATTTTCTATTGATGAAGTGTAGTGATATATTTTATAAATTTTATTGCTTGGACATCTCATTATCTCTCATTATTGGTTGTCATCTTAGGCTTAGAGCTAGATTATAAATCCATTTATACATTATATTTGGAAATATGTTGCTAAATAACTTATTAGGGTACCCTAGGTTTATGGATTCAATTGGAAAAGGTAAATCACTCTTGGTAGTTCCATTATCTTGCATTTAAGTTTTTTGCATCTTTGTAATAGGTGATGTCATGAATATTGAAAGAATCCCTATTGTTTGAAGACCACCAGTGTACCATCCTCCCTTATTATAAATATCTAACTCATCCTACCCTAAAAAATAATACACCCTTTACATATTTTGAGAGATATTTTATAGTAAATGTATAGATATTGCATAATTAACATGTGTCTACATTTTGTGTTTCAAAGCATAATGCTAAATTTTTCCATTTGACTTATATTTTAAAGATTATTTAGAATGAAAGTTGCAGTAATATACATATTTGTCTTTAGTATCTTATGTTTGACCTAGATCATTTGTTCATTCCATGTGATAACCCTTCCTAGGTGGAATGAACAAGTTTGGTTATGTTCTGGTTAGGCCTACACCTTTGTGCTAATAATCCCCATGGATGTTCAATTGAAGAATCTCTCCATGTGAGCAAGTTACCCCATAGGTCCTCTCACCTTGGTTTAGGTAGAGAAAAAATTAGTAGGGAACTTACCATACCCTTCGTAGGTGCCTCTCAATCATTTTATACATTCGGTCTTATCTTAATACAAAACCCTTCCCCACTATAATGACTTTTTAGTGGGTTTTTCATATTTGTTTTCCATTTTATTTCAAGTGTGAAAGGCTGAGTGTATGAGGTGTACAACTAGAAACTAATAAGGATCTTAGGATAAAGTGGTTTTTAGGTAGGTATTCTTGCAAGTTTATTAGGCATATGATGTGTACTTGGTCTATCTTATATAGATCCTTTCCCTCGACCTTGACTCTCTGAGTAGTCAAAATAGTTAGAAATCTCATTGAGGATAAAGTCACAATAGAGTTTCCTCAAAAAATATATTTGAATCTTATGGTTGTTACAAGGTGGGTAATTAAACACCATCCACCATTCATCCCAAGAAATGTCTCTAAAAGAATTGTGTTGGAATTATTGGATTAGGATAAATTTTTTGGATAGTGTAAAAGGTGAATTAGTTGTTGGATTGATGAATAAAGCATTAATTAGGTATTTTGATATTTTTTTATCTTTCACCTCATGTGATACAAAATTTTCACCATATTAAACCTATTATGCCCCATTTTTGGCTAAGAATGGATCTGCACCAACTCAGTCGACATCTCAAACAAGGTAATCACTTGGTATGATTTCTATTTTAGTATATTTTATACTAGTTAGAGGAATACTTGTAGACCTAGTGCTAGATGGTAGGTGGTTAATTAACACCTAGTTTTTTAGGTCATCTTCTTGAGTGGTTACATGTGGTGAATACAATATGAAGGGTCTAAGATGATGGGGCCAACATAATGATCAACCAAGGTTCTAACTTAGCACCTGACACATGTCCTCTACTCTAGAATGAAGATGCTCCCATTTGCTATAAATTTGAGCTCAATATAATTAGTAGAGAGATGAGAATTAAAGTAGTGAAGCTCTAAAAAATTGACTCTAGATATCATGGACACTATTAGCATAGGTTTTAGCATGGACGCATATGAGGATCTACATTGTAGCAACCAAGCTCACCTATGAGCCTCTAGACCATGTAGTAACTTAGTTAGATTTTAATTTTTTCTAAATAACATGGACTCTATTTGAATTTAAACTTTGAGTAATGAAGAGAATTAGCTGCAATAATTCATGATGTTCCTGGGTTTAATGTCTTTAACTTTGTAATTAAAATACACAATAAATGTGATGCTTTTAATATTATAAACTCCATCTAAATGTTAAGAATGTTGTTTTCAAGATTTTGATTCATGGAATTCATGGCATCTTTGTAATTTATGATGATGTTACCCTAACTTGTATAAATTGCCTAAGTATAAATAAGAAGCTACACCTAGTGATGTTACTCTTGCACAAAGCATGAGCCTAGAATGAACATGATTTAAGGCATTATATTAACCCATATTAGCATTAAATGGTGACAAACCTAGTAAAACAAAGGCATGCACCCTTGATATAATATAACCACCAAATATAAGCTTTCACCCTATAACCATAACAAGTTCCTCAAATAGGATTTGTGCGTACATACCATCAGACTCCACCTAGAATAACTTGTGCCAATGAACTTGCCAACACTGTTATTGCAATGACCAAGTTCTATGAAGAATGAGTTGCACCATGGCACAACTAGACTAACATGGGCCTTAATTATTTCTCTACTATGCTTTGGGTGAGTGTATAAGGTTTTCACCTTATGTGGATTGATTTCAACTTAGTTGAGTGACAAATGTTGAGTGCTATAAGATTATTCTATGTTTTCACCTAGTTATAACAAGCCAAGAATTGACTTGGGACAACTAGATAAGTGCTTGATAGAGTAAATTAATTAATACCTAACCTATTTTACAACTTTTTGGTTTCATTACCAAGAATCGTGTTGAATTTTATTCCTACAATGGTGTGACAAAATAATGATTTAAATCTCCCTTGAGAACATCGAGCACTATCTGTAATAAGTGGAAGATAGATTAATGCTAAAGCATCCATCCTATAAAGGATAGAAGCTAATGAAGTGAGATTAGAAAAACATGTATGATGCTCTATATGAGGTCTTATTTTATGAACTACTTGAGCATGTGTATCGATGGTTGGATGCTTAGATGACTTAGTGAAGTTAAATCTATTTATAACACCTTGAGTGGATGAAAAAGTGCTTAGAGAGGCTTGAGAACCTAGATGCCATTTGGACTAGAGAAGTAGACAAATGGTGGCAAGGAGTGCTAAAAAATTATATACCTTATTTCACCATGTCGACATAATCCTACCCTAAGGAAGTAGAGTATTAGTTTTTACATGAACCTAGAGGCATGTTTGTGAAAGAGTTCAGTGTAGAGATTGAGAAATTGATGGTGGATTATGGCTTTAAAACCATGAGAATGGAAGGCTAAAATACTTTTGCATATGATAAGCATAGGAGGGGAGAATGGGATGCATAGGTGAAAGTAATGGAGGGGGATGAGTAAATTGACACTTGAGATATTAGGAGATAGACTTATAATAAGAGGAGGGACAAGCTAATGGAAGATTTGGAACTTGGAAGTGGTGAGAAAACCTATAATGAGCAATAAAGACATGGGCAAGGATCTATTGAATTACGTCAACATGAGGAGAGGAAAAATGAAGCCATAGATCGAGATCAACTATTAATGGGTGAAGAATGCATTGGGTCCCTATAAAATTTGACCATTGAAGATACACTGGAAGTGCCAACCCACTTTGAACCTATGATGCTAGCTCATGTACTGGATTCCCCATGTGAAGAAAGAAGAGTGATATTTGACCCTATTTTATGATAAAATTTGACCATTTTATAAACTTGGACTATAATTTTGTAATTGAACAAGTTATTATTTATAAAGATTTAAGTAAGGATACATCTAGATGTTTGGGCACTAGCTTGACAACATAGAACATGAGTGCAAGTATTCCAATTTAGCCAATGTTAGCTATGTAGATTGAGTAATAACCCAAATATCATAATTTAGTAGTATAATTACTTTATCATCTTTAGTGTTGATAGTAAAAATAGGGCCAATACCTAATCTAATGGCTGGAGGCATTAGAAGACCACCACTAGGACAAGTACCAAGGGGAAAACACCTCAAATGCTAGCACCCCCTTCATATCAAATTTACTATGAGATGGACATACACTTTATAGAGTATCATGGCATATAAAATGCCATAGATCATGTTCTAAAATGTGAACTACAATGGTCACTCAGGGTATCACCTAGTTGGAGCACAAAGAAAAATAGTTTGTGACAACTTTTCTTGATTGCACTCATACCTGGTATAGGAAATTTGTTCCTAACTAGGATATGATTGACTATGACACCTTGAAGGAAGAATTCTTGAAGGATTTCTACAAACCTAAGTTTGAATAATAGAGTATCACCATGCTCAAGTAAATTAACCAAGGATTATCAGAGAGCATGCAGCTGTGTGATGCCAAATTCAAAATACTTCTTTTCAAGCTTCCTTATGATATTCACCCCTCCCAACATGCACAATGGTTTTTTTTGGATTGATAGTACCATTAAAAAAAATACTTTCCATGAAGACATTCATAGACCCTCATAAATTTATTTAAGCCACACTTAGAGCTGAGGTAGTCAAAAGTGTTGAAACTAGAATCAACCCATTAATGGAGGTAAAGATTACATCTATGACTAGCCAACTCCAAAAACTTACCATTAGTTCATCACAATATGATCAAAGTGAGTTATGATGCACTGATTATGAAATGAAAGGCCATACTGGGAATAATTACAATCAAATAAATATTTTCACATTAATTCTAAGCTATGAGTTTTATCATGAGGTGCATGATGTTTGAAAATACCCTTTATTACAATGTACTTGACTACCCTACACATCCAATATGTGGGTATTATTGAGGAACACATAAAATTGTAGAAATGCCCCAACTTATATAAGAAATTAACCCAAGGTAGGCCTAGCATAAACAAGGGCATATGAATGATTAGGCATAAGCCTAAAGTGGAGAAGTAGAATTTGAAGGTGAAACTAACCTACATGGAGCTAATTAAAGTGCACATAACTACTCATAGTGGATTCACCACTTAGTCACTAGTTATGCCAGTACTAGAGTTGTGCTTGGAATATGGGGAACAAAACCACACTAAGCACATAATGTGGCCTAAACCCAAAAATTTACCTTACCCAATCCTTGCATACTAGAAAGATGTATTGCAATAGGCTATGAGTGTGACTCAAAACTTTCAAGGAGAGATCTAACTAGTATGAGACCTAGAGGCACACGCTACCACCTCTTGCAAGAAGTAATATGGTCAAGAAGCTAAGGTATAAGAGCTAATATAGATCTTGTGCCTCCTAAAAATAGAAGGGATACTACCCCTATTGAATAAATTGATTTTATATCATATAGGGTAAAAGGCATTTTAAGTTACTACAACACACATAGAAAGGGTATGAGAAGTCAGGCATACCAAGAATATGGAGTGTAATCAAGAAATCCTAGTGAATTCCACCATTGATGGATGGTATATATGAGAGGTCCTTCTAGACATAGACATCGAGGTTAATATATTGATAAAGAATACATGGGAGAAGATGGGTAGGCTAGCCTTTGGGCCTTCCCATCATGTAATTTTAATGGCCAAAAAATCCAAGATGTAACCAATTGAGATTCTAAAAAGCACCATTGTAGATATAATGGGTGCTAAGTTCTATGTTGAATTTGAGGTAATCAAGTTAGCTGAATAAGATAATTATCTTGTACTCCTAAAAAGGCCATGGTGCTCTGTGAACAATGCTGATATGCACTTAAAGAAGTGATATATGAACTTTGAAAATGATAAGGAGAGGGTATTGATCCACCTCTCAAGTAACCAAGGACCCCCTATGTAGAAAGTGTTAATCTAGAGGATGATATGAACCATATCTACAACATCATGGTGAAAGGTGCTAAGAATCTCAAACCCAATGACCAAGGAGTGATTTATTGGTAAGATGGATAGTTAGCCTTAGACACCATCAACATTACTTATGACTGATGGGTTAAAGAATCTTATGAGATGACTGGTTAGAGGTGTCATTTAGTGACTGTGAAGTCACCAAATCTTATGAGGATTGGATGGGTCTATATTGATCACACTTCGAAGAGATGGGCCTTTTTTAATAGAAAGAAGGGGAAGAAAGAATTTTTATTGAGCAAAGGTAAAATTGACACACTCCTAAGATATGAGGGGAGAAATCCTATGAAATATTATGTCCATAAACTCAATTCATGTATCCCAAAGGAGGTAGATAGGATGGGTGCATTGGTGTATACTTTGAGAAGAACTAGAACTCATTGGTGGGTAGTGTAGAGGCCTAGCTTACCAACTTGGAAAGATGTAAAAGCAACCATCTACACTAAATTTGGAAAAATCAATAAAGACCTAGACATTTTTTCATACTTTATCGATTTAGACCCAATAGAACACATACGCTTGTGTAAAAAAATATGGATTAACTAAAACATAAAAGCGCTAAGGAACCTATCAGTATATGCCTTCTACAAAATATTGAAGATGTGGGTATAATCTTGGTATGTGGTCAATGAAACATGCCATGATGTAGCCAGTTGGGATGTACTGAAGGGTAAGTTTGTGCATACCTTCTCCTTTTCCTCACATAACTTGGAATTGATCAAGCTATTTCATGTAATTCAAAGGGAAGTGTTTGAGGAAATTAAAATATTAGAGGAGTGCCTAAAATATATCTTTAGGGAGAAAGGATTAGCAATCTTAACTTTATTTGAGGAATAAACACTCAACATTGACTCAAGTGATGAAGATATAGATATTTGGAAAGCATGCAATTGGACATCCTTGATATAAAAGAGGAAGTTCATGTGCCAAGTGGATGATAATTCCCTTGGAAAAGAAGACCCTACTCATATAAAAACCAAAACAACTAAGGGAAGTAGGCAAGTTGAGGACACACATTAGGAAATGAATGAAACCTATCATGTAAAGATTAAAACCACCTAGGTAGAAATCAGCTCAGAGTGGGAACCAAAGGTGGCTACTCTAGGTGTATATTGGTCTAACACAAATATGACATGAATTATAGATATCATAAAGGAGTTTAAAGATAGTGGATGATGCATATATCAATAATTCCCCTATAAAATGAGCCCCAATCTCCATTCCAATGTTAAAATGGAGATTGATGGTATGCTAGCCACATGAGTTATCTATTCGATACAAGAATCTAAATTGGTGAGTCCCATAGTGATTAGCATCAAGAAGGATGGGTGAATTCACATTTTCATTGACTATAGAATATTTAAATCCACCTATGTCACTGGCCCCTTCCCAAATATATTCAATATTGATGTCTTAGTTGGCATCACATGCTATGAAATCTATACTTTCATTAATGGTTTCTTAGGATACCATCAAGTCCAAATTGAAGAGGAGGATAGGCCTAAAACTACCTTTAAAATGAAATGGGGTTGTTTCACCTATAATGTGATGCCATTTGGACTCAAGAATGCACCAAGCATATTCTCTAGAGTAGTCATCACCACATTTAAGGATTTTATTCATAAATTCCTCTAGGTGTACCTTGATGATTGGACTATGTATGGGCTCATGAAATGCCATTATAATAACTTATGCCTCATGTTTGAGAGGTTAAAATAGTTACAAATATCCTTAAAACTCAATAATTTCATCTTTGTAACACTTTTTAGCACCTTTTTTGGGCACATCATCTGTAAAGATGGTCTACTCATCGATCCTATGAATATTGTAATAATCATCCAACTCTAGACTCCTTACACATAGAGAGAAGTTCACACCTTTCTTAGCCATTATGGATATTATATAAAGTTCATAAGGAGTTATGTAAATATTGTGTCACTACTAGAGAATCTCTTATGTAAGGATGGCCCATTTTATTGGGGCACAACATAAGAGGATGCCTTTGAAACTTTAAAACTCAAGTTGACTAGCATGCATATTCTATAATTTCTTGATTAGACAACCCCATTCCATGTCCATGGTGATGCATCTAGATCTACAATTGGTGTTATTATGGTGCAACCTAATGAAGGAAAAATAGATCATCCCATCTCCTTTAAAATTAAAAAATTGACCCAAGTAGAGCAAAACTATAAAAAAAACTAAGCATGAGGCACTGGTCATGGTCTACACCCTACAAAAATTTAGGAAATATTTTTTGGCAACCCCATTCATCTTCTTTATGGACCATGAGGTTATTAAGTACCTCATAAACAATCCTATTCTCTATGGGAACATTTGTAAATAGATAATTCTATTTTAAGAATTATAATTCTCAGTTGTCATTAAGCTTGGAAAATAGAACTCAAGCCCAGACCATTTGTCTCATATCAAATTTGGTGATGTAGTAGCTCTTATAGAAGATGACATGTTAGATTCACAACTCTAATAAGTCTATCACATCCTTGAGGACTTGGTATAAATAGCCATTTTTCTACATCTAAGTCTGCACCCTAGATAATGGAAACTAAAGAAAAGAAATAGTTCATATTTTGCACCACCCCTTTTCATCCCATTAGTGAAAAAATCTAAAATTAGGCCAAGATAAATTTTTATGATGATGTGTATTATAATATGAAAGGGAGTCCATTTTATACAAGGTGCATGAGGGAATAACAAGAGACCATTATGTTAGAAACATAATGACATACAAGGTATTATAATTAGGCTTGTGGTGGCTAAGCCTATTCCAAGATGCAAAGGATTATGCTAAGGCATGTGACATATGCCAGTGCACAGGAAAACCCGACCACTAGGATGAGTTTCCTCTCATCCCCATTCTTGACTAGGCACCATTCAAAAAATGGGCCATTAATTTCATTAGGATAATCATTTCTATAGTAAGGTGCAAGATATATTCTAAAAGCCATTGACCATTTCACCAAGTGGGATAAGGTAGTGCCAACCATAAAATACAAAACCACCATAGATTTAAGGTTTAGATGGGAGAACATCATAAGTTTATATGGGTGCCCACTTAGTTTGACTAGCAATAGAGGCACAAACTTCATCAATGAAATTGTGTAGATTTTAATGACTGAATACATGGTGGTGCATCATAAGATAACACATTATCATCTAAAATATTATGGCACCACTGAATAATTCAATAAGATCTTTGGGATGTGCCTCATAAAGATATATGATCTTGGTCACAAAAAATAGGATGATCAAGTTTCCATAGTATTATGGGCATATCACACAACATACAAGTACTTGAATAAGGTTGCACCATTTCCATTAGTGTTTGGAATAGAGGAATTTTTACCAATGGAGTTCTTGGTCCCATCATTATGCATTACAAGTATTGGTCATTTATATGGCCAAAAATCACTAAGTGTGATGCTGGAGGACTTGGAATGCTTAGATGAGGTGCATGCCCAAGCATGGTGGAGCTAGTAGATAGAGAAGGCACATTAGAAGTTATGGCATGATAACCATATTAAGCACAAGGTACTAACTAAAGGAGCATTGGTCTTGATCTATGACTCCAAGTACCTCAAGCGCCTAGGAAAGATACAAATTAGGTGGATGGGTCCATATGTCATCCACAACATATTGGAAACTAGTACATGTAAGCTACGTAGTTCTCTAATGAAATTCTCCCTAGGCATTTTAATGGTAACCAATTGAATCCTTATAGGTAATAAGATGGCACTTTCATCATTAAACACCAACTTTTTTGTCACAAGTTGGTTGTATTATGCTAACTCAACTAATTTTTAGCATAAACCAAACATTTCCTTATGTTTTGTATTAATTTATGATGGTGTTCTTATTGAGTGAATAAGCAACATTGTGAGGCCTATCGATAAAATCTTCTAGTAGTTCCACATATAAATTTAGCTAGGTAAGTCGAGCATGGATGCTTATTAAAGTGATCGAGGCCATAAATCTAAAGTACATAATGTTTACTAGATTTATAAAATAGTTACATAAGATCCTAATTTACAAGATTCAAGAAATGAGGCACTTTTAGGCCTGTATGAGAGCTATCTTATTACTTCCATGTATAATACCAGTTAGGTGAGTTGAGCATAGATGGTTTCCAAAAATATCTAAGGTTAGACACCTAAGTTTTTGTGTGCATGAAACTCACTAGACTTTAGAAATATGAGTACCAAGTGATGAAGAGAGGTGTATAGGATGATCATGCACATAAGATACAAGAGAGGTGCATAAGATGTTAAGTGTGTAAGACACCTAAATCATGAAGTGATGGATGACCAACATAAGGGATTTATATGGGGTAGGATAGGCCAAGGTAAGAGATGAAATCATAGAGAAATAAAACAAGATAGGAAAACATGCTTGAAATGAAAGCACTACAAGAAGAGAAGATGGAACCATAGAGGCTAAATTATGTGCATATGAGGCACTATACCTAGGTTACCATAAGGTAGGTGAAGGTCATGCCAAGTGAACAAAGTGCAAGAGAAGATCATCAAGACAAGTTGGTATCCACCTAATGATAGGTAGGAAGTGATCATTTAAAATACATGTCACTTCACCTAAAATACTATTAGGATAATTTATTGAGGTGATGGAAAAGGAAAAAAGATATATATTAAATGCTGATGTGGTGGTGGATTTTTTTGGATTTCACAATTTTTTACAAAATCCAAGAAATCTAGGCATTGTCATACCATTAATCACCCATAATTAAGAGGGTAATTGAATTAAGGGTATAAAGTATTGATAGGTCAATTGGTTTAGGTTAAAAACCTCAAGTTAATTTTATACCCAAAATGCAAAGCACAAAACTAGAGTTAAACTAGAGCCAAAATAAATAAATGCTACTAGAGTGAAACCTTAAGCACTTATAGATGCAAAAAGAGAATGATTGAATAGAAAAAGGAATTGAATTCCCTTCGAGATTGGCATAAAGAAGTGTGGGGCATTAATTATGTGAAAACCAAATAGTAGAAAAGTTAAGTGATGCCAAGGAAATTATTAATGGTAAGTAAAGATCAAGAGATGAAGTCACAGTTGAAGACCTTGTGACTATGAGGTGTGTCGATAAATATTACAAGCTTTGGCATGTTAAGCAAACCATGATTCAACACTAACTGATTCAAGATGGGAAAGAAATGAATGAGTTCTACTCCAATGTAGGCATAGAAGGATGCCAAATGAGCATGGACAATGGAAGATATCACCACTCCAAAGAAGAAATCACATATAGTGAAAAGAATTAACATCATCAAGGTTGATCCTAAGGTACTTGAAAATATGTCCTATCAAAAAATATAGTTTCCTATGGAGGTCTTGGTAGGAGAGAACTAGATGTCTTTCATGCATACCTACCAACTCAAAGAATACAACCATCACACCTCAAGCAATGTACAAGATCTAATGCAAGACAGGGTGGGTAATACAAGGGCTAAGATAGAAGTAGGTGTGGTATTATTTTATGTCTCCATCCAAGACTGACTTGCAACCACTAGTGCAACTCACCTTTATGAGTTTCCATATTTTGGAGAACTAGAGGAACTCATGGAGTTCCTTCTCTTACATGTCCATGGAGACTACTACTTTGTATGGAAGTGTATGAGGTTATCAAAAATCCTATTTGGTATAATTACTAGGATTATAGAATCTAATGTAGACATCCATTAGATGATGGTAGATGATGCTGAGGTAGAAAGGGTCATGAAACTCTTTAGGTACTATAAGGGAGGGTTTGTATTCCCCATAAAAGATATCAAGGACCTCAATATGAGGGTGGCGACATGCCTCATAAGTTTAAAAATTTAACCTAGAGGATGTTTGATATACATCACCAAGGCCTACCTATGCATAACCCACCACATGACATAGGGGGTCAAGTTTAATATAGAAAATTTCATTACAGGATAAATGGTGAAAAATGCACTTGAGTGTCACAAAATGTGAGAGACCTTCTGGTGGGGGTCGATGCTGATTTTAATTATGATGAAGGAGCTCAACATGATTGATGGTGATGAATATAACCTTTATGTCTTCCTAACACATAAGGAATCCTCAATATAGAAGTACTAGAACTTCACCTGCCCCCCCACATTCTCCTAGATGTACAAGACTTGAGTGATGGGGTAGTATACATAATAAATAGAGGCATTTGATAGGGAATGGTACATCTTCAAGGAGATCCCTTAAAACATGTTTGGAATGATGACCTTTACCATTATGAAACACTTATATGTAGTGTGTTTGGTGCTCATAGAAAGAAAATGATTAGGCTAGTTAAATATCCCATCTACATTTTCCACCAAGTACTTTAGGGATACACTAAGGAGAATTACAAATGCATAAAAAAATAGATAACCTGGTGAAGGTCATGGATATGGAAAGAAGTAGGTTGTGGAACTAATATATGTACCCAAGAAGGAAGGCTATCAAAGATGAAGAGGAAAACTTAGATCTTACTAACATATATCCCCTCCAAAAGGAAGTCATACTCGGGCATATCTACATGATGTATTATGAGATGAAAATAAGAAAGAAGGGCACATGCAATGAGAAGGATAAAGACCTACCCTCTAAATCAATGATGAAAGGAAGATGATGCCAGTAACATATAAAAAATCTCCCTAGAAAAAGTGGGGAGAAACATTTGAATAAATTTAAGAATGCATAAAGTTGAAGATTGCCTCTAATGATAAAGCTACCCCATCATCCCCAGAGAAAAAATCCATGACCTTCATAAAAGGGACTAATTCTCCCAAAAAGAATGAAAATAATAAGAAGTATAAGCATCCCATTATAATGTCCATGATAACCTTGGTAGAGATGAAGGTGCAAGAGTTACATGAGGAAATGGAGGCAAAAAAGGTGCGTGAAGAGATGGAGGAGGAAGAAGTAGGAACAAAGGTTAACATTGTGGAAGAAGTAGAAGAAGAAGATCCTAGCACCAAATAATTTTAGGAGGCCCTGCAAGGTGGCACTACTACTATGCTTGGAGAAGTAGAGAATCCAACAAGTAACTCACTATAAAAACTCACCACATGGCCTCCATAAACTAAAGAGGAAAAGAGAGAGGCATGGAGGAAATTGGGGATGAGTTAGGTAGAAATTATAAAGGCACTAGCACTAGAGAAGAAAAAGGATTCTATGAAGAAAAAAGGCATGACCAAGGAGGATATTGAGAAGATTGAAACTAAGGAAAACAAGGTTGAGGAAAAAAAGGCCTTAGTACTAGAAAGAAGAGGAAGGCTAAGAGAAAGAAGGCAACCCAAGAGGAAAAGTCCAAGAAAGAGAATGAAGAGAAAAATGTTACCAAAAGTGTGAAATCAATTGATAAATAAGTAGTAAAGGTGCCTAATGACACAACCAGCATAATAAACTAATCTACACTATAGGTGTGCCCAAGTAGCAAAGGGGTTGATGAATACAAGGAAGGTAATAATAGAACCTTAATATAGAAAATAAAGAGTGATAAATAAACCTAGTAGAAATAGGAGGGAAAAGATGGCACCAAGGAAGAATAAGAAGAGGATAAAGGGGATGAGTCCAAAGAAGAATCCCTATAAGAGCAAGAAGAAGAAACCTCAGAGGAAAGAGATGAAAAGAGTGCCAACACTGATGAAGAGGAAGAAGAGTAGATGGAGTTCACCATCACTGAAGAAGAAGGCACCAAGCCAAGCCTAAAAGAAAAGGTACAGAAGGGGTAGATAGATGAAGATTAATACATGTTTAAGTACATGCCCCTTGAAGATACCACAATTAGGATGCACTAATAGCTATCATTTTCTTTTGATAGTTTTATGGATGATCCTCATTTTGAGGTGCCACAAAATGCCATATTGGGTGTATATCAGAAAAAATAAAGGCATGATGAACTTCTCATAAATCCTAATGTCATGAACCTAGTTTGGTTGACAAACACATTCATTTAGATGGCCTTTGAAGTAGCATAATAGAACATCATCAATGATGTTAGGTCTTTAAAATGGAAGAAGATCATGCTAGATGTAGAAGAGGAATCAAAGGAAATGAAGTTTAATCTATAGTAACTAGATGAATGCATTGAGGAAACCAAGCCATCCCTCTTAGAATTAATTAACACTTTGAACCTCTCAAAGGTTGAAAAAGTATGTGTGCTAGTAGATCAGATGATCTTGAGGTTGAAAGCCAAGCTAGTGCTAGAAGAAGAGGAGGAACCATTCACTGTACTAAAATAAGAGCTAGCTTCAAAGCTCAAAGAGGTGGAAGACCTATTTGCACAAATTCAAGAGGGAATATATGGAGCCAATGCCATCTTTTGTATCTTCTCTATTTGGGAATCAATCATAAACATATGCCTTAAACAGGTAAAGGGGGAGAAGGAGGAGCTAATGGCACATGTATACACTGTAAGAAGGTTAGAGTGTAGCTAGAGAATGGGGAAGGTCAATGATTTAATCACCTAGATCAAAGACCAAGAACAAATCCTAGAAGCACTCTTCTACACCTTGTAAACCAAGGCCTATAAACAATGGGAAATCTTGGATGGAGTGACATAAGCTAAGGTAAACATTGAGGCCTTTCAAAAAGAATTAGAGAAAATAGATGTGCTCATGCTTAGAAACACCTCTATAGAGATAAATATCACCGTTAAGGAACTCAAGTTCATTATAAAAGGCTTTTAGGAATTCAATGTCAAACTAAAAGAGAGTACACTTGATTTCTACATGTCAAAAGTGTTGAAAGACTAGTTTGGGGGTGGACTAGTAATTTTGTATGGGGTGATGTTGGGCCCCTTTTTTGACTAAGAATGGATCCATGCCAACTTGTTAGACATCTCATCACAAGGAAATCACTTGGTATGATTATTATTTTGGTATCTTTTTTGCCAACTAGAGGAATCATCAGAGACTTAGTGTTAGCTTGTAGGTAGTTACTTGACACCTAGTTTTTTAGGGTATCTTCTTAAGTGGTAGTATATGGTGATCATAATGTAAAGGGTGCAAGGTGATGGAGCTAGAATAATGATCAAACAAGGATCTATCTCAACACCCAACATGTGCCCTCCACCTTGTCATGAATATGCTCCTATCTGGTATAAAGCTAATCTCAATCTAGTTAGTAGAGAGATGAGAATTGAAGTAGTGAAACTTTGCAGAATTAAATTTGGACATCATGGATGCCATTAGCATAAGTTTTAACATAGATGATTATAAAGATCAACATTGTAGTACCCAAGCTTTCCTATGAGCCTCTTGGCCATGTAGTAGTTTAGATAGCCTTTAATTTGTTTTACATAACATGAAATTTGTTCTACATTTAAACTTTGAGTATTGAAGAAGATCAATTGTAATAATTCATGGTGTTCCTAGGTTTAATGTCTTTATCTTTGTTATTGAAATGCATAATAAATGTGATGCTTTTAATATTATAAACTCCATATGAATGTTAAGAATGTTATTTTCAAGCTTTCAATTTATGGTGTTCATAGTGTCTCTATAATTTATGATGATGTCAGCCTACTTTTTAGAAATGGCCTAAGTATAAATTTGAACATGTGCCCAGTGAAGTTACTCTTACACAAAACACGAACCTAGAATGAACTTGATCTAAGGAATTATATTGACCCATATTAGCATTGAATGGTGCTAAGCCTAATAAAATAAAGGCTTGTACCATTCAGACAATTGAACCGCCAAATATAAGCTTTCACCCCTATGATCAGAACAAGTTCCCTAAATAGGCTTTACAACTATAGACCATCACACTCCACAAGAAAGGGCTTCCACTAATGAAATTACTAATGTCATTATTGCAATGACCAATTACTATGAAGAATGAGTTATACCATGGCATAACTAACCCAATATGGGCCTTAATTCTTTCTTTGATATACTTTAGGTGAGTAGATAAGGTTTGTGCCTTATGTGGATTGATGCTGATGTAGTTGAGTGATAAATGTTGAGTATTGTGGGATTATTATATGTTTATGCCTAGTTGTAAGAAGCCAAAAATTGACTTAGAACAATCAGACAAGTGTATGATAGAGTAAATGAATTGAAACCTAACCTATTCTAAAATAAATCCCTATATCTATGCCTATATGATGCCCAACTATCAATTTCACTCGTTATTGAGACAAATTGGCCTAGTACTGATTCTAGGGTATTATCCAAATTGGTGTGTTGGGTGTTAGTCAAAGTGGGGTCCCTCATTATCCTAATTTTTTATTTAATTTCTATTTTCTTCTCAACTATGTGTGTAATCTAATCCTCTTGACTACCTAGGGGGCTTATGATCTTGTAGGAGGGATATGAGGGTTAGGTGGAGGGTTAACAAGATATTGTCTTACACTTGAATGGGTTATTAAAAAATGGTTTTAATAATAAAATAATGCAAATTAAAAAAAATTCTAAAATTTAGTGTTAATAGGTTTGTTTTTTACTTGCTTACATCGTCGCTATAATAGTATTATCGATTCATAAAGGAAATAAGTAATGGTAATGTGTTTTCTCCTCCTCTTGGAATAATTTGAATGTTATCTAGGGTAGATAAGGTAAAAGGAGATAACACAACAAGTGAGAATGTGGATGGCCATGGGTTTGAGTCTTTTATTTTATAGAAGTTATAACACATGCATTAAGTATAATATACATAATGTGTACATGTTGTGTGTAGTATACATAATTCATATACATTATGCATACTATACATATCACATACACATTATGTATACTATACATAACATATACATGTTATGGTTCAAAGTTTTTTAGCCTAAATTTAAATAAAGCATATATGTTATAGTTATTACATGTATGCATTATGATATAATGCATAAGCATTATGGTAAAATATCCATGGAATTATCCATCAACTCTATGCCTTACCTTAATATAAGAAGGAATGAAAAAGTATAGTAATCTAAAACCCTAGATGACTAAAAACCTTAGGAATATAAAAATTAAATTCATATAGATTATGTTCACCAAATGTTTAACCCTAAAATCTAGATTAATGAATATAGGGTTAAAGGGGATAGAGATAGCCTAGGGAAAAAAGGTTTTAAACTATTTCTATTATAGGACAATTAATTATAAACTCACATAAACAATATTATGAATTTAAATACTAAGATATACTAAAAATAATTATTACAACTAGTGATTTATATAATAATTAAATGAAAATAAGAGTAATTAGCTAAATTATTATGCACATTCAGATTTGATATGGAACAAGATGAAAATAGATTGAAATGGGATCCTAGATCAGTTGTTTGATTATATAAATTTTACCTTTATGGCTTTGAACACTTACATAAACCTTAGATGGTTGTATCAATGCTTATGTCTAACTTGGACATAGGTGTCCTATAAAAAATGCCCATTAGATCTTGATGCAACCACCTAGAATATTATGGGTTTCATGTCACCTTTAGTTGAGTGTGATCATATCAGATCATAGGCTGTCACTCTTATCAAATCATCAAAACCCTAGCTCTTCATCTTCATAGTGACCTTAGTATAAGTGGTCTAGTAAGCTCATGATTTTGAGCTAACCCAGAAGACTTCTCTATTAATGGGTGCTACCTAATAGACACTACTTTGAAGAGGGCCTCAGGTTGATGTAGTTCTCCCATAATGTGTTGGCTTGTGTGTGCATAGGGGTGAAATATGTGCAAAGTAAGTATAACATTGACCTAACTTGTAACTTGGAAAATATGATTCATGGGTTGCTCATTTAGTACCTTAGACCTATAAATGTGTTTTTCATTATGATTGTTGTGTAAATATGATAAAATAAGGAAGCTTTGTTAGGTTGAATTCTTGATTTAATGTTTTTGGTAAGTTACTTTATGAATTTTTAGGTCTATGCTAGGTGAAGAATGAATGATGATTGATCATCAATATATACTAACCCTTTTAGAGAATATCTCTCATTAAAGAACTTAGGCTAACCATAGGGATACATTTAATTTGTAAATTAGATGACTTTAGGGTGCTTGACACTTGTATTGGAATATGACACTTACATAAATGTAGGCCTTTAAATTGGGTACAAGGAACTTCTAGAGATAGGATATAAGTAGGTTTATAGTATTCTAACTATGATAAAAGGTTTGAGTCATTATAATAACATTGGTTAGACTAATATATAAGTAATAAGCACAAAAAGCTATTAGATGTGATCCTTTTAGTAATGAGAAAGGTTTAAAGCTATGAGGAACAACCAAGGTTTATATTTACAAAGTGTACAAGACTAAGGTGATATATAATTTAAATTTAGTGTGTACAGGATAATGATTTCTCATGGAGGTCATTTGGGTAATTACTTAAGCATACACTAGTAAAAATACAATAAAACAATTAATATCTAGTTAAAAAATGTGTGTGGAATCCTTCATCTTAACATCAAAGTAATTTAGCCAATTAGAAGTCATGGTTGAGTGAAGTCTCTTGAGAAAATTGCTTTGTTAGGGATTGCATGTATGTATTATACTTGGTTATTTTATCTTTCCCTGTATCAAATCATCTATGCATATTTCAAAGACTAACTCACATTTATTTTGATTTTAACTCAATATATTTTGTTTTTTTAATGTCCCTAAACCAATTTGTCAGAACCATTGTTCCACACATTGGGAAGGATGGTACTGAAATCTCAAAAAATTGTCCTAAAGGTCTACAATGTGGTATTAATTTTGATAATCTTCCTCAACCTGATGTTTTTCTATAATTAAATGTTATTAAAAAAACTAAATGGTATGACAATAATTGTCTTGTTACTTATTATGTTAATGTTTGTCTTACCTTATTTTGGATTAATGAACCTAAACAAGTGCAAAACTTTGAATATTGAGATTGTATAAAGTATACATAAATTAAGAAAATATGAATGTATAAGTAGATGTTCAATTACACTTTACTATTTATAGATATGAATAATAAGACTAAGGTAATTAACTTGTTACTATTTTATTCTGGTATGAGATTGTGTTCAAGTGGAAAGAATGGTTGAAACTAGATTATGAGTCACTAAGATCTACAAATCAATTGTATGGACATACTTGGATGAATCTAGAAGATGGATTCCCTTGTAAAATTAGAGGCATATAATGTCTATCAAAAACATATTTGTAAGGTGTGTCATACTATTCCATCATAGATCACTACATCTGCATCCAAACTATTATTCTATGTAATATTAAAAGTCCACTATTGTGCACAGGTCCATAATTCTATCTCCTTCACTTTGAAACTTTAGCTCCACTTTTGAACCTAGGTTTACCTAAGAAAGGAAATGGAAAATATGGGTTGAATTGACCCCAACTAGCCCCCACTTAGTGTTTGAGTGTTGCCTACATTTTTAATACTTTGAAGAGGGCTCAAACCACACATAGTTTGCTCAGGTAGGTGTATATGTGAAATCTTGATCCTCTAGTATGGATGCAACTTGTAATTTGGCTTTTAACCTTGTCACTATGCAAACTTGAATTGGCTTAGGTGCTTTAGACTTGGATAGGCCTGATCTTTTGAGTTTTATTTTTTATTTTGAAGCTTTAGGGTTGTTCCTCTTAATGTGTAAATGTCATCTTAATAGGAAATAGATAGATGCTTTCTAGATAGGAATATGTGTACTCCTAGTGTGTATAAATAACTAACTTTTTGGGTAACTTATTCCACCACCAACATGTTAACCATACAAGATAACTAATATGAATGATTTAAATTTAGGAAAATGACTATTACCAATTACTTAAATAGATTTGATATAGGTAGATAATTTTGGTAAATTAGAGAATTCTAAGTGTGATTAGAGACATCAAAAAAATGGGAAGCATTGATATGATGATCAAGAGATAATTTGATTCAGATAGTAATTAGAATGGACATAGATAAGGTAATTCCTATAGGTGACTAATAGCAAATCAAGAAGGTGAGGCCATATATATGTGAATGGATAATCAAGATCATGAGAAATAGTCATATATGTACACACATGCCGTGTATGGTAAAGATAAGTCAAGATTGACATTGTCAAATGTCTAATATCATATATATGTGTCTACAAATTCCCCCTTTTTTTATAATATTAATAATGCTAAAGTAAAATGGCAAAGAAATTGCATAACTTAGTGTGTAACCAAAATTTGTCTTTAGGGGAAGGATCCAATCTCCATATTGCTCCATGAAAACCTACAAAAAAACTTTAAAAATTAATGTCCATATATGATATGAAATATGAAATAAAATAGATTAATGAAACGTTTAAGATTTGAAGAGCAAGGAAGGAATGCACCTGTAAGTATGTGAAACACGTTGCCCTTTGAAGTATTGAAGAATAGGATGTTTATGACCCAAGGAAAATGCTATTGTGTAAAACATGGTTTGGGAATTTAAATTACCCAACCCTCATGAAGATGGAGAAATGCTTTGAGTGACACAAAACTTGAACAACCACACTCTCATTTAACTTATCAAGAACCTATAATAGGTTAAAGATGAAAAAGGTGGGACCCATAATTAGTTCTTATGTAAATTTGGATCCCCATAATAGGATCATATGTAAATATGAATAAACTGAGTCAACCATTGTGGATGGATATTATATTTAAAATGCTATCTATTATCACTCAAACCGTGCACCCACTGAATTGGAAGAATTGTTTTAGTGGACCAATGCGAACATCCCCAAGGTTATGAGACCCTTGCGATATATTGTACCCAACATCCCCCTTTTCTTTAAGGAGAAATGGGGACCCACTTTTTCAAATTCTAGTCTTAATATTTAGTCTTCTTTCTCGTATGATTATACAAGTTCTAAGAAATCTAAGGTATTTCACTTTGAGTAGGGCATTTATAAGACTAAATTTTGTTCTATGTAGACCATTATTTTGGTTTATAATCTTTCAAAGCTTTATTATTTTTGTGCTTATGAAATTCTATCTTTTTGGGTTTTGTGTTTGGTCTCCTTTCCTTTAGACTAATTTAATTAGGGAGATTGTGTTAGATACTTTATCCAAAACAATACCCCTAAAGGAATTGTTCCAAACCTTTTTTAACCTATAGAATTCCTTTAGACACTTTGTCTAAAATAAATCCTCTGACTAATTATCCCTTCAAACCTCTTAAACATACCCTTCAGGTTTGAAGGAAAATTATTTTGAGACTTTTGAAAGAACTCATAGCTGTATGGAAGTGCCCTTAAAGAAATCAAAAGTGCGCTTTGGGGATTATGAAGTAGACCCTTTGGGAATTATTTTCCATGAAGTAGATCCTTTGAATCTCATCCCACATGCCCTTATATCTTTTAAAAAGGACCTCTTAACCCTTATGGAGTATCTATATTCCCTTTCCCTTATCCAAACATACCCTTCAGTTTTGGTGAAACTTACCCTTCAAGACTTTTAAAATGACCCTTAGCCATACAAAAATTACCCTTCAAAATAAAAAGTGACCTTAAGCCCTCATAAACATACCCTTTAAGACTTTGAAAGTAAATTTAGCTGTACAAAAGTACCCTTTGGGAAATAAAAAGTGCCCTTTGGGGATTACAAAGTAGACCCTTTGAGATTTACATCATGGATAAAGTTCCCTAAAAAGTGTACCCTTATGATCAAAAGTTCCCTTTGGGGAAATTTAAAATGACCTTTAACCTCAAATTGTTTTGGGAATTCTACCCAATGAAATGATTCTTCAGGATAATTGCCATTGATACTTTAGTTGAAACAATTACCTTAAAGGAATTATCCATGAACATTGACTCAAAAGCATTTTTTTTTGACATTGGACCCTAAGTGCCTTATTATGAGGAACACTATTAATTTTAACATACCACCAAGGTAAAATAATTCCAAGGTAAAATAAAATAAAAAGGTAAAATACTTCCTATTGGTAATATTAAACCCCCTACCAACATGATCTAACAAGTTTGAATAAAAGCAAAGTGAATGTTACATATTTATATTACATGAACTGATATTCAATGCAAGATCCTATATAGATGATACATTAGTGAATCCATCATTTACATTTAAGTTAACTTGCATTCAAAGCCTCTTACTTTTTGATAGTGACCAAGATCCCTAGTACACATATTGAGAGTTATAGAAGTATAATAGTAACCAATCTAAAAACCTAAGTGTTTGCACCACATAAGTAGCATATTAAAGGAAACTGTAAGTATCCTAGAGTACATAATAATGGATTCTACATCAAAGTTGTTTTGACTAATGAATCTTCCATTCACATTTTTAATTAAAGTTTCCTTTAGATTAAAGATGAGATGATATTAGAAGATATAATGTTGGTCAAGGAATTATTGACATATAAATTCCAAACATTACACTTCACTATAGCCAAATTAGAAGTTATGCCTTGCATAGCCATTCTTAGGGACTTATTATTTTGAGGAAAGATATCACATAATGATTTCTTACTTCATTCTCATGGTGATATAGAGGTCACATGCATCTCTAAAAATGATTTTCATAGGTTTTTATCTCTTAGCATACCCAACACTTACTTTGATAAACACACTTTGGTGTGGTTTAATGAAGAAAATTCAATAAAAAGGGTGATATCATCATGGTTTATCCCTGACCAGATAATCACAAGGAAGGTGAAGAAGTTTAAGGGAGAAATTCCAACTGATAAATTCAAGATGAGAACCTGTATTGGTATGACATTACTCAATAGATTATATGGTATGCCCAACATCCATTTTGTGAATTTAGATTGGGTACCATTGTTATATATGATTCTATCACATGATGCCACTTATACCCTGAGGGAAATAATCAATTTAAGATTGAGGGAGTAAACTATTCATAAAGATAAGCATCCCACATTGATAATATATTTTTACATGATGTCATATTTAGTGGACGTAGTCATGGGCATGTGATATAAGGAATTAGGCAACTTGTGGACTCCTACCACACATTGCACGAAGAATAGAATTTGTGATCACTACCAATTCATTCACATATATGCTTACACTAGACATATGGTTAGTATATATGAGGATGGCAATCCATAGGTATGGAAATCCATTTATGGCTCACTTATTCCTCAAAATGGGAAGAATATTTAGAAGAATTTGGATGGAATAGGAGATTACTTCCTCTACCCAGATTTTACTATTATTATAGTCTATGAAAATAAGGTCAAGCCCCTATGTTTCCCAAAATATGTACTAAATAAATTAGCTGAACACGAGATTACTTTCAAGTTATGGATTAACATTAAAGAAGATTTGTTAAGGAAAAGGAAGGCTTTATACTTTGGAAACTTGATTTAAATTGGTAGGATGGTGTATCAAATAAGAAAGCGTCTCAGAGATGTGGGTGGAAAGAGACATTGATATAGCTTCCCCACACTTACACATAGAGACTGGGATGCAAAATGGCTAATCAAAAAACATATTCATGGAATCAACACCCCTTACTACCACTAGCCTTATGCTTATGATTTTATTTTCATGAATGAAAAGTCTAATGAAGATGTGTTGGATCGAGCATAGATTGCTAGCCTACAAGAAGATCATATTAGAATGATCCAAGCTAACCCTTCCATCTCCACCAAGGAGTTGGAAAATAGAAAAACACTCTTTAATGGGTGGAATCATTCAAATTTTTGGAAGGGATATTTAGGATAATAGGAGCTTCTTCCTCCAAAAGACTTCTTCTAAAATTGAAATTTAAAATAATGAGGAGAGATCCTAGGCTACCTAATCCTAGTACTCAAAGTGGAGGACAAAGAGGAGATCCCATCAGCTTGGATTCTAATGAAGAGGGAGACAAAGTACAAGAAATATATGATTCAAGCTCTGGTTAAGTTCTTATGGTTATCCCCTAAGTATCTAATATTTCATCTATGGGGGTACCTACTTCACAATCAACACCATCTACCTCCTAGGACTTTCCCACATAAGGAAAGAGCCCTTTAGTCTATATAAGGAAGCCCAAAACTCCCAAAAATAACCCTACATTATAGGACCCAATCCACCTCCAAGTTTATAGCTAACAAGGGAGGATGAGGTTATAATCAAGGACATAGAGGATGATTCAGATGAAGAAGTTGAGTTGGAGATATCTAAGGCCATGAGTCTCCAAGTAGATTGAATAAAGCTCCACCTCCAAGGAACTCAAATTTTTGTAAGTTTTCCTTTATCCTCAATTTTTATTATTCATCAAGTTCCAATATCTTCTATAAAAGGTCCCACCTTTACTACATCTACCCCCTTCATTCCTTCCACTTTTACATATACTTCTTCCATTTCTACCACCATCATTAATACCTCTATTTTCAATTCCACACCACTTCCTATGGCTATTCCCTCTATACCTACTAGCAATTCTACTATGAAAATCCTAAAGAATAAGAATCCATCCAAGAAAGTCTAGACTACTTTTGCCACCACTTAACTCCATGTTTAATCCAAATAGATTTCCCTTCCACTCCCTACTACCACTTTTATGAAGGAGACCATAGTAAAAAGTACCAACAAGGGATAGAAGGCTAGGCCCCCAAATAGTTGTAGTCCATCCACTTACTCAATTTGAAGGAATTGATTGGTTTAAAATAATTTGGCCTTCCTTACCTAATGTTTTGACAACGTCCAGTAAGAAATAAAAGAAAGTGGAAGAGGATGCCAAAGATGAGGTTGTGGTCACAACCTATGATGCATCTAATCTAAACATTCCACCCTAAGCAATGGACTTTAGAATTTGGACTTCTCAAATTCCAAGTTACAATATCACCAAGCTTCCCTCTATGTTTACCCTATTTGATTCTCTGACTGACACTATCCAAAGGGTGTGAATCATCCTTGAGGAATGGAAATTAGTGTTCTCCCTCACCAAGAGGTAGAATAGATGGCCAAGATAGTTTTTATATAAGGAAACTCTCTCAAACCTAGCTCAAGAACATAAGGATGCTCTAGTGTCCATTAATGAAGGCATCAAGTTAGCTCAATAAGAGATGGAAGAAGAGGTGCCAGACTTACAAGCACAGATTGAGCATCTTAGGAAGCCATCTAAGATAGTACATATTCTTATAGGTATTAAAGCTAAGGTTCAGGAAGTTGCATCAAAATGTTACAATTCATTAGAGGTCATAGAATTTATGAAGGATGAGATGGCTCCCCATGTGAACCAATCAAATCAGCTATGTAACTCCTTAGTTCAAGATAGTGACAAGATCAAAATGCTAGTTGTCTATACAAGCAACAAGACTATCTTGATTTAATTACAATTCTCAAGGCATCTAATGGCTTAAATCTTATTCTCATCTAATAGGAAGAGGTGAAAGATTGGTTGAAATTAGTTGGGGATTTGATCCCCAAATAGCAAGCACATAAGGCTTAACTCATCTAAATTTTGGATGAGTTAAAATTTTCCAAGGTAAGGTATTTTTACTGGTAAATTAACCAGTAGAATTAATTTTGATAAAATTATTCAAAAGGATATAGATAACTTTACATAGAGAATAAAAGGTTTAGAAATTGAATAAATAGAATATGAGTTAAGCAAGGCTCAGAGGAAGGTAAATAAGGTAAATATTTTCAAAAATAAATTGTAGATAACCAAGGATAAACATACGAGACTCTATGGACAGACCAAGAGAATTCATCGTCTGTTGTTACTTAACTTAGATATTATCTAAAAATAGCATGATGTAGTACACAAATTATACAAGGATAATAAGGTAAATAAGAATTAGGCTTATAGTGGTGTTGCTATATCTTCAACTACTACTTCCACTTCCATGTTTACTAAAACACATGCAGCACTTTGAATAACTCAGTGTTGATAGGCTAAAATGTTATGCATGTACAATTTTTTTAGCAACATATATACTTATATTTTCCTTGAGATTAGAGATAATAATTGTAAAATTGGATTTATATTTTTGTGTACATGCACAAATTTCATAATTTTGTAAAATTCAATTTTGCTAGTTATATCTTTTTTTAAGATTTTTCTTATATGGATTTAGACCACAGTTAAAACTATGTGTTCTAACTACCACGCGTAATCATCATGCGTAGAATTTTAGGATGAGGCAACTCTTTCCCAAAGGAATATAAATACAATTTACCCCTACTTTATTTTTTTCAATTTTTTTTGGAATATAGAGTAGTGAAACAATTTTGGTCATCAAGTAAAGTGTTTTAAGTATTTTTCTTTCTAATTTTGTGTTATTAATTATTATTTCCATGGTTGTTTGTTTCAATAAATATTTAATGTGCTAAATATATGAATAGATTATTGATTGATTTGATGAATATGCTAATCTTATATGTGTAATATCTATTTAAGATTGGTGAATGTATTGATTGGATTAGTCAAGATAAATTGAATCATATTTCTAGATAGTATATTGGTAGTTTCTTGGTGTAGTTTTATGTATGTGTGCTACAACTACCTTAGATAATTCATTAGCCTAAGCCATAAACTTATATTTAGAGGGTGTGTAAAATATGACTTAAATTAAGAAACCTTTATATGAGTTTAGTGAAATTACTACATCCATATTTCCCTAGACTTCTTAGTCATACTTGATTGTATGTGTGTTATTTCTGCTAGCAATAGGCATTGGTTTTAAGAAAGCATAGGTCTATCTAGAAACCAACCAGGGAAGTAATTTCCAAGATCCATGAATACTTATTTTTTCCCTCACCTTACCCTCCTTTTTGTGTTTTTTTAATAAAATATTTAACCACCTTAGATTAGAAACTAGTCACCCATCCAACTCATTTTAAAATCTACTATTTTTAGGGTCCACACCTCTATCTAAAAAATCTTGTCAATAACCTATGTGCTTTACCCTTATTCCATAAATAGGTTGAAATAAGCTGCATACCTATTACTTGTGCCCTAGAGTGGAGTTTACCTCCATTGAGATCCTAAAACATTAGAGGCTACCTCATTCGACTATGGTGTGCATAAAACTTGCATCAACATTATTTCAGTAGCACTAGAATGAGGTCTTGAACCCTTGGTAATAGAGGTTATTGTTTGCATAGAATCCCACTTGAGTCACATAAGAGAGTGATCAGATCTAATTCCTTGGATAATTTACTAGATTCACCCTTGAAAAGCTATAAGAGATCTCGAGTTGTGCCAATAGTTCTAGTTCAGAACAATCCACCTCCACTAGGACACCCTTTACTTGTAAGGAAACTTTTACCTATTAATAAAAAATGGCTTGAAAATAACCTTGGTTAGTTGGATCTATTATTACCATAATAGGGGACATGCATGATTTACCCCAAAATCCCAAAAAGTATCTACCATCTTTCTCTCCCTCAGGGCCTAAAACTGTAGAAGAGCATATCAAATCTGTTAAAGTTACTTTAAGGTTAATGAATGTAGTTGATGAAGATGTTGCATGCCAACTATTCCATTTTAATTTAATGGATGCTAGTTATGATTGGTATTTTAATCTAACTAAAAACTCCATCACTAATTGGGATGAATGCCAAACATATTTTCTTGTGTAGTTTGGATAGGTCACGACTCCTAGATTAGTATATCAACATTTTACTGGTATGAAGAGGGAACCCAATGAGCCCATCCATGCTTTCATTTAAAAGTGGTAGATTATGAGTAATTGGTTAACCCTAAGGTATAAAATAGAACCTACATTAGCATTGGAGATGTACAAGAATGCCTTAGACCCTATCACCACCATGTTCTCGAGGAGAAAACCTACTACCAATAATTTGGCATTAGAATTTGAGGAGGATATTATAATTGATAGACAACTCAACCCATAAACACTAGGGGTACCTAACATAAACAATGGATTTATAGTGCTTAATCTAATACCACATGTGAGGCAGAATATCCTAGCATATAATCAAAATAAATTTTACACACTACCTCCACTGACATAGATGATGCAACCAATTTTTGGGTACATGAACAATCACATAACAAGAAATAGTTACCAATAGAACCAACATGTATCTACACTTCATACAACTATTTTATAAGGTGAAAATTCCATAAAAGCTGAATTGGATTCTATTTAAAATATGGTCTAAAAGTTGAGTAACAATTTTTTGAATATGAAATGAAAGATGGGAAATGTTAATGCCCCAAATAGAAATCAAAAAACTAAGTTATAGAGATATAACAAACCATTCAATAGGCCTATAAATAATATAGAGTAAACTAAAAAGATCCTAGAAATCAACATCACTAAAATGGATCTCCCCAATTGGTACAAGATACATAATACATCCTAACATGGTGAGCTTGATTATGTTGAGTTCTATACAACATTTGAGATATTTCAGAGGGAAGTAACTAGATAGGATCAAATGAATAATCGACTAGAATCTCATTACGATCTTAGATCTTCTAACATAACCATGTTCTTTGAGACTCATGAGTTTCCCTTCTCAGTAGAAGATGACAACAAACCAAAGGATAATACATATGAAGTTCATGTTTTTTAGTAGTTTCAGAGAGGTGCGTACAACTTAAGGAATAAGTATCCTCTTACCACCTTCATTCCTCCAAATACCATGGTAATTCCTCTAAATTCCAACGTGGACAATAACCCACCCCTTCTAAAATGGAATGATCAACCACTGAATAAAGAAAAATCAAGAAAATCTTGAGGATACAACATCATGGAAGATATGAAGAAGATTAAGGCAAATATAACTCTCTATGAGCTAGCCTAAATCACTAAACAAAAGGCATTGTTATAAAAGTCCATTATTGGAAAGACCCTTGTGGAAAGAACTATAGTGGCTATGGATAAAGTGAAGGTTGCTAATGCCAACATCATTTACAAGAGTAAACCTAAAGTACCACCATTTCTATTTACCTTTAGAACATTTAGTAAGAACATTCATAACTATTTGGCTAATTATGGAGCATCTACAACTAATATGCTTAGTTCTATATGTAAAAATCTTAGTCTTACCCCAAGTCCCTCAAATAGATCAATCTCTCAACTAGAAAAAATGGTGGTATAACTAGTGGGAGAACTAAATAATGTGCACATCCAAGTAGCATCAAAATCAAGAGTAAAAATGACTATCGATATCTTGGTAGTGGACATATTAGAAGATTATGGATAATTGCTGAGCAAAGATTGGTCCAAAATGCTTAATGAAAATCTTTCCATAGACATATCACATATCTAGATATCATGGAGGGGAGTTAGAAACTAGAAAAAAATTGATAAATATCTAAGAATGAAATATCCCATCACAAAATATAATGTCAAGAATGAAGAAATAAAGTATGACTTTCCCACTTTGGGCATTTATAATTTTACCACTCACAATCTAATGCACAACCTAGAACTTGAAGGTTCAAATTAGTTATGGACTATGCATTTTGATGGAGTTAGGTCCAAACAATGATTAGGCATAGGAATTGAGTTGATTGACCCTCAAGGTAAGAAGTTCTTGGTAGATGATAGATTGTAGTTTCCATGTACTAACAATAGAGTTGAGTATGAAGTTCTAATTTTGGGATTATAATTTGCACTGAAGAATAATGTAAAGTAGATAAAAGGTATTTAGTGACTTAGAGGTGGTAGTTCATCAGGTAAGAAATAGATATCAGTGTAAATTATCTTATTTAAAGAGATATAATCATAAAGCATGGGATTTAATTGAAATATTTGAAGCTTTCAACATAGTATCACTCTTGAGAGAGCAAAATTAGGCTATCGATTCATTAGCTACTACTGCTACTAATCTTGATCCATTAAAAAAGTTTGAGGTAAGGAGATTCTCTATTGAATTGGTTCCTTGTCCCTCTATTCTAGATAATGTATAAAATTTCTAGGTCTTCAGTGATGACTAGTAGATTATCCAATTCTTGACTAATTCAAGGGATTTCATGTCCCAAATCATTGATGATAAAGATGTTAACCACTTTTTTCAAGAAGAAATAGATAAAGAGGGTATTCTCTAGATCAAAGTGAATTGAATTCTTGTTAGCTTAGTCTCTTTGGAAAGACCATTCAGCTTAAACCCTTAAGCATAACATCTTAGACAAACTAAGGTTCATGAATTTGACTTCAAGAGGGAAAATTTGGGAGATGATTATATCCTATGTTATGTGAACATTGGCCTTAGTTGCACCATGAAGGAAAGATGAGTAAGGGATTTGATTGTTTAATATAAGGATGTTATCACTTAGACCTATGAAGATCTTAAGGTGTATGAACCATAGGTCATCACTTACATGATCCCTCTAAATCAAGACCATAAATTATTTAGATAGAGTTAGAGGCTAGTGAACCATATTTTGGAACTTCTTATTTAGAAGGAAGTAGAGAAGTTATTAAGTGCCAAAATCATCTTCCCAATCTGACATTCTACTTGGGTGGCCAATTTGGTCTCGATTAGAAAGAAGAGTGGTGAGATCAGATTATGTGTGGATTTTAGAAATTTGAACAAGGCTTTTGAGAAAGATAATTATCCTCTACCTTCTCTAGATGAGGTAATACAAATAGTGATTGGTTTTGAAAAGATGTCTTTTTTGGATGGATTTTCAGTCTATAATCATGTACTTGTACAACTTGAGGATAGAATAAAGATGGCATCTATTATGAAATGGGGTACTTATACATATAAAATGATGCCTTTTGTCTTGGTCAATGTAGGATATACCTTTTAATGTGCCATGGATCATGCCTTCAAGGGGATAATAGGAAAATTCATAACCATCTATATGAATGATCTCACAATGTTTTCAAAGAATAGGGAAGATCATGTAAGTCACCTATAATCCATATTTGAAAGGTGAAGGAAGTTTGGGATTTATTTAAATCTAAAAAAAAGCATATTTAGGGTCATTGAGGGGAAAATATTAAGACATATTATCACAAAGGATGGAAAAACAATTGATCTAGAAAGAATCAAGGCAATCTCAAATATTCAACAGCCAAATAGTAAGAAGGACCTTAAGTCATTTTTTGGGAAAATCAACTCCATGAGGAAGTTTATCTCAGGGTTTATATAAATCATCAAGACTCTAAATTCCATACTCAAGTAAGATGCTAAGATAGAGTGGAAAATTGAAGCCAAAAAATATTTTTAGGACATAAAAGATGCAATATCTCAGGTTCCAATACTGATTAGTCCAGACTTAACAAATGACTTTTATCTATATTCATTTACTTCAAAACACATTGTTCTTGTGTTTATCGTATAGAAGAAGGAAAAAACTAAACATATAATTGACTTCATGAGAACAAACCTTAAGGATATGGAGCTTAAGTATTTAATGATTGACAATATTTTTTTTCTTTAGTCAAAGTAGTGAAGAAATTTCTTAATTAAAATTTAAAGAACAAAACCATTGCTATTATACCTTATCCTATTTTAAATCTCACCCTTTCATGTACAAGATCCAAGAATTCAACTTGGAAAATAAGCCTACAAATCTTTATAGAGGTTAAAGCATTATTCAACTTATGATAGAGCCTGATCCATGAACTATAATTGAGGAGGTATGTGAAGCACACGTTTTTAAAGGTGAGTAGTACACATATATTATCTAGTATTTACTTATAGGAACCTATCCTATGGAATATATTAGATAAACAAGGAGAGATTTGAGGCTCAAAGCTTCTCATTTCATGATAAAAAGGGAGTATTCTATAAAAGGAACTATGAAGATATTTATCTTAGATGTGTATCTGCAAAGAAGGCTAAGGAAATTATAAAAAACTTGCATCAAAATATAGGTAGTGGTAACCCTATTGGTAATACCACAACCTATAAAATTTTGAGGTTGGGCTACTATTGGCCAACCATCTTTAAAGATGCACATATGCATGTCAGTGATTGCCATGAATGTCAAGTATTGGCTAAGAGAGTACACACATTAATGCCTCTATAACTAGTTGTTGAAGGAAGGCCATTTGTATAATGGGGTTTAGAATTCATTGGTGTAGTCAACTCAAATTATTTAGTATGCCAAAAATTTATACTCATGGCTATAGATTATTGCACTGGATGGGTGAAAACCATAGCCATGAAGAATAGTAGAGCATGAGATGTGATTTACTTTATGAAGGAACATAATATGACTAGATTTGGCATGCCCATATCTTTGGTTTGTGATAATAGACCAATTTTTATATCATTATAATTCACTAAATGGGCACATGACAATAAAATCATAATCATGTTATCTTCCAACTACTACCCTAAAGGAAATGGGTTGGTAGAATCAACAAACAAAAATTTGATTAATGCAATAAAAAAGTTAGTAGAGGACAAGCCTAGGGACTGAAATAATTTAATAAAGTATGATATTTGGGTAGAATGGATGAGATATAAGCAAGCCCTGAAAGCTTCACCCTACCTACTAGTTTATGAACATAGACCAGTATTTCCTATCATGTTAAAATTGCCTATATATTAGTTTATGAAAGACTACATGGATCACAATGATAAATCAAAATAAAGGTTGATTGATAGAATATAGATGGAGGATTCAAGGACATAAGACTTATAGACCTTTAATAAACAATAAGATGTGGTAAAAAGGTGGTTTGATAAAAGAGTGAAAGTTAAAGCATTTAGGATTTCAGACCTAGTGCTATTATGGGATAAAGCCCATGAAAAGAAAGGAAAAAATGATAAGTTCATCCCATTATGGATTGAACCCTATTAGATTTCATAAATCATGTGTAACAATGTGTTCCATTTGAAAGACCTCCAAGGTAATGAGCTTACATACCCAGTCAATGAACAGTTCTTAAAGCATTACTTTAGAGCTATCCTATCTATATATATTACTGATTAAGAGGAAGGATAAATAAGTTTAGATATAGGAGTAGGTTAGAGTTTTAATACTTTATATATTAGATTCCAATGATTAGATTCAAATGCTTTATAGATTAGATTTCAAAGTTTTCCTAGATTAGTCTTTCCTACTTTTAGTATTTTGCTTTTACTAGAATAGTTTCCTACTTTCTAAATTAGTTGTTATTTATTTTCTTTGATGTTCGAAGTTGGGTTTGCTCTATTTATTTCCAAAATCCTAATTCCAAAATAGCTAAGTCTAAGAGTTATATAGAAGGGAAAAATTTAAATTTTGACACTCTTGGGGACTAGGTTATAGATTGGGTATATTTCTATGTTTTTGAGTCTTTAGAATGAAGAAAGGCAATCAAAGAATTACTCTAAATAGTGTCATAATTGAATACTCTTACCAAGTATGTGGAAGTTTATCTTTAGGTGTTTCATATAAATTTAGAAAGTTTTATTATTTTATTAGACCAAATACACTTATTGTGATAAAGATTTGTTGAAAGTGATAATTTTGGGTATAAATCTGGCTGGCAAGGACATTATAGTAATGCTTTGTTTTAGAATTATACTAGCTCATAGGGGCTACATCTCTTTATCCACTATTAATCAGAACATAAAATAGAAACAAAAAATAAGAGAGAAGAAAAGAACCAATGAGTTTAAAAGAGAAAAAAGAAAATCAAAAGCAAAGGGCTCACATGGTGAAATAAGGTCAATGTACCACACATCATGGTTAAAAGTAAATAATGGAAGGGAAAGAGAAGAAATCCATGGTTCTCTATTGGGGCTATGGATGCATCCCTAGTATCAGATTAATGTTTGATCTTCCCTTGATTTAATGAGCTTTAATATATATTAGAACAAAACCTACTGTTTTATCAAAACCTTTAAAAAACTCATCACAACAAAGACTAAATAAATGACATGCTTAACACACATAGGTCCAAGAAGTTTAAAGGTAAGTATGTTTTGTGAATTAACTTAGGAGTCCCTTTCATGTTTCTAATTTAAAGTATTTTTTTGTGACACACTTCAAGATTGATTTAGATATTGCTAACCAAAGTTATATATTCTTGAATACTCAAGAGTATTCCCCTTGTAAGTCACTGTTTTTTATCCAACATCCCCCTTTTCTTTAAGGAGAAATGGGGGCCCAATTTTAAAATTTTGGTCTTAATATTCAATCTTGTTTCTCATATATTTATACAAGTTCTAAGAAATCTAAGGTATTTCACTTTAAGTATGGAATTTATAAGACTAACTTTTGTTCTATGTAGACCATTCTTTGGGTTTATAATCTTTCAAAGCTTCATTATTTTTGAAGTTATGAAATGTTATCTTTTTGGGTTTTGTGTTTTAGTCTCCTTTCCTTCAAGCTAATTTAATCAGGGAGATTGTGTTGGACTCTTTGTCTAAAACAATTTCCCTGAAGGAATTATTCCCAACCTTTTGTGACCTACAAAATTCCTTTAGACACTTTGTCTGAAACAAATCCTCCAAATGATTATCCCTTTAGCCCTCCTAAATTTACCCTTTGGTTTTGAAGGAAAATTATTTTGGGACTTTTGAAATGACCGATAGCTATACGGAAGTACCCTTTGAGAAATCAAAAGTGACCTTTGGGGATTGAAATGTAGACCCTTTGAGCATCATTTTCCATGAAGTATATAATTTTAATCTCATCTCACATACCCTTCAAATATTTTGAAAAGGACCTCTCAACCCTTATGGATTATCCATATGCCCTTTCCCTTATCTAGACATACCCTTTAGGTTTGGTAAAACTTACCCTTCAGGACTTTTGAAATGACCCTTAGTAATACAAAAAGTACCCTTTAGAGATAAAAAGTGCCCTTTAGCCCTCCTAAAGCTACCCTTTGGTACTTTTAAAAGAACCTTTAGCTGTATAGAAGTACCCTTTGGGAAATCAAAAGTGCCCTTTGGGGATTGAAAAGTAGACCCTTCAAGATTTGTGTCATGGATAAAGTTCCCTATGAAGTGGACCCTTCTGATCAAAAGTGCCCTTTGGAGAAATTAAAAATGAAATTTAACCTCAAAATAGCCCTTAAAAATATTTTTTTGAGACTTCTACCCAATGAAATGATTCCTTGGGATAATTTCCATGGACACCTTATTCAAAATAATTCCCTTGAAGGAATTATCTATGGATTTTGACTCAAAAGAATTTTTATTTGACATTGGACCCTAAGTGCCTTGTTACAAGGAACACTATTAATTTTTCCATAATACCAAGGTAAACTAATTCCAAGGTAAAATAAAACAAAGGTAAAATATTTCCTATAGGTAATATTAAAGACCCCCTACCAACCTAAGCTAACAAGTTTGAATAGAAGTAAAGTGAACATTGCATATTTATATCATACAAATTGATATTCAATGTAGGATCATATATAGATGATACATAGATAGTGAAGACATCATTTTTATTCAAGTTAACTTACATTCAAAGCCTCTTACTATCTAATAGTGACTAAGAGCCCTAGTACACATCTTGAGAGTTTTGTAAGTATAAAAATGACCAAACTAAATGCCTAAGTGTTTTCACCACATATGTAACATTTTGAAGGAAATTGTAAGTATCATAAAGTATGTAGTAATGGCTTTTACATATAGGACATTCTAAGGAACAAATCCACCATCCATATTTTTAATTAACGATTTTATTGAGTTCAAGGACACTATCTTTGACATGATGATATTTGGAGACAAGTATTGAAATTATTCACAACTTCAAGATGCCATCGATTCAATGGATTATTTTTCACTTGAAGATAAGATGACATTAGCAAATAATTTTTTGGTCAATGAATTAATGGCATATAAATTCCAAACATTATAATTCACTGTGACCAAAATAAAAGTTATGCCTTGCATAGACATTCTCAGGGACTTGTTCTTTTTGGGAAAGATATCACAAGATGATTTTTTACGTCATTCTCATGGTGATACGATGATCACATGCATCTTAAAAAATTATTTTCAAAGGTATTTGTCTCTCAACATACCTAATGCTTACTTTGACAAACACACTTTGGTGTGGTTTAATGAATAAAATTTAATTGAAAGGGTACTATTGTCATGGATGCTCCCTGACTAGATAATCACATAGAAGGTGAAGAAGCCAAGGGGAGAAATTCCAATTGATAAGTTGAGGATGGGAATACATATTAGTGTGGCATTGCTCAATAGATTATATGATATGCCCAACATCCATTTTATGAATTTAGATTGGGTACCATTATTATATATGATGTTATCACATGATGTTGCTTATACCCTAGGGAAATAATTAGTTTAAGATTAAGGGATCAAATTTTTCATAAAGATAAGCATACCACACCCATATGATATTTTTACATGATTTCATACTTAGTGGATGTAGTCATGGGCATGTGCTATAAGGACTTGGGTAACTTGTGGAATCTTGCCATAGATTGCATGAAGAATAGAATTTGTGATCACCACCAATTCATGCACATATATTATTACATTAAACAAATGGTTAGGATATGTGAGGATGTCTACCCATAGGTATGGTAATCCATTCATAGCTTGCCTATGCCTTAGATTGGGGAGAATATTTAGAAGAATTTGGATGGAAAATGAGATTACTTATCCAAATTTTACTAGTATTATGGTCTAGGGAAATAAGGTCGAGCGCCTATGTCTCCAAAAATATGTACTAGATAAATTGGATAAACAAGAGATTGCTTTCTAGTTATGGAATATCATTGAAGAAGATTTGTCAAGGCAAAGGAAGGACTTATACTTTGGAAACTTGATTTTAATTGGAAGGATGGTGTATTAAATAAGAAATCATCTGAGAGATGTGGGTAGAAAATGACACTGTTATGGCTTCTACACACTTGCATGCAGAGACTAAGATCTGCACAGGTTAATTCAAAAACATATTCATGGATTCAATATCCCTTACTACCACTAGCCTTATGGATATTATTTTATTTTAATGAATGCAAAGTAAAATGAATATGTGTTGGATTGAGAATAGATTAATAGCCTATAAGAGGATCATTTGAGAATAATCCAAGATGACCCTTCCATCTCTATTAGGGAGTTAGATGGCAGAAAAACACTCTTTAAGGGGTGGAAGCATTTAGAATTTTGGAAGGGAGCTTTAGGAGAACATGAAGCTTCCTCCTCCCAAGGACTTACTCTAAAATTAAAATTGAAAACAATGAAGAGAGAGCCTAGGCTACCCAAGCCTAGTACTCAAAGAGGATGATAAATAAGATATCCCATTAGTTTGGATTCTGATGAGGAGAGCTTATTACAAACTTTGGTCAAGTTTCTATGGTTATACCTTAGGTATATACTATTTCATATATGGGGGTAAAGAATATACAAGAAATAACATCCACCTCCCAAGGCTCTCCCACATAGGTAAAGACCCCTTTGGTCTATACAAAGAATCCCAAAACTCCCATAAGTAACCCTACAGTGTAGGCATCTCAAGGCTTGCCCACTCCACCTCCATGTTCATAGCCAAGAAAGGAGGATGAGGTTATCATTAAGGACATAGAGGATGATTCAGATGAAGAAGTTGAGTTAGAGATATCCAATGCCATGAGTTTCCAAGTAGACCCAATAGAGCTCCACCTCTAAGGTACTCAAACTTTTGAAAGTTTTCCTTTGTCCTCAATATCTATTTTTGATAAAGTTATAGTCTCTTTTGTAGAAGCTCCCACCTTTACTATATCTACCCCCTCCATTCTTTCCACCTCTACATCTACTCCTTCTATTTCCACCACCACCATTGATCCCTCTATTATCACTTCCACACCATTTCTTATGACTATTCCCTTTGTACCTACTAACACTTATATAATGAGAATCCTCAAGAAGAAGGCATCCAAGAAAGTCCATACTTCTCTAACCACCCCTCAACTCTATGTTCAATCCATATATATTTCCTTTCCAATCCCTACCACCACTTGCATAAAAGAGACCATAGTCACAAATAGTAGAAAGGGATAGAAGGATAAGCCCTAAATAGTTATAGTCCACCCACTCCCTTAATTTAGAGGAGTGGATTGGTCTAAAATAGTTTTGCCTTCTTTACTTGATGTTTTGAAAAAGGCTAGTAAGAAGAAAAAGAAAGTGGAAGAGGATGTCAAGGATGAGGTTGTTGTCACAACCTCTAATGCATCCTATATAAACATTCCACCCTAAGCAATGGATTTGAGAAGTCTAACTTATAAAATGATAAGTTACAAGATCACTAAGCTTCCCTCTATGTCTAACCTATTTGATCTTCTAAATGGCACCATCTAAAGGGTAAGGAAGAGGAAACTTGAAGGTGACTAGGGTGAAAGACTCATCCTTTAAGAATAACAGCCAGTGTTCTCCCTCACCAAGAGGTAGAATAGATAGTCAGGATAGTTTGTATACAAGGAAAATATCTCAAACCAAGCTCAATCGCATGAGGATACTGTAGTGATCATTAATGAAGGCATTGATTTATCTCAATAGGAGTTGGAAGAGGAGGTGAAGGAATTATAGGCATAGATTGAGAATCTTAAGGAGTAATCTAAGATAATGCACATTCTTACGGGTATTGAAGCTAAGGTTCAAGAGGCCACATAAAAATGTTATAACTCCTTGGAGGTCATATAATTTATGAATGCTAAAATGGCTCCCCATTTGAACTTAGAAAATTATTTGTGTAACTCCGTAGTTAAAGATAGTGCCAAGCTCAAAATTATAGTTATTTATATAGGCAACTCTTTATATAACTATCTTGATTTAATAATAATGCTCAAGGCATATAATGCCTTAAATATTATCATCATCTGGTAAGAGGAGGTGAAGGACTAGTTGAAATTAGTTGGGGTTTTGATCCCCAAATATCAAGCACATGAGGCTTAGCTCCTCTAAATTTTAGATGAGTTAAAATTATCTAAGGCAAGAGAATATACTAGTAAATTGATTAGTGGAATTAATTTTGATAAAATTATTTAAGAGGATACAAATAAATTTAAATAGAGCATACAAGGTTTGAAAATTGAAGAAATAGAATCTGAGTTAAGAAAGTCTTGGAGGAAGGTATCTGAGGTTGAGATTTTCAAAAATAAATTCTAGATAACCACAGATGAACATGTGAGACACCTTGGATAGACAAAGAAACTTCATCGACCACCATTACTTAACTTAGACATTATATAAAAATAGAATGATAGAGTGCATAAAGTATACAAGGATAATGAGATAAAGAATAAGCAAGCATCTAGTGGTATTGCTATATCTTTAACTATTGCTTCCACTTCCATGCCTACTAAAACACATGCAACACTTCAAACAATGCAACCTTGATAGGCTAAAATGTTATACATGTACAATTTTTGTAGTGGTGCATATACTTAGATTTTCATTGAGATTAGAGTGAATCATTGTAAAATTGACTTTTTGTTTTTGTGTACATGCACATGTTGCATAAGTTTGTAAAAGTTAATTTAGCTATTTATTTCTTTTTAAAGCTTTTCCTTATATGTCTTTTGATCATAGTTATAACTACATGTTCTAACTACCACATGTAAACATAATGCGTAGACTTGGAGGATGAGGCAACCCCTTCCCCAAGGTCTATAAATAAAATTATACCCCTACTTTATTTTTTGTCATATTTTTATTTAATATAGAGAAATAAACCAATTTTAGTCATTGAGCAATGCGTTTTAAGTGTTTTCTTTCCAATTTTGTGTTATTAGTTATTATTTCCATGGTTTTTTATTTCAATAAATCTTTAGTGTGATAAATATATGAATAGATTCTTGATTGATTTGATTAATATGCTAATATCAGATATGAAATATCTATTGAATATTGGTGAATGTATTGATTGAATTAGTTAAGAAAAATTGAATCATATTTTTAGAAAGTGTATTGGTGTTTTATTGGTGTAGCTTTCTAAGTGTGTGTGTTATAGATGCCTTAGATAATTCATTAGCCTAAGCCATATCCTTATTTTTAAAGGGAGTGAAAAATATGCCCTGAAAGAAGCATCCTTTATTTGAGGTTAGTGAAATTCCTACATCCATATTTACCTAGACTTTTTAACTGTACTTGATTACATGTGTGATATTGCTACTAAAAATAGGCATTGGTTTAAAAAAAGCATAGGTCTGTCTAGAAACCAACTAGGGAAGTAATTTCTAAGATCCATGGAGACTAATTTTTTGACCTACCTTATCCTCATTTTTGTATTTTGTTATAAAATATTTAACTACCTTATATTAGAAACTAGTCACCCATCCAACTCATTTAGAAATCCACTATTTTTAGGGTCCACACCTCCATCCAAAAAACCTTATTAATACCCTGCATGCTTTACCCATATTCCATAAACATGTTGAAATAAACCACATACCTATAACTCATGCCCTAGAGTGGAGGTGGTGTGCATAAAAATAACATCAACATGCTCCTTTGAATGGAACTTTGAAGAAGGCCAGATTCCTTCTAATCTAAATGCAATTGATTTAGGATCAACATGCAGGCCTAAAAGAGATGATAGGAAATCTATAGCTAATCCTAAGTATAAAATATTTTGAGGGGGAAAAGGGAGGAGGAATGATAAATTATAAAATTGTGATGCACCAAGACTAGATAGAGCCACTCTATAGGATTTCAAGAACACACTATAAATTATAGAAAACAAGGAAATATCACATAGACTTCAAGATGAATACTTTAATTGCATAAATAATTTGTATGAAGGATCATGATGTAATATATCACCAAGAGGGATGACAAATGTTCCATAGGTGGTGTTTGTATAGATCTATGTGAATATAATATATAACCTATAGATGGGATTCAAACTCTACATGGAGGTGTTGGGAATGGAAAATAATGAAAAGGATGAAGGTCATTTATAGATAAAAATCAAAAAACCCAAAACACATAAAATGCAAAAGAATGAAGGGAGGTGAACTCAATTATCATAAAAATGCAAGGTTAAAGTAGTAAAGGGGCACATGGAGGCAAATTTTGGTAGCATTACTATACCTAGAAATGTCAACCATTTTAAAATGCAAGACTCATGCTTTTATAGGAAATGAGAAGCCCACATGTCATTAATTATAATAGATAATGTAGCTAAAGGAATCAAATGAACATAAAAAGCTAAGATGCATAATATCTCTATAATAAGATATGGATGACCAAAATTAATTGGAGATCATGATTGTGTTTTTAAGGTATGCTAGTGATTTCCTTGATCTTGCATTTGTCAGCTTATCCTCTTTCTCTCATAGGTTACACAATAACCAATCTTTAATCAATCAACTAATGAATCTAAATTTAGACACTTTGTTCATAGGGATGAAATTGAATATCTATGGGGATTGATCACCTTGGAATATTTTTCTCAGTTATACCATTTTTACTTTTAATTCTACATTCTATAGATCTCCATGCCATATTTACCATTTAAGACTTTTCCTTGTCCCATATGCTTTGTGCTTAATCCCAATGTGCATGTCATATTTGGTGGATGATGTTACTCAATTTTACATTGAATTACAACATTTTTATCATCATTTATAGGCGAGAAATGGATGTTTACTTGATTTTGTGAGTTCATTTGGATACATAGTCAATACTCAACTTTTAACTACTTTGACAGCCAGATAGGTCATCAATCTCTAAGCTCATGCTTGTTGAGGTTATCACTACCACATGTCCTATTTTTAGTAACCTTCTCCTTCCTATTTTTTTCTATTAGTTCTACTAATGTGGGAATTTTTTTTCAACTTGGAAACTAATAAACATCCATAGTCTTTATCTCTATATCATTTCCTACATTTCTTTGGCTGCCACATGGCCTTTCTTCATTTGCCTATGCACTTGAGTTTTTAGCCTCACCTCTACCATGTGTCACTTTTATATAACTATAAGATTTTGGAAAATGGTCTTGCCTTTACATCATGGGATATTGGAAGATTTCCATATGGAAGAGTTTGATTATACTAGAGTCTTATTGTGATTGATGATCCTACTCAACCTATTTATATCGAGATGGAGTGAAATTATGCTAGTTGGCATCATCCCACTTAACCACTTACTTAGGGTCTTTGTCATGCTGATGGGATTGTATGGACCACCCCAAGGCTATGGAGTAGTGGGATTTAACCACATGGAATCATCTCACTAACCCATTTACCTAGGGGCTTCAACATTGTATAAATAGTTTTGAGGCTCCAGGTCATCAGGATTGTGACACATAGAAGCATCTCGCTAACTAGCTTACTTTAAAAATTTGATGACATTATTTTATTTGGGAAACTTTGAAGAAAATATAAGTCCTAAAGTAATTTCAAATAGACTCAAGACCATTGGGAGCGATGCATGGCCCTAGGCATAATTTTAAAGAATTGACTAAGTGTCGAGATGCTTTGAAAAAGGGATAAAATCATTGGGACTAGTGAATGAATAATAAATGGTGCTAAGAAGCTTGAACTAGAGACTTGACACACTAAAAACCTTAAAATATATCAAAGGATAACTTGGGGCTTGTCAATTTTAACATAGTGTCTCCCAAAATTGTCATTGGGAAAAAATCCCAAAATTGACTAAATATTTTTGTTGTTTTACTCCTATAGGCTCCAAGAGTGCTCTGTGTTCATAGGGAAGGCTTAAAATATTATAAAATGATTGAGAATATTATAATAAGGATAGTAACATTATAATAAGGCCAAAAATGCCGTCAAATTGGCTCAGTCCTAAAACTTGCATGGGATTGACTTCATACTTATTTGATTTCCACCCAAATCAGCTAAGCCTTGATAAGCACTCCTTGCCTTCATAATTTTTTTTCTCGATATCTATAAATTTTATTTATTTACAAAGGATTGGTGCATATTTTATATCATAGTCTATAAAACATGGGTGCATAGAAGTTAAATTATATGATCTAGTACTGAACTTTAACCTTTGAGTGCAAGGAAGTCCTTGAATAATAACATGTAAGAGGATTTGGAATTTTTAGCATGTTATTTATGATTTATAAATACTCATTTTGTATTTATATCCTCACTTCTTGAAGTATCAAATAATCATGCACCCAGACCTATGTACTATTCCATCACTTGGTTGTATTTCATGTAAAGGGTGCATGTTAAAAGCTATGCATTAGGACTAAAATCTATAATTTTTAAACAAAAGCATGAAACCTTAAAAATTTAGCATGAAAGAATTTTAATAAGATTCCACATAAGAGGAATTAATATCTACACTCAATACACCTAATTTTAGAGTTTCTACTCGGGAACTGGTCTAAATCTTTGTAAGTTATCTATTTCCATTCAGAATAAGCATTTCAATTTTTTTTTGCATTTACCCCAAAGACTTAACTTTGAAAATAATTTTTAATGCATTTGGTATTTGAATTTTTTTTTGGAATGGGATTTTGTGTGGAAACTATAACACATGATAATGGTCTTTAAAAAATTTATTTGGAATAGAAGTTTGAATAAGCTTTGAATCACAAGCTCTAACCCTTCTTTTGCCTTTGGTTTTTATGTTAGGCCTTTGTGTTTAGAAAAAATATTCAAAATTTTCCCCTAACACTTTTTATGAAGACCTAAAACCATATTTTGAAATACACTAATTCAAAGACTTGGTCATTTTTATCGAACTCTGATTGATCTTAGAAGCTAAAATCAATCCTAAAACCCCTTTATGAATTGGATACTAACCTTCTATGATGAAAAAAATGGTCAAAATTATTAGTGACATCTATGGGTTTCTTATCTAATAATAAGGAATATAGTATCCTTCATGTAATCCATTAGGATATGGAGTCAGAGAAGCATCTTAACTTCTTAATCTAGAAATATAACCTACCTACAACTTGCTTGGCCCACTATTGAATAACATAAACTGAGATTCACCTTCAATAAAAAAGAGAAAGAAAGGAAAAAATTATTGTAAGAATAATGAATGAGTTGTGTGGGGGTGAATTATTATTCAAAACTTTTCATTCATTTCTAGTTAATCATACATGAACTATTCTAACAAGCATGTACATCTTAACAAGCATAAGCATCAAATCATAAGAGCATGAAACAAATGAACACAACATATAAATTGGAAAAAATCAAGGGGAATAAAACCCATTGATGAATAAAATGAACTATATTCCTATAATATAAACATAAAAATTTAGTGAAGCACCCACTTCACATGGAACACCAACCCCAACTAGCTCAACACCGACTTAGTTAGGCTTTTAGCAAGCACCCACTTGCAAGGAGGAACCAAACACCTATATGAATTAACACAAACTCAACCAATTGATTATTTTATCACCTTAAAAATACCATTATTTATTCTAAAATATATTATTATCTTCATCCTTAGCTCTTGGATCACTTATCCTCTCAAACTAGCCTTTAGCCTTCTTCACTCAACTAACCCTTTTCATGGCTTGACTAAGTATTATGACCTTGATCCTCATATTAAAAACATAGATTATATATTAATTACATATATGTGATGGTAAAAATGACCTCATTATACTTATTAATGAGATATATCATTCATTTATTCTCCACACTCTCTTAGCACATTAAATAGGCTTAAACTACCTTACTTTTATATAAATCACTTGATCATATCCTTCTTAGTCAGAATCACATCCTTATATTTTATTTAAGCAATGAAATAGGTCTTCATATATAAAATAACATGCATTACTCATGAATAAATCAATATATTAGGTTGGCCATGACTCAGTTAGCCCTTACTCCTCTTTTAGGCTTTAAAGAGACCTTATAGGTATTCTTAACACGTTACCCTCTGTTATTATTGAAGCATATTAAAACACATAACACAGTAGGAAAAAATCATATTAAAATTAAATGTACCTTAGACAACTTTAATTTAGGTCCATAACACCTTTTAGGTCCAACCACCAATTAAACCCTTTCTCAAATCATTGTTTATAAAAGGCCTATGCATATACAAAAACTCTATCTTGAACAACTGAAGCATACAATAAAATTTGAGAAAAAAACATGGAAAAAAATTACATATTCAAAAACCTCATGACCTTAAGGTCATCAAATACTTCATTAGATGCTTCAACTCATGGTATACAGACTCAAACTCTTCTCTGTAAGATACTCAAAACTACCAACTCACTTCAAAACACAGTCAAGGAAACAAGAAATTATTACACTTGTCTTTATGAATTAAATGAATTTAAATTAATGAAAGATATCTTATAAAATCCTTATATAATCCTATATAAAATATATCATAAGCTCTAAATTAAACTATTGGTCTTGTAGACCAATCTATTGATTTTCTCTCTCACAAACTCTACTCAATCAGATAAGCCATTTTAGATTTAATGTTCCAACATCTTAGAATAAATTAAAAGATTATAAAAATCATAAATACATTATTAAAGTCCAAAAAAAATCATCATGCACTTCAATCCATCACTCTAACATGAAAACACATCAAGAATCATCTTCTCACTTCTGCTTGATTTTCTTACTATGTGCACCACTAGGTTTGTTAGAGACTAGACAACTTGAATCACCATATTTGCACAAATAAGTTATATAAAAACCTTAATTTACAACAAATAAAAGTCTCATACTTTGATCTTCACCCAATTAGAAACTTTGACTTGATCAACTTTATCTTCTATAGTATATCTCTAAAAAAACACTTGCTTATAAGGTCTACTCACTCACCTAAAAAACCAATTAAAAATAGAGGTTCTTGAGATATTTTAATTCAAAATATAATTACCTATTTGGCCATATCAAACCATTATGATTTATTTAGAATAATATCATCAACATCTAGTCATTGTTAGGGTTCTTTGAGGGTTTATACCAACTTCTAGTCTTAAAAACCATTCATAAAAATTAGCTCCTCTTTCCAGAAACCAATGCTTAAAAATTTGAGATAAAACCCTTATTAATATAACATTAATATATTATATTCTCATGTAGATGTTACACATGTGAATGAGCACTTAAAAACCCTTCTCAGGTAGACAACTCTTCAATATTTACACTCAAAAAACCTTGAAACACTTTTTAAAGATTTTATTGTAAACCATGACCTAAAAATTCATACACATACTTAAAAAAACTTGAATTTCCTCTATTTATTATTATCTTCTCACTCATGTCATGGAAACTGATCCTGATGCCTTATCTGGCCACCATCTCTCTTTATGCTTTCTAGGCCTTAACCTACAAGTCTCATTAGGCCTTGAATTTGACCTTCTATCCACCCTTTAGGCTTTACTTTTAAACTCTCCTATGTTCCAATTCCTCTTGTGTATGATCAATAAACCTCATACACTTACTCTTCATTAGATATTAAATAGAGCATCTTTAGAGTTATTACAAATCTTTAATGCTTGACTAAGGATCTTTGTAGCATATTTAGAGCTACATAAATAGTTCTTTAGATCTAAAATTTTAATCATTTACAAGGCCCTCAACACCTCATGTACAAACTAAAAAAACCTATCTCATGCTTAAATATTGTTAAGTATTATTCAGAGAATTCTCATCTTTTTAACTCATTCAAATCATCTTTGGAACTACTTACATAGATCTTTAGAGCATATAGTTTCTTCTTCAGAGATTACTCATTTCATCATGCTAACTTCACATACCATCTTAGAAGGTCTAGATAAATATTTAAAAGATGCTTGGAATTGGACATATAGACCTATACTAACACTCATCGACCAATACTCTCACATCACTTATTTCATACAATAAAAATACTAACTATACTAGCATAATAACTAATCATACACATACCTCAAAGCTTAATTGACCATGCACCTTCACAAGAACCTTTGACATAAATGACATTAGATTGACATCAATGACATTAAATTGACATCAATGACAATGCTTAACAATATTCCCCTTAATCAATGATAATTTCTAGTAATCTCCCCTTTTTATCATTTATAACAAATCAACAGTCAATGACAATGCTCAAAAATCTTCCCCTTAATCAATAACAATGTCTAAAAATCTCCCCCTTTGTTATTGATGGCAAACAAACTCAAAAAACTATGTAAACCACTCTTGATGAAAATCATCTCTTAGAATTGGTTCTTGATTTTTCCTTCTCCCTTTCTGATCTTTCTCCCCCTTTGACATTAATGACAAAGGTCTTATACAACTATAATATCTTTTAGAATGAACTCAAATCACAATATAACTTCAACACAAATCAAGCTCAGTCAACAACTTGAATAAATCTCCCTCAAATAAAGAATCCACCATGATTCTATTAGTAATAGACATTAAGGGTCACCTGTAACTACTAAAACCACCCTTTGAGTTGATACTATCTCTCAAAAACACTAGATGACACATAATTTTAGAAACTATGGAAACCGCCTATGATAACCATTCTACGAAAATTCTCTCATTTAGGTTGCTCTCCTAGATGATCTATCAAAGACTCAATAAATGGAGTCTATATATAATTTTAGACATAATCTCCCATTAACTCCATACATCTCAAAAAACAATTACTTTCTTTGAAAAATAACATAGAGCTACAAATCTCCCACTTAGACCAAGCATGTCTTCTTTCAAGGAACTAGAAACATAGACCACTTGCCTTCCTTGATATTACTGAACAAGATCAAACTCTTGACCATAAACAAGGTTGTCCCATACATGACACAACCTATAGAAAAGGGACTCCCCCTTTATCTTCATAGATCAAGCTTAACTACTCATATAACAAAATATCAAAAGCTTACCTCTTACATACCAATTATCTATATTTTGATTTCAGATACTTGACAATAGCTTTAGGTATCTCATCATGCTAACTTCTATATTTCAAACCATATATCTATAAACATAAGAATCGATAATATTCATCTTCATATCTTTTCTCTCAATATAAATAAACTAGAATATTCTCAAAATCAGCCTTCTTTGATTGTAACCTCATGCTTCTATTGATAGAAGAATGTCTCCATGAAGCTTAATGGAACCACCCATTTTTCATAGGGAAATAAAACAACATGATCTCAAGAGACTATTAGATCTCCATTATTTTAGAATTTATAATATTATTTAACATCCTTCTAGACTTGATTGACACTTTAGGCTTGATCTCATCATCAACTATTTGATCATCAATGTGATCTGACAACATACATTCCTTACTTGATTTCTTATCTAAGGCATGATCTATCTCAAAAATCAATCCACTTGATATTGTAGACTAATCATGAATTATTTTTACTACCTTTTATTTTCATACATTTATTTGCCTTCTTTATTACACTCCAGGAGTTTTAAAATTCCTTTTTTGACTTGATGATCTTCTAACTCTGTTAAGATATGATCTTGTAATGTGTCCTATATTATGATATCTATAACATACCATCTTATAAACACCATTTTATTGATTTAAATTATGAATCCTTCCATAGTTTCATGAGAACTAATTATTAGAGGGTCTTATACATTCTCTTGCCATATGACTAAACAGACTAAATGTAAAATAGTAACCATTGAAAGAATTAACATACCTTATAACATTAGGATATTTTGATAGGTATTTTCATGTTGAACTTCTTATCTTAAACAATATTCTCATTTACTTGAGATGCCTTCTTTTGGTATTATTTGAAACCAAGGCCCATCTTGTCACTTACAAACTTTTGACTACTCAAGATATCATCTAGAGACTCAGTACTCTTTTCAAATTTCATAAAACTTTTCACCTTTTTATATGATTGATCTAACTAAGCTTTTAGAGATTCTTTTCAGCTTCATACTTGTTGTAATCTTCTCTTTATACTTTAGGATTCATGTCATAATCTTCATTTGGGTTTCTACTTGTTGGATGATCTCTTTATACTCCTTGGAAGTTTTTCTCAACCATTCCTCAAACAAACTAATCTATTCCTCATATTCTTGAACTAATAACTTGAGTTTCTTATTTTTATTTTTCAAAATCTTCAACTCTTCTAAGGTAATCATAAACTCAGCTCCAATATCCACTTCAAATTCTCCTTTTTCACTATCATATATACTTATTCATCTTATTCTATATCAACCATAAGGCCTTTCCCATTTGAACAACCCTCATTATCTACTTCTATGCCTATGAAAAAGGTTTCACTATTATCATGTTCATATTAATTACTACCGTCATTACTATTAGATGTGTTTGAATCACTTTTATCAAATGAGCTATCTTCTTTGGTATAGAAACTCTTCTTATTTTTAAATTACCCTTTCCTTCTTTCATTCTTCTTGAAATCTCTCTTGCTCTTATCAAACTTATAATACTTCCTATCATCTCCATGATGTTCATCATGTTATTAATCATCCTTAGCCTTATTATTATGAGGACACTTGTTTTAAAAATATCTAATTACTCCATAGTTGAAACACTTAAATTGTAACTTGCCTTTGTACTTATCTGAACCTATCTTTAACTTATTAAAAAACATGGTAATAAATTAATCATCATCAATGTTTAAACATACCTCATATTTAAACTTATTATCCTTTGAATTATTCTCAACTTTGAAAGCTACTTACTTCTTTGGAGGTATTCCTTCATTGGTTCTCATCTCATAGGTAGTCAATATGCCATGAATACCATCCATCTATAGCTTGTCCAAATCATGCATCTCTTTTATTATAGACACCTTAGAGTCAAACGTAGGAGTTAGTGATATCAAAACCTTTGGATAATAGTATATTATTTCACTTCTTCTCAAAATACTTGAATGATATTGACAACTTCATCAACCCTTAATAGGTAGGATGCAATAGTTTCATCTTCATTCATCTTTAAGATTTTAAACTATCTTTTATGGGTCTAAAACTTGGCCTAATTCACCTTGGTTTCTTCTTAATAAATGGTAATAAATTTGTACCATATATTTTTGGATGATAAAAATGCATTACCTTTACAATATTTGCCTTTTATAGGCCACACAAAATGGCATTCATTACCTTAGAGTTATTTTCACTAGCCTTCTTACTTACTACATCTATTGGTGGAATTAAAGGTGTAATATAACCATCCAAAACTAACTAAAAAATATCATTTCCTTGTGAAATTAGATATATATTAATTCTAACATTCTAAATGACATATTTAGATCCATTGAACAATGGAACCTTACTGGTAGAGAAACTACCTTGAGCTTGCTAACTAGTCATCCTTGATTCTTAGAATCTCCTTTAGGCTTTTAGAACTAGTTCAAAGGACCAAAATTTGATACAAATTATTGAAATAAAAATGATTTATAGGGGGTGAATTAGTATTAATTTTTTTTCATTCAATTCCACTTAATCATAGATGAACCATTCTAACAAGCGTGTACATCTTAACAAGCATAAGCATCAAATCATAAGAGAATGAAACATATGAACACATAATATAGATGGGAATTAATTAAGGGAAACAAAAATCACTAATGAATAAAATGTACTAAATTAATATAATACAAACATAAATATTTATTAAAGAATGCAATTCACATTGAACACCAACCCCAACTAGCCCAACACTAACTCAGCTAGTATTTTAGCAAGCACCCACTTGTAAGGAGGCACCAACCCCCTAGATGAATATGTACCAAATAAAAAAATTGATTTTTTAATCACATTTATAAACCCTTGTTTATTTTATAATATATGATGATCTTCATCCTTAGCTCTTCGCTCACTTCTATCCCTCTCAAGTTGGCCTTCAACCTTCTCTAAACTAACCCTCTTCATGGGTTGATTAGGTATTATGACCTTGATCCCCATATGAAAAACCTATATTATATATTAATGAAATATATCTAATGTTTTTCATGACCTCATTATAATCACCAATGTTCTAAATCATTCACTTATTCTCCACACTTTCTTAGCACACCAAATAGGCCTAAACTACCTTGCTTTTATATAAGTCACTTGAACATATCCTTCTTAGTCAGCCACACATACTTATATTTTAGCTCATCCATGAAATAGGTCTTAGAATATAAAATAACATGAATTAATCATGAATTAGTCAATACATTAGGTCAGCCATGACTAAATTATCCCTTACTCCTCTTTTAGGTTTTAAGGAGACCTAATAGGTCTTCTTAACAATATGTTACCCTTTGATCTTTCTTGAAGCATATTAAAACACATAAAATGGAATGAAGACATAAAATTAAACTAAAATAGACATTATATAAATTTAATTTAAGTCCATAACACTTTTTAGGTCCAAACACTAATGGAACCTTTTCTTAAATCATTGTTTATAAAAGGCTTGTGTATATACAAAAACTTTATCTTAAACAAATGAGGCATACACTCAAATTTGAAAATTAACCATGTAAAAAAATTACATATTTATAAACCTCATGAACTCAAGGTCATCACACACTTCATCAGATGCTTCAACTTAGGGTATATAGACTCAAACTCTTCTCTGTAAGATAATCAAGATTGCCAACTAACTTCAAAACATAAACAAGGAAACTTGAACATATGACACATATTTTTATGAATTTAAGGGATTTAAAGACATGAAAAATATATTATTACATAATTAAATCAACCTAAAACAAATTTTCATAATCTCTAAAGGAAACAATTGGTCTTGTAGACCAATTTGTTGGTCTTTTCTCTCATAGACTCTACTTAGGCAGCCAAACCATTTTAGATTCAATGTTATGACCTATTAATATAAATTAAAAACTTATAAAAAGAATGTATAGATTATTAAATTACCCAAAAACATAATCATTTACTTTAATCCGTCATTCTTACATGAAAACACATCATGAATTATCTTCTCACTTTTGCCTAATTTTCTTACTGTCTACACCACTAGGTCTGTTAGTGACTGAGCAAATTAGATCACCAAATTTTCACACATGAGTTATATAACATATATATAAATATTCATGGAAAAAAACTAAAATTATAATACTTTTATCTTCATCCACTTAACAACTTTGACTCAATCAACTTTTTCTTCTATAACAGATCTCCAAAAAATAAGCACTTGCTTGGAAGGTCTACTCACTCGCCTAAGAAACCAATCACACCTAGAGTTATTTTAGATAGTTTAATTCAAAATAAAATTAATTATCTATCCATATCAAACCATTATAACTTATTTATAAAAAAATCTTCAATATTGGGTCATTATTAGGGTTTTTTGAGGGTTTAGACCAACTTCTAGTCTTAATGATCATTCATAAAAATTAGATCCTATTCATAGAAACCAATGCTTGGAAATTTGATCTAGAACCATCAATAATATACCATGCATAGTTTATTTTCTCATTTAGATGATTAACATTCCAATGATCACTTGAAAAACCTTCTCAGGTAGATAACTCTTCATTCTATGCACTCAAGAAACCTTGAAACACTTTTCAAGATTTTATTTTAAACCATGACCTAACACTTCATAAAAATAATTAAAATAAATTTAATTACCTCTTGAAATGATAAAATACTCACTCATGTCATGGAAACTGATCCTCATACCTCATTTGGCTACCATCTCTCTTTTTAATTTCTAGACCTTGACCTACATGTCTCATTAGGGCTTGAATCTAACCTTCTAGCCACCTTGTAGGATTCACCTTAAAATTATCCTATGTTCTAATGCCTCTTGTGTATTCTTAATCAACATCATACACTTAATCTTCTTTACATATTCAATAGATCATCTTTAGAGCTTCTTACAAATCTTTGGAGCTTGACTAAGGATTTATATAGCATCTTAAGAGCTGCACACACAAATATTTAGAGCTAACCTTTTAATAATTTAAAAGGCCCTCAATACCTTGTGTAAAAACTCAAACAACCTATGTCATGCTCAAACACTATCAAATATTCTTCAAAGCATTCTCATCTTTGTAGCTCATTTAGAGCATCTTCATAACTACTTACATAGATCTTTAGAGCATATAGTTTATTATTTAGATCTCACTTATTTCATCATGCTACTTGAACATAACATCTCACAAGATCTAGACAAATCATTACAATATGCTTGACCTTTGACATATAGACCTATACTCACTCATTCTTATCTCAATGATATAACTAATACTCATCAACTAATAATTTTATATCACTACTTTCATATAGAAAAAACACTTACTATGTTGATATAAAAACTCGTCATACACATATCTCAAAGCTTAATTGACCATGCACATTAAAAAGAACCTTTGACATAAATTACATTAGATTGACATCAATGACATTAAATTGACATTGATGACAACACTTATTTCAATAAATCAATAGTCAATGATAATGCTCAATAATCTTCCCCTTAATCAATGATAATGTCCAAAAATCTCCCCCTTTTTTTATTTCCAACAACTTAATAGTAAATGAAAATGCTCAATAATATCCCCCTTAATCAATGATAATGTCCAACATAAAGAAACTTTAAAAAGCACTCAAGGAAATAAAAGACTAAACTATTATGCCACAACACTTACAAAAAATTAAATTCAACTAAACTACTATATACAAAATAAAAATCACTAAAAAAATAGTGCTTAAGATGGATCCCATTAATCGGGATTGATAACTCTTCTCCATTCAGTCTTGAGAGCTAAAAAACATTAACCTACTTACAACTGATGATGACATAAGAACCACTCCATATGACATAAAATTTTGAGTATCTTAGCTTTTTATCTATTTATGTCCCACTTGAGCACTAAATATCCTTCCTAGAAACTCCTATCAATATCCTTCTTATCAAAGGTTTTCTTCAATTAATCTTATTGAAGATCCAAAGTATGCATCTCTTATCTCTGTTCTCTTTCAGCTCCATTATTTCAACTAGTCTCACCTCCATAGAATCATTCTTAGTATATATAGCTAGTAGGAAAGCTCTAATGAGGGAAGTTATAGTGACATAGGTACCTAGATTCCCTCCCATAAACCAACATGAAGGGAGATTTGGAAATTTCCCTTTTAGATGTTATTCTATTTACCCATAGGGTTAATTTAAGTTATGCATGCCAAGTCCTTTGATTCTCCTCCATGGTTTGATTGATGATGCATACCAATTTTTATTAGTCAACTCAGCCAAACTATTACCTTGGGGGTAAGAATTTAAAGAGATGCTCAAATAGATGTTAATTTATAACTTGCCACTCACTGATTATAATCCCAATAAAAGCCATGTTATTATCTAATATAATGGTGGTTGGAATTCCAAATCTAGGCACAATTCCATCATAAAAATCTAATATGGATGTTTCATTTACTTATTTGAAAGCCACTACCTTTATCCATCTTTTGAAATAATTTTTGGCAGTGGGGATCCACTTGTGTCCAACACTTGAAGGAGGGTTTATATTCTAGTAAAGTACAAACCCCATTGATAGAAGTGCTGATTAACTTGAATTAGAAGAAGTGGAAGAGATGCTAGCCTATGCTTGCCTATAAAGAAAGCACATTTTTTCGTAATTATAACCCATCTATGAACATACCACAACAAACTTGGCCAATAATAAACAACCATCATGTTATTAACATTAGTGATTTTGGTTGAGTAATGTCCTTATAATAATCCAGCATGAAACTCTTAAAGGATTTTTCCAGTCTAATCCTACTCTATACATCTTAGGAGGACTCCATTGATGTCTTTATTAAACAACACATCATTGAAAATCACATAAGGAATAACTTGTAACCTAAAACGTCTTATTTTAGATTTATCAAGCCCTTGTGAATACTCACCCAACTAGAGAAAGGCCTTCATGCTTTGAGTCTATCCACTAGGAGGATCTTGATTAGATGGTTGTTCCTCTTAAAACATAAGGTTTATTCTACTTTTAGCTTATAAATCAGTTGATAAATGTTCACATAATCCTTTTCTTCTTATAAGCTTGGTGATATTCATGTCAATGTCATACGCTATCACTTTGGTGATCCAACCAACTCTTTTTTCTTTGATATCTCTGCTCAACATAAACTTTCACACTTGGATATGAGACCATTATCTGAATCTTGTTATTAGAGAACATGTATATGAACTTCTTCAATTCTCTAATGATATCCAACACTTGTTTTAAAACAAAACTATATCTCAATTCATAATGTTTAAGCATTTTACTAAAGAAAGTGATAGGTTACTCCATTTTGCCATTTTTTTTATTGTACTAAGATTTTTGGGATGTTTTCATCTCCTCTAAAAGAATAGAGGAAGAAATATTTATCATAAAATGGATTCAAAAATGTAGGGGCTTGGGATATTTCTATTTTGATTGCTTCAAATCTATCCCTACCTTCTCTTGTCCAACTAAAAATGGTGATTTTATTGAGCATAGAGGAAATTAGCTTAACCAATGAAAACACTTGTTTTTAAACAAAACTATATCTCAATTCATAATGTTTAAGCATTTTACTAAAGAAAGTGATAGGTTACTCCATTTTGTCATTTTTTTTATTATACTAAGATTTTTGGGATGTTTTCATCTCCTATAAAAGAATAGAAGAAGAAATACTTATCATAAAATGGATTCACAAATGTAGGGGCTTGGGATATTTCTATTTTGATTGCTTCAAATCTATCCCTACCTTCTCTTGTCTAACTAAAAATGGTGATTTTATTGAGCATAGAGGAAATTAGCTTGACCAATGAAGCAAATTTTGGTATAAACCTTCTCATAAAGTTTATCTTTCCCAAAAAGCTTTAGAGGTTCTTTTGTGGTGGTTTGGTAGAGAAAGAGATTTGATGGATTCTACTCTCTCTAGGTCAATAGATAATCCATCCTTAGAAATTGTGTCCCAATAACTAGCCCTCATGGATAATAAATACACACTTTAGGTTTAAAGATACCCCAAACTCTCTATAGCTATCGAATACCTACTTCAAATGACCCAAGTTATCAATTGCACATTTGGAGATAATAATGATATCATCAAGGTAAACCAAGATCATATCATTGATAAGGCCCCTAAAGGCCATGTCCATAGATCTTTATAAGGTGGAAATACAATTGGTTAGTCTAAAAGGCATATTTTTATATACATAGGTTCCCCATTTGGTGATGAAGGCTATCTTGAACTGATTAGACTCTCATACCAATATTTGATTGTATTCTAAGTAGCCATCAAAAAGTGAAAATATATTATCCCCTACTATTATTTAGAGGATCTATTACATGGGTGGAAGGGGGAGGTATGATCTATTTAGGTCTCTAAAATCCACACATAGCCTAATATCTACACTTTTCTTCCTTAATAGGACTAGGTTGGCTATCCAAGAAGAGTGTTTGATCAAAAATATAATATTAGCTTCTATGAGCTTGGTTAGATCCTTCATTGCAAGTTCTAACTCAGGGTTTATAGGCCTTTGATTTTCCCTAATCAACTTGGTGTTAGGGTCTAGCTCAAATGTATGTTGGGTCAAAACCCTTGAGGTCCTCATAAATCCATGAAAATATGTCATAATATTTTATATAAAGATGAATAAACTCTTAATTTTTAGGTTGATTACATACCTTTTCATCTTTCAATAGTTTTCCATTAGATATAACCACCTACTCATAATTCTCTTTCTTGACTATCATATTCCTCTTCTCACCTTTGAATTAGTCATTAGAGTTGAAGATGTTTTCTATGGTAACTAATCCTTCAGGCAATATGTTTCCTTTTAATTAGATGATATGATCCTCATACTATGCCCATAACCTTAACTAGTTTTTGGTAGAAAACTCTACCTCCTCTTGTAATAAATTGATGATTTGATCATCATTCTAAAATAGTTACTAGTTAACATCATTATCAGACACTTTAGGTCTAATTATAAGCTTGATAAGTTATCCTTAATTTATTTCAACCTCAAAAAGGAGGTTATATTGATAGCCTATTATGGAAAGCATATTGCATCAACATTTTACTTCCTTATCATGGTTTGTTTGTTGAAAGCATCAAAGCTTTCAATAAGATCCTAGACTCTATGTTGATAAGCCTTTATTAGGATATTTTGGATGTATTTTGGGCTTTCACCTGATTTATAATCAGCTCACTATCCATGAATACTTTTAGCTTTTTAATTCCCTTATTCTCTACCAATTAGAGGCTATGAATTAGTGCCTCATATTAGTTCACATTATTGGTGTAACTAAATTACAGTCTAAATGAATGAAAGTATTTATCCTTTTGAGGAAATATCATCACAATGCCTACACCTACACCATTTTTGCTTCTAGATCCATACTAAAATAACAACCATGTGCCTTCGAGGTCTTCTTAAGTTTTCATGAGGTTTGGAAAGGTAGAGCCCTCATTAAGGATGAAATAGTTGCCTAGTTATATTTCCTCAATACAATCATATGGATCAAATACATAATGATCATTAGCATAGTCATCTAGTGTTATATCTGAGACCTTCTCTAAGGGTGTATTAGCCTCATGCAGGATTGAACTATACTCTAGGTCATGCATTGTGTAGCTCATGTCAATGGGATTGGGTGAGTATGGTTTTATATTATCTCTACAAATGGGCTCGACCTTAATAGTCACCCTGGTTCCATATCTAGTCCTTAACAACATGTGAAACTAGTCATAAGATAAGTACCCACCCATTTTTATGGTGAAGTATCTTGAAAAAAAATGGCAAAGAAGGGAGACAGGTCTATAATATATATATCTAGGTAATGGATAGGCTAGGAAACACATGTAAAGAAAAGTTTAAATAATTAATAAGCCCTACCATTTTGATAATTGGTTCATCTAACTAAATGACTCCCTTTGAAATTGGGGTATATTCTATACCTAGTATATCAACTATCTTATTAATTAAAACTGAGGTACTTTCACCTGAATAAATCATATAATTATGGACAAGGTGATTACCTATGATCAAGGGGATATAAAATGGTGGTGTCTTTCTACGTTTTCTAGGATCTCCTTCTTTTGGTTGTCATAAGCTAGTGGAAGTAGCTGGAGAGGTCTTTGTTTGTTCATGAGGATAGAATATTTTCAATGCTTCTTGTAGTAAATCCCTTTGAGAAATAATAGATAGGGTTTCTCACGTAGTCACATTCAAACTTGTTATTTTCATCTACTCCATTATGTTGAAGGGTATTTGGGTCCCCTTTATCTAAAAATTTTAGATATCAACCTCTTTCTTAGTATGTTGATTGTCTTGAGGTTGACTCTCCTTTTGAATATGATAATTTTTTAAAGTTTGGGTAGTATCAAGAGTCACCTTCTCTTTAAAAAAATATTATAGAGCTTATGAAGTGAAGGCTTGGTCTATTAAAGAATACCTCTTGATTTCTAGTGCTCTTTTTTTAAACCTAGTGTTATAAGCCACCAAAGTGCTGACTACACTTGGTACTCAATTTTGATTTATGCCAATGAATTCATTCTCCTACCAATTCACCAAGGTGGCTTCATTCAATTATGTTTTGGCCTATTCATGAAATTCCTCCCTTTTTGAATTTGATTATTTTTATTGGTCTTGGGGGTATGATATACTTTACACGATTAAAGCTTGATATATCACTCTATTTACACAAGTAGCCTAATTATGTGGCTAATTTCAAGGGAAGAACCACTCATAATCCTAGACTAAATTATTTGAATAGGAAAAATATCTCTCAAGGTGAAAATAATATTATCATTTTAGGTATTAGATGATCTAGAGTAAGTTAGCCCTAGGTTTGGTCACCATTTTGATAAGGCTACCTATCATGTTGATAAGGTTGATTAATGGTTGGTACAATTTTGGATGTTGATCTTAATACCTATTTATAGTTAATAAATCATTCCCAAAAATTTTTAGTAGTTTTTAAATTCATTTAGTTCATTGGAGGGAGTAGTAGATGTGGCTAGTGGGTTGACTATAATGGGGAGAGGTACCAATGAAGGTTTAACAATAGACTAGCTAGGTGGTGGTTCTAAAAATAAAGGCATGGGAGGGATGGAAGCAATATTTATAGTTTTAATTAAATAATTCTTATCCCTAACAACAATGTCATATGCATCAAGAAGCACAATTTCTCCCATTGATTAGATCGTTATAACAATATCACTATTTATAGCCCTTAAATCGTATAAAAATGTAGTATTTGGAGATGGTTTAAATGAGGGTCAGATTCTATCCCAAAATCTTTGGAATATGAAATTAAAATCAACCATTAGCTCATATGGGGCTATTTTAAAGGTGGTAAGTTGCTCCATTAGAGATAAATGGTCACTCATCTTCAATTTTCTTGCATAATTGCTCTTCTAGCTCATCCCAATTGTGAATGGTAATGGGTGTCAGACTTCTATACCCTTGGATGGATTTTCATTTTGAATAAGAGGTAAGTATACTACCTACTAAATTATCTTTAGTGACACTATGGACATAAAAAATATTGGTAATATCTTGTATGTGTCCTATAGGGGTGGTTGCATTCTCACCAGTAAAATATGATAGGATTTTAAGTGCTAAAACTAAAATATCATCATAATTAGCTATAATTAGAGGGATTCCTCCATTAAATGGCCCAAATAATTGGTTTCTTGACATAACCATTAAGGGAATAGGAAATAACCCTCCTCTAGGTTGGGAAACCTACTAAAAAGAGGGGTAGACTAAACTCTATGAGGTGTTTGTCTGACTCTCTTGACTAGAGATGAGGATACTCTAGATCTTATTCTTCTATAAGGTACAAATAATTTAATGAAATGAAAATCAATACCTCTTTAGTATGATCTTGTTTGTCTTGGCATATAGATGATAAATTGATATTTGTAAACTAGAAATGCTTGTATTTGCTAAGTGCTACGTAGCATGTCTTCAACATTGTTAACCAATAATAACACTCAGTTATCAAACAAATATTTGGTTTTGGGTCCCATTAGGTGTGCCATAAACTATTTTAACTTGAACCATGAACCTCTTAAATTGGTTCAATGGAATAATGGGAACATCCCCAAGGTTGTGGGACCCTTGTGCTCCTTAAGATAGACCTTTGAATAAGGTCAAATTCCTTTTACTCTAAATGCATCTGATTTAAGATCAACATGTAGGCATAAATGAGCTAAAAAAAATATAAAACTAATCCTAAGTCTAAAATATTTTAATGGGGAAAAGGGTTGAATAATTCTAAAATATAAAATGGTGATGCACCAAGACTAGATAGAACCACACTACAGGGTTTGAAGGACACACTACAAATTGTAGATAACAAGGAAATATAACACAAACTTCAAGATGAATACTTCAATTGCATAAATAATTTGTACAAAAGTGAAAGATGAAATATATCGCCAAGAGATATACCAAATGATCCACTATGTGCATTCAACATACAACCTACAAAAGGGATTCAAACTCTGTATGGAGGTGCTGGGAATGAACAACAATGAAAGGGATGAAGGTTATCCATATACAAAGATCCAAAAACATAAAATGCACACAAAATTAAAAATAATGAAGGGAGGTGAACTCAATTCTCATGAAATTTCAAGGTTTAAGTGGTAAAGGGGCCCATGGAGGGAATATTTTGATAACATTACTATGATTAGAAATGTTGACCATTTTATAATGCAAGACTTGAACCTTTATAAGTAATGGGAAGCCCATGATTCATTAATTATAGTAGAGAATGTAGCTCAAGGAATTATATGAAAATTATAAATTGAGACACATAATCTCTCTATAATCAAATATGGATGGCCAAAATTAATTTAAGATCTTGATTATGTACTCAAGGTATGGTAGTGATTACCTTGATCTTACATTTGAGAACTTATCCTCTTTCTATAATTGATTATGCAAAAACCAATCTTTAATCATTCAAATAATGAATATAAATTTAGACACTTCACGTATAGGGATAAAGTTGAAGATCTCAAGGGATTGCTCATCTTGGAATATTTTTCTTAATATCACCATTTTTACTTTCAATGTTGTATTCTATGAATTTCCATGCCAGATTTAATATTTACGACTCTTCCTTGTTTCGTATGATTTATACTTATTCCCAATGCACATGCCAAAATTTGGTGGGTGATGATACTCAATATTTAATTTAATCTTTCCAATTTTTTGATCATTTCTAGGTGAGAAATTGATCTTCATTTAATTCTATGAGTTGAGTTAGATACGTATTCGATCCTTAGATTTTGATGACTTTGACAGCTAGACAAGCTATTAATTATTGAGATCATGTCTATTGAGGTCATTATTATTATTATTATTATCAAATTTTATATATTAAACAACCTAATCCTTCTTATTTTATATGTTATTAGTTATATTTATGTGGAAACTTTATTTACCACTTGAAAACTAATCAAATTTCTTGGTATTTATCTCTCTATCCTTTCTTACCTTTCCTTGGATACCATATGGCCTCTCTTTATTTTCCTAGGCACTTGAGTTTTCTCCTAGCCTCTACCATGTGTAATTTTTATAAAACTATAGGATTTTTTCAAATGGTCCTACATTTAGATAATGGGCTCTTAGGAGATTTTCATATGGTAGAGTTCAATTGGATTGGAGCCTTGATACAATTGATGATCCTACTCAACTGATTTATATCAAGAAGATATATGGCATCATCTTTCTTACCTAATTACCTAGGGACTTTTTCATGCTTATTGGCTTATACAAATCACCTTTGGCCTATAGATTTACAATATTTCACCACATGGCATCATCCCACTAACTCACTTACCCAAGGTCTTTAACATTGTATGGATAGTTATAAGGCTCTTACTCATTGAGATCATGATACATGAAAGCATCTCACTAACCTGATTACTTTGGAACTTTGTTGACATCATTTTAGCTAGGAAAATTTGAAGAAAATCTAAGTCTTGAAGGAATTTTGAATAGGCCCAAGGATGCTAAGAGAGTGACATGTAGCACTTAATATTTTTTAAAGAATCAACTAAGTGTTGAGATGCTTTGAAAATGGGCTAAAATCATCAAGAATTGTGAATGAACACCCTGTGATATCAAGGGGATTGGAATAAAACCCTAACACATTAATATCCTAAGAACCCATCAAGATGTCACTAGGGGCCCATCAATTTTAACATAGTGCCCCTCAAAATTGTCACTAAGAAAAAAACTTGAAATCAACTATCTTTTTATTGTTTGACTCTTATAGGATATGAGAGTGATTTATGTTCACCAAAAAGGCAAATAATAAGGATGAAAATATTATAAGAATTATAATAACATTATAATGAGGCTAAAAATGCCTTCAAAATGCTTAATTGCTAAAACTTTCATTATCCCAACCTCATACTCATTTAATTTCTCCCTGAATTGGCCAAGTCTTGATAAGCCCTCCTTGCCTTCAAATTTTTTTTCACCTAATATATAAAACTTATATCAGTTGATGAAATAAGTGGTGTGTATTTTAGATAATATCCTATGAAACATGGGAGTACAAAAGTAGAATTCTACAATTTAACATTGAACTTTAACCTTTGAGTGTGAGGAAGTCCTTGAATAATAGTGAAAAATAAGATTGGGAATTTTTAACACACTTTTTATGATTTATAAATACTCACCATGTATTTTTCTTCTCATTTATTGAATTATGGGATACATGTGTACCTATACCTATGTACTATTCCACCACTTGGTTGTATATGTGCAAAGGGTATGCACTGAAGGTTGTGTAGTAGGACTAAAAATGTTTATTCTTAAATAAAGGAATGGAATCTTAAAACTTAGGTATTCAATACTTTTAGGAAGAAAGAATACAATAGGAATGAATACTTCCACTTCATGTGCCTTCTTTCCAAGCTCCTGATCTAGGACTAGCCTCAGTATTTGAAAGTTTTATCTTTAGAATTTATATTCATAATAGGTATTCAAACTTTTTTATTCATTTCCATTGAAGAGTTAACTTTAATTTTTTTTTAAAAGGCCTTTGGTATTAAACATTTTTTTGGAATGGGATTCCATGCACAAACTATGATGCATAAAAATGGTGTTTAACATTTTTATATAAAACAAAAGTTTGGATGAGCTCTACAATGCAAGCTCTAACCCTTATTTTACATTTAACTTTTGTGTCCAATAAAAAACTTCACCATTTTCCTTGAACTCTTTTTTTGAATACCTAATTCCTTCTTTGAAAATAGACCAAGTTAAAGACTTAGTCATTTTTTATAAAATCTAACTGAACTTGGAAGCCAAAAGCAATCCTAAATCCCCTTTTTGAATTAGACACTGACCTTCCATGGTGACCAAAAAGGGTCAACACTAGCTTTAGTACCAACTTAAAAATATATAAGTTCATGCATGAACAACACCCATGCCCCATAATTTAATATAATTGTATAAATTTGATACAAAATGTCATAAATCTAAATGTTATTCTACCCCTAATCTAATAAATATGATAAATTATCAATCATGTACCTATAAAATGATAACATATACATTGAATATGCCTCTAAATATGTATGAATCTATGTATATCTATCTCAATCTAAAATCATGGAATATGTCCCAAAATTTTGAATTATCTATGTATGGAGGCTTGATCTCTATGACAAGCCCACTAGTATTACCCCCTTTTGAGGTGATGGATGTAGCTTATGAATTACTCACCTCAAAAGAAAAGAGATAAATGTAACATGTTATATAAAAATATACAAGAATGTAAAACATTTGATAATGTGATGAGAATATGTCATTGTAGTATTATTAGATCATTAAAGCATAAATGAAACATATATACTAAGACATACAAATGTCATTTCAATAAATAAATAGAGATTAGGCATGTAGTAGTAATTATCACATATATATGCACTGAATAATAAGCTATGCAAGAAGATGCATGATATAGATCATGGCATCAAAAACAAGTAGAAATATGTGTGATATAGATCAAAACCCCACAAGATTAATATATAATCTTATATTTATCCATATATATGCACATAATGTCATGGACATGATGCAAACAATGAAAACACACACAATAACACTCATTGTCATGTAATCAAAGAGTTACACATAGTACACTCAATGAACATGAAATATAACACAAGGCAAGAATGACATAAAATGAGAAATAAATTGTCCACCAAGGCAAGAGTTAGATTTAATGAACATCTAAATGTAACACAAGGTGAGATCCACATATAATGAAATACACACTAAAAGATCACACTATGTGAAAGAAAAGAATAGTCATACATGAAGGCACATAATGTAACATACAATGATCACATAATGTAATGAGTAATGATAATAAGAATACATAAAAGAAGTAAAGATAGTCAACACTATCAATCTATGTAATCATCACACAAGGTAAAGTATAATATCCATATATCACTCTAAGTAGTATAAATAAGTTAATTTTTTATGATCAATCTAAGGTAGCTCAATATGATAAATTGAATTGTCATAGGAAGATGTAACTTGAATAGCTATACCAAAGAGATGCCCCAATGTAGGCATGGGTAATTTATTAGGTGTAAGAATGTCTTGCATCTGAATGTCTATGTCATATAAAATACATGTTTTTCATTCACTCATGTATATTTTGAAATTCACATGTGTATGAAAAAGGATATGTAATCCACCATAAAGTGATAAATAACATGAAAATAATATATATACTAGAAATACTTGCCATGCATAGTTGATAATTTTTTTTTTGAATATATTTTTTAATATTTTGACACACAAATATCAATTCAAGCAAGTCTAAGAGGTGAGGCTTCAAAATAATAATAATAATAATAATAATAATAATAATAATAATAATAATAATGGAATGGATCTAAATAATCCATAACATATGTCAAGGCATAATAGGAACTAAAGTATCAAAATAGTCTATATGAAATGAAGGTAACATACCCTGATTGTATGTGTGAATCAAAACATTTTAACTTGAGAGGATAAATGGAAATAAGAGGACACATTTCCCAATGGTAGATAAAAAGTGTATGTGGTCATGTAAGCTCAATGTAATCCATAATGATAAAAAGTATGGACAGTTAATGTAGAGGTGTACAAATAGTATGTCACAAGGAATGTGCACTAGGACTACATAAATGTAAAGGGTTAATCATCATAAGATATATGTCATGGATTTTCACATTAGGATGAATAATTAAAAGACAAGGGATAGGTGAAAATATTACAACAAAGTGAAAGGCTATAAAAATTATCAATGCAAGAGCTTATGTATGCATGTTTGATAAAAATAGAAGAATAAAGGGAATAAGTAATATATAAAATATCAAGAAGATATGTAAAATAAATTATGCATCAACTAATTAATATCCCCATCATTGGGATTTTCATATGTAGTCTTTGTATTGATAGGTATGAATTTATCTTGCCATAAGCAAGGAGTATCATATGTATTAGACATATCTATGTTTGAATCTAATAAGTGGTCATATGTTATACAATATCCATCATCACTATCATAATTAGACTTACTGTGTGTAAATCATGTAATTGTAATAGTCATAAGAACATGTGAATTTCTATGAATGTTTATAAAATGTGTCTGCATTTGTTGTGGAATTATTTGTAAAGTTATAAGAACATGATTTTTACTTAAATCATGAATTAATGTATAAATATTGTTGATCTCATAGTAAGGTTATATATTAAATCATGTATCTTATGTTATAACCCAAATCGGTTATTTTTAGAGTGTTTCATACATCTATGATAGTCAAAATATGTATTATTATCATATTCCTGTGGTAAATGCTTATTCATATCAACCTATTTTTGGGTAGGGAGAGATATGAGGTTACTCTCACATAACTTATATAGTATATTTTGAGGAAGATGTGTTAATAAAAAATTACCTCCCCTATGGAGCTAATAAGACAAGCTGAGTAATAGCTTAAACTATTCTACAATACTTAAAGGGTCTTCATCTACATGATATGTATATAGATACCCTTGGTGTAAAGTTTTTAAACATCTATGTAACATAGATGGTATTGAATCCATATCATGGATCCATGGTCAACCCAAGAGTAAAGTATAGTATAGATTATTGGGCATAACATGAAACATGGTGGTTAATGTCTTAGGTTCTACTATCATATCTAGTGATGTTGTTTCAAGCACATGGTGAAGAATATCGTCAAATCCTCTTATTATCTTTTATGATTTTAAATAGTGTTCATGTTAATGCTTAATGCTTGTAATAATAATATGTTTTAAACATTCAATCCTAAACCATTGTTGAATAATACTCACTTATCTCCCTTCATTAGTATTTTTTATTGAATAAATAATGGAATATTTTATTTGATTACATTCTTAGTGGAGAACTCTTCTTAATAGATAACCTTATTAATATACAAAGGTTAATGTAAACTTATTATGTTGAATCAAGGAAATGTGTATAAATTTGTATATTTTGATAATTGGTTTCTTTATTAACCTATGAACTATCCTCATATTTGAGGCCTCATTCACCTATATGAGCATATGGGGCCACATGATTAATAATGCATTACGCATGTTTACCCAGTCCTTGACCATCATACCCAAACCTTTGTAAATGATTTATTCTAAAACCATACAAATTTAAATCCATGACTCATTATAAAAGGTTATCCTTAATAGAGGATATCATGATATTATTCAAGGTAAGATCCTTATGTTTTTGAATATAATTAGTTAGATATACCCCCTAGAAGAACCTTACTCTACCTGGAAGACCTTATCTTATAGATCTAGAATAATTTACAAGAGGGATTGTGTAGTAGGAATGTATAATGTTATCTCACAAGGGATATAGGCAAAAGGATGTTGTGAATGGATATAGATAGAAATATAATTATGCCCAATTTACTAACCACTTAACCCTATACTTCACCTTATACTAAACCCTAAAAGGGAAAGAAACATAAACATAAATCCTACTCCTAGTATGAGGGATAACATATAATGCTAGGGTTTTAAAGAATGGAACTCTAAGAGAATGTAAAGACATATGGAGGGGAGATCAAAAATCAAGTCTAAAAATTATCCTTATGTATAAAAATTTGAAACCCTAGGAAGAAGGATGAAACTTTAAGGCAAACATAACATTTGATGTGATCAATAAAAGGATTAGTTTCACCCATATTTTTTAGATTATTTTAGATTAATGAACCTAAACAAGTGTAAAAATTTGAATATTTAGATTATATAAAGTGTGTCTAAAATAAGCAAGTCTAAATGTATAAGTAGATTTTCAATTGAACTATACTATTTATAGAAATGAAAAAGAAGACCAATGTACTTAGATTATTATTTTTTTGTTTGGGTTTGAGACTATGTACAGGTGGAAGGAAAGACTAAAAATAGATCAAGAGTCACTCAAATTTGGAAATTGATTGTTTAAACTTTCCTAGAGGAATCTGGGATAAGATGGACCCATATGGAAAACTTGAGGCATTTGATGTTTGCTGATAATGTCACTATAAGGTGTGATAAACTATTTCAACATAGATCAATTGCCTACTCCTAAACCTATTGTTCTATGTAATATCAAAATCTCACTATAGTGCACAAGTCAAATTTTTTTCTCCTTCTCTTTTAAATCTTAGCTCCACTTTTAACAATAGGTTTATTTGAAAATGGTAATGATATAAGAAGACTTGGGACATTAGATAAAACAGGTAACTACTACAGTTACACATTCAACCTTACACTAATGTCAATGACTCAAATAGTAAGTTTTGTGACCATATGCTAGTTATTTCCTTGTAATTCCACTCTTGCTTACCATAAAGGTCCTATAATTTCAATATTATAGCCATCGACTCATTAGTAATGATAGTCAATGATGCCACCACACTTTTTGTTTATGAAGTGGTTGTTATCAACTAATATAATAGTTTAATAGATGATTCATCTTATTATGTTGTATAATAATGTACAATTCCTTTATTTTTAGGTTAATTTCTTAATGAACACCACCATATAAGAACATAGTTAGGAACTATATTGATGCCAAACATCTGATCTCTCATATTTGTATAAAACTTAGCGTAATACAACTCTATTATTACCATTTTACAATTATATTCATATTGTTATTGGTTTCATTGTTCTTTAAATGTATCAAACTTTCATATTATTTATCATTCAGTAATTAAATTTTACATATAATCCTCTTAATCAATTTAAGTAGGTTATCTACTAGGTCTCATCATGGGCCCTGGATTAGTGGCATTAAATAATACACAATTCATATCATTTCTAATTAGTATCATGTTGTTTCTAAATTTCATCATTTATTTGTGTGCCCACTCATATGAGGTTTGATTATAGGAAGCTATAGATTGAGACTCATGACCCTTCATCATACCTTCCTTCATGTCCTCAAATTGGAAACAACTATTCAACAACACTAACTTCAAAAATGTTCCAAAAAATGATAAAGGATGCATTGAAAATACTAAAGGAAGATTTGGAACAATGTCATGAAAATTAATGAGCAAGTATATTTTATCACTTCTCACTACTTATTATATAACAAACTCCTCTAATTCTCATCAACTATTTTGATAAATGTCATGTAAGGTACAAGTCGATCTAGACATCCCTATGTTTTAAGGTAAAATAAATGTAAATGGACTAGATAACTCTCTTAACATCATCTATTCATACTATATGGTCATCAATTCTTTAACCAATAAAATATTAAATTTACTCTTCTAAAAGTTTATTTATCAGTCAAGAAAAGGTTAGAAAATAACTGCACTATACATGAAGATGAAGTAAATTTAAACATATTTGTAGACACATGAAATGGGTTCATAGAAGCATTCAAAGTAGCCTATTATCCAGTTAGAAACTATGATGACTAGTAAATCAATCCCTCTTGGTTGCATCAAGGTAAAGAGAAATATGTGAAACAATACATTAATACCTTCCATGATTTGTTGTCCAAACATGGGATCCAAGATTCATATTAAAATATTATTTTGAAGTATAAGTTATGTTTGTGACCTCATATCCATTTATATTTTGACTTCCTACATATATTTTCAATTGGCTAAGCCTACAGATTTGATTTCAAGTTTGAATCAAAGGCTAATACCAACACTAAGATGGAAGAATTTAAGTATCTAACTAAGTAATAATCTAAATCTTCCAAGCATAATTATAAATAAGGGAATAAATATAAACACCCTCCATAAAATAAGAATTAGTTGTTAAATGATTGGATTAAATATTTAAAAATTAGTAATTGGTGCTTAGTTTACAAATCTAGTAGTCATTATAAAGAATAATGTTATGCTAGGAAAACTCTACTTTCATAGTTTGAAACAATGGGTACAACCATTGCACCATTTGAGAAAGGTAAGAAAATCATGGATATTGAGTCTAACACACCATGTTAGGTAATGTAAACATTAATAATACCTTTTCAAAAATAAAAGAAGTAGAATTATTTTTCCATTCTCAAATGTGAATCAATGCCCAACCAATACACTTCATTATTGACAATGGAAGTCATAAGAACCTAATTTTTATTGAATTAGTTCACATATTAAACTTGTCATTAACATCTCACCCACAACCATAACTCATTGGATAGTTTAGTGTGGGATCTAATAAATGCATCACTTAATAATGTTAATTAGTGTACAACATCAAGCATTTTCAAGATACAATATTTTTCCATGTTGCTCCATTAGAGGTATGTGATGTTTTACTTGGTCAACTTTATCTTTACCATCGACATGTAGCCTATGAGACAAATCCTAGATATGTTGTCATAGATTTTGGTGGTATGAGACACCACATAATAGAATTAGTTACAAAGCTATCAATCATAAACACCAAGTAGTATAGGAATCCAATCAAAATAGTAAAAAGTTTATGCTTTTGATGGCAAGATTTGAAAATAAGAAATTACTTGTGGCACCAATTCCTACCATAGTTTCTCTAGTATTCATAGTAGAATAAATAGAGTTGAAGCTCAAGTTGGAAGAATACAAGGATGCATTTTAGCTACCAATGAAAGTACATACATACTATGTAGTGAAACACACTATTTATCTTATCCCTAATCTACATATACATAATGCTTCTTTATAATGCATATCCTTTTAGAGAATGAAGAAATCAAGTAACACATCCAAAAACTAGTGGATAAAGGACATATCAGGCTCAAATCATCACCTTACAGTATCCTAATTGTGTTTGTTCCAAAAAATACAACACATGGAGGTTGTGCATTGATTAGTGAAAACTCAACAAGATCACACTTAAAAATTGTTATCATTTTCTAAGGATTGAGGACCTTCTAGATCATCTCCATAGTGTAAAATACTTATCTTTAATCAATATTAAGTTTGGGTATTATCAAATTCCTATTTATCCTATAGACATATGGAAGACAACATTCAAATCTAAAGAAATTTGTTTGAATGGTTAGTCATGCCCTTCAATTTGATCAATTATCCAACTACATTCACATAGAAGATGAATGATATTCTCAGGAGATTCACTACTTCATTTTTCATAGTCTATCTTGATGACATCTTAATCTTTATCAAATCATGGGATGAATATCTATGCCATGTAGAGAAAGTACTTAACACTTTAAGGAAACACAATCTATATGTAAACATGAAAAAATGTTCATTTAATGCCATATATACATTATATAGGATAAATTATAGATACACAAGGAGTGCATGTGGATTTGACTAAGATTCAAGTCATCTAAGAATAGCCACAACCAAAGAATCTAGTAGAGCTTCATAGCTTTCTAGGATTGGAAAATTTCTATAGTGGTTTGTACTTGATTTTTATCATGTGACTTGGACTCTAAACTAGGTAACCTAAGGTCACACTAAAATAAATTTAAAAGGAATATTTCATAACATAAAACATTTAAATAACTAAAACCTAGACTTTATTCTACACTAGCACTTTACCATACCTTCAACAACCATTTGAGCTTGAGATGAAATTTGACTTCGCACTCGAAGTAGTCCTCACTCATCATGGTTATCTATTTTCTTACCACATTGAAATGTTTACCACACTAGTAAGAAACTACCCAACATATGATCATGATATTTATGTTATTAAGCATTGAAAGCATTATATCTTGGGAAAAGATACTATGATACATATAGATCACAATTCACTTTAGTTCTTGTAGACTCAAAAAAAATTGCAACAAGAGTGACATAAAAAATGGTTTTCTTATTTTTAATAGTTCCATCTAAATGTCAAACATAAGAAATAAAGTTTTAATTTAGTAATAAATTATCTGAGCTATTCATAAGTTCAAGATTTAATTTATATAATTGACTCATGTGGACATGAATTCAATGAATGGTCATGATTATGTCCATTTGACATGGATTTTATAGATATCTATAAAAAAAATTCTAAGGTAATTCAGTTCTAGATTTTTACTTGCAAGATAGACTTCTACACCATCTTACACACTTGTACATTCTACATGAGACAAAGGGACAAAAAAAAATATGGGAGGCTCATTTCAACAAGGTTGTAAGAAATTTTAGAGTTTAAAATACTCTTATAGTTTTATAAAAGTGTTTATGGCCATATTTAAGGTTTGATGTATATAAATATATCAAGTCTTATACTACATGTGTAATTACCAAGCCAATCAAAGAGAATTAAGGTCTGTACACACCTATATTATTTCTAATGAGATCATGGGAATAAATTTACATGGACTTTATCTTAGGCTACTCTACTACCAATCATGGTAGTGATTGTGTTTATGCAGTAGTTGAGATATTCTCAAAGATGGCAATTCTCATACTTGTAAGAAAGCTATATCAATTCTAGAAACAAATCAACTATATTTTCAATATGTCTGGATCCACTTTGGAATCCCAAAAAATATCTTGTCTAATAAATATACAAGGTTTTTCTATTATTTATGGAAAGCACTTTGGTCTATGATATATACAAAGCTAAAAAATTCAGTACATTTCATCCACAAATTGATGGACATAGGGAATCAGATGATAATTCACCTTAAGAGAGTGTAAAATTATAAAAAATAATGAACTTGGTATGAAATCCTTCATTTCATTCAACATATCTAAAACATAGCTTTTCACAATTCTACTACACATAACCCTTTTAGGTTTGTAGGGGTTTGCAACCTTTGACACCCATTAACATAGATTATCCTATTATGACACTTGATGGTAATAAATCCTATTGTCACTTAGAACTACACTCTATGAGAGGGTTATTTAGGTTCTCTCACTCCTAGACACACAATGGGATCAACCCCAAGATGTAGGTATCCTATAAATGGGTTGAACCTCCAGAGAAGGTTGGTTCTTCTTGGTAGACTACCTAAACTACTGATTTTGCTTAGGAAAGGGGTAGAAGAGATGCATAAAATGAATAAAAGCATAAAAATCGTGATGCAAAAAATTAAAATATACTTCTATTCCTCTAAAACAAACACAAGGGTAGCTCAAATATCTCTCACTCACATAATCTCTTACACTAGTTGGTTTTGCATTAATGATTCCAAGTAAGGTATCCTAGACAATGGTAAAGCATAGAATAATGGTAAAAATCATCCTATAATCCAACCTATGAATAAAATAACACACAATCATACTTTAAAACACATTAAACCACTTACATAAATGAAATAAAGAGATGAAAAACACCAAGGAAGAATACCTCTTCATAAGGTAATCATGCACAAACTATCTAAAACATAAAGTGCAATCAAAGAGAGTTAAAATAGATGATCTTATTATTTCAAAGGTATTTTATTAAAAAAATTGATAGGGTTTTACCTTGTCAAATGAGAATATATATATATATATATATATATATATATATATATATATATATATATATATATATATATATATATATATAAGGGAAGAGATAAAGGAAGAGAAAGAATTCAATCCTCCATAAGTGTGCTTCAACCACCATCTTTGGCCATCCAACATAGAGGAGGAGTAAATTTCTTTCAAAAACCTTCCATGTCTCTTAGACTTGTCAAATCAACACATCATTCTAGCTATGGAATTAACCAATTTTAATCATACATTTATCCAATTTGAAATTAAAATCATTATAAATAGGGAGAAATAAAGTTCAAATGGAACCAACAACATAGAAAATGGAGTAATGGATCAAAGATATGGCTAAAAAACCAACACATAGTTGCATGTAATTACATCACCTTTATAATATGGAAAAAAAGAAAATCACAGAGCAAGATATGAGAAAAACCCATCATATATTATATTTAAAAATATATATTTAAAATGCACTCAAAAATATATATTTATTTTTTTTAAATTATCAAATTAACCCCTGTGAACTACCCATGTTTTTTGGTGAAAAGTTGGTTAAGTGATAAATCTTCCTAGGAGTGTCACTTCGTACCATCATAAATTTTTGCTAGAAATTATAATAGATAAAAAAACTAAATGAATTACCTTATCATGAAATTAGGATACAATCATTCAAAATTTTATGGAATTTAGACTTCATTTTATCCTAAGAAAATGGGATTCAAAAGTGCTCACTGGGTAGATTTAACAACTGGGAGATGCAAAAAATGACCAAGTAAAAATTAACACATAAGATAATTGTAAACACTTAAATTTTCACACATGAGATTGAATCATCTAAAAATTTATCAACCTACACATTTTTTCCACATTTGGCTACCATCATGTGAAATTTGAAGGTGATTGGACTTCATTTGGTTTTGTGAAATAGTGTTTAAAAAGTGCCATGCAGGCCAATTTGGAAATTAGAAACACAAAAATATATGCACTCAAGATTTTTTATGACTAATATGTTTTTAAGTGAATATTAATTATCTATTTCCACCTTCACCATTATATTCTCCTCACATTTGAATACCATCATACAAGTTTTGGAGAGAAATGAGCATGATTTAGCCATGCAAAATTGCTCTTAAAAAGTATTGTGTAGGTTGATTTAGCATTGAGAGATCTAATTTTTCCATAAGGTATCAAATTGAATTGAAGAGTCAAAATTATGATGAATTTTATGGGATGATTTCCTGATAAGTGGAGATGCAGTATCCTTTAGTAATCCATTGGGCATGGAATCACAAAAGTCTCCCTCAAACTAATTTTCAACTGAGAATAAGGATACCAACCTTTGAATGAACCTCTCAAAATATCAAGAACAACAAGAAACAAACGACAACATGTTCTCAAATAACTTAGGGAAGGGAAACACATGACAAAAAGGAAATATGCATAAGGCACTTGGAAGAAGGGAAACACCATCTACTCTAATTTATACAAGGATACAAATATCTTCTAATAATAGGGTCTCAGATGGATCCCATTGAATGCAATAGGTAATACCTCTCCATTCAGCCTAGTAATCTAAAAATTATTCTATTGTTTGAATCAGTTAGGGTCCACTCCATAAGATATCAAAATTTATATGGTTGCCTAGCATGGCCTTATTAGTATCCCACTTCAAGACTAGATCACCTTCCTTGAAGTCTCTTAACATGGTTCTCTTATCAAAAGCCTTCTTGAATGGAGCTTAATGGGATTCCATTATATTCATTGTAAGGTATCTTATTTATTATATCTCCATGAGTTCTTTCATCCTCACATCCATGGGCTCACTTTCCATTAACTCAAGTTGATGAACTAGATCCAAAGCAAGTAGTTCAAGAGAGATGGCTAGTTTGGCCTCTCTCCCATACACAAGGATAAATGATGAGTTTACAATGGAACTATTGGGAGTCAACCTATCAACCCATAAGGTTTTAATTATCTTGGTATGACATACCCTCTAGTTCTCCTCTATGGTCCTCTTGATTATCCTAATCAAGTTATTGATTGTTAATTTAGCATGCCCATTGCCCTGGGGGTAATAGTTAGATGATGTGATAAGGTAGATACCTAGATGAAAAGACCATTAACTTGTTTTTATGCCAAAAAATTCTAAGGCATTATCTAAAATGATAGTGGCTAGTACCCCAAACCTTATCACAATACTATCATAAGAATCCAACAATGCTATCTCATTAGTCTCTTTTAGAACAACAACCTCCACCCACCTGGTGAAGTAGTCAATGATAGTGATTAACCACTTGTGCCCTCCAATATAAGGTGGATTTATCATACCTATGAAGTCAAGGCCTCACTATATGAAGGGCTTCTCTACCTAAATGGGGTTAAGAGAAAGGGCTACTAGTCTTTGTTTACTAGTGAAGAGATCACACTTCTAATACTTCCTAACCCATGTGTAGGAATATTTGAAAAGGTTGGTCCAATATAAACCAACCCTCATGACTTTTTTTATGTTATACTTGGAGAAAAGTTACCTCCTATGGGTCCATCATGGAATTTCTCCAAGAGTCTATTTACCTGATCAACCTTTATGGACCTGAACAACACTCCATTGAGGTCTTTCTTAAATAGTACCTCATCAAATAAGTCATAATAAAGGGATTTAAGTCTAAATTATCTCTTTTTATTCCTATCCATACCTTGAGGGAATTCACTTGTAATTAAGAATGTGATCATGTCTTGCATCTAATTAGTGAAAGGTAGATGTAAAACTACTTGTAGGCCATTTGGTATCATTAGAGCAACCTCTTTTTGTTCTTGTAAGTTAGAAACCAAGTGCTAACATAAAATCTTTACATCTTACTAAATTAGTAACCTTTATTTTAATATCATACTCCATGACTTTAGTGATCAAAATATCCCTTTTCTCATTTAGATCTCTACTCAAGAAGAAATCTATCACACCTAGATGGGAGACTATGAGATTAATCTTATTATTTGACACCATAAGCCTAAATTTTTTCAATGATCTCACAATAGCTAGCACTTGCTTCTCAATAAAAGTATATCTCTCTTCATAGCCTTCAAGTCCCTAACTGAAGAAAGCTATGGGCTGATCAATACATTATTGATTCTATTGCATGAGCATAGCTGATATATTATACACATTAGAAAAGGCATATAGGTAGATATACCTTGAAAAATTAGGATTCAAGAGAGTTGGTGCTTGTGCAATGGCTAACTTGATAGCCTCAAAACCTACCTTGCCTTGTTTTGACCAAGAGAAGATTTGATTCTTGTTTTACATTATTGTTATAGGTTTGACTAAATGTTCAAAACTAGTTATGAATATTCTCACAAAATTTATTTTCTCAAGGAATATTTAAACCCCTTTCTTGTGTTGAGGCAAATACAAGGCTAACATGGAACTTATCCTCTTAGGGTCAATAGTTAGCCATATTTTTGAGACAATATGCCCCAATAGTTTACTTTCATGAACAATAAACACACACTTTTTGGGGATCAAGGAGATACCAAACTCCATACACCTCTCATAAATGAGTCTAAAATGGTCTAAGTGGTCACTTGTCTTCTTTGAGAAAATGATGATATCATCTAAGCATAAAAGCAACATATGATTTAGCAGACCTTGGAAAGTCAAGTCCATGGATATTTGGAAGGTGTTACCAATAATGGAGAGACAAAAAGGCATATTATTATAAGTGTAAGTTCCCCATGTGGTGGTGAAGGCTATCTTATACTAGTATTCGTCATTGAATAACACCTGATTGTATCTTGAGTATCCATCTAAGAGAGAGCAACTTTTTGAACTAGACACCATTTGTAGGATTTGATCCATGGATGGAAAAGGATAGTGATCCTTAAAAGATACCTTATTCAAATCCTTATAATCAACACACATCTAAATCTCATGACTTTTATTTCTTATAGGTACTAAGTTGGCCACCCATGAAGAGTGTTTAATTAGAAAAATAATGTTTGACTCAATCAGCTTGTTCAACTCTCTTCAAATGAGTACCTCTATCTTAGGATTAATAAGCCTCTACTTTACCCTCATAGGCTTCACATTTGTATCTAATTTAATGGTGTGCTAAGAAAATTGAGGGTTAAAACCCCTAGGATCAGTGTACTCCCAAGTAAACACATCTACAAAATACCTATAAAGTGAAATGAATGCAACTTTCTCAGTGTTAGTATTGACCTTCCCAAGCCTAATAAAATTGTCTTGGAAGATAAGAACTCTCTAATGGTTCTCTTTAATAGTGTACATGCCTAATTTTTACTTCTTCATGAAACCTCCCTCATGAAATCTGATCTTAAGGGTGACTAGACCTTTAGGTAGTTTATTTGATTTCAATTGGATAATCTAATATCTATACTAATTTTGTAACCTATTCTGATATGAAAATGAAAATTCATCCTCTTATTATAAGAAGTGGGTAATCTAATTGTCACTATAAAAAACTTACAAATTGGCCTCATTGTTAGGAATGGATGGTCTTGAAACCACTTTAACATGTGACTAATTTTTTGATTTAATCACCTCACTTGGTATATCAAATTGGGACCCCACTAATGCTAATCTATCTACATGTTTATTGCTCTCTCTCGACATACTCTAGATGTTAAAGGCTTCAAAATACTCAAATAGGTCCCACACCCTATGCTTATAAGACTTAATCAATGGGTTTTTAGCTATATTTTGGTTACTTACCTGATCGATGATGAGTTAATTATATCCATATACCTATAATTACTTGATTCCCTTCTTTCTAGACCATTGAGGGCCATGGATAAGGCCTTCATATTCAATTACATTATAAGAATAGCTAAACTAAAACCTATAAGATGAATAGTACTTATCATTAGAGGGATAAACCAACATAATACCTTACCTTAGTCCATGTTTTCTCCTTGATCTATCAAAAAACATTTTCTAGATTCCATCAGTCTCCTCTTGTAGCCTAGTAAGGGATGGCATAAACTCCTCCTCATACAAGTAATATAATCCCATATCTATTTCTTCAATTCCTCCCAAAGGGTCAAGTTTTTGATTTTCATTCCATAGCTCATCCAAGAACACATCAGGTATCACCTCAACATGAGTGTATAGATCTTGACAATAAGGTGGTCTTACTCATTTAAGATTATGTAGTTGATATTTAGGTTACCTAGTTTGTAAGTCTCAATGTGAAAATTTGTAATTGGTTTAGTCTTAATGGAAACCTTTGTTCCATACCTTGTCCTAAATACGATATAGGACTAATGTGATTCTAGGTAACCCCTAATTTTGGTGAAGTCTATTGATAAGCATAGATAAAAATGGGGTGGTACCTATAACATACGCACATCTTGGGCCAATAAAACATTATGACAAGCATGGAGGGTTATATTTAGACCTTTGACAATAATAGATGGTTTAATAGAAGATACATCAAGTTATAATAACCCTTTAGAGAGGGGTTCATATTTTAAACCAAGTTGACCTGCTATCGATATAGGCATCACTTATTTGTTTAATCCACTATCCACCATGCAATTATGTACCTAAGAGTTACCAATGATCAAATAAATGTATAATTAAGGAGGTTTTATTACCTTTTTTGACTACCCTTCATTGGTTTTTATTACATTAGTGAGGACCACATTCTCCTTGCTTGGTGGCTTCTCTAAAACATTAATTTTGACAAGTATTCTTAAACAAGATCCACTTGACCAGGTATAGAAAGCATTTCACACATAAGGAAACTCAAATTTAACTTCTTCATTTTCTCAATGATGTTGATGTGTGCACTACCAACCTTCACTTATGCTTTGGGAGCCACAATAATGCCTTGTACTTGTGAGCTTTGAGGTATAAAAATACCTCCTTAGTTCTAATTTTTATGAGTTGTTTGAGATTTTAGAGCCATATTAGGCTAATTTATCTTTGAAAACAATGAATTAGGATTATAATACCCATTAAATGCTTATTTGATACCCTCTATGTTCCTTCTCTTAAACCTTGTGTTGGTTACTATAGGAATGTTCACTTGGATAGTACATATTTGTTAATTGAGAGCATAACACTCCTATTGATTATTCACTAATGTATCACCCAAATAATTTTATACCTTATTATCCACTTGGCCTTATTGAGTTTCTTATAGTTTATTTATCATAGGCACTTCTACATTTTGTGTCATGAAAGCTTGGTTGAACCCATAACTTACACCTACTTCCATTACTCATTAAAGTCTTAGTTAAACTTTGCATTTGGGGTGATATCCTAATTATAAGATTGATTCCAAGGTATAAAACACTTACCTTATTATGAAATTTTGTTTTTAATAGGGACCAAGGTCTTATAAGTACTTACAACATTAGGATTGTAGTTGTTACTTGGTTTAACATAGGTGAGTTGCCCTTGCCCTTGAGAATTAGCCTTAAAGGGTGGAATATTGGATTGATAGGGTTGTTGAGGCTAATATAGGGGAATGTAAGTTCTATTAAACTGATATTTATACCTCTTATAATTTAATATCTAAATTCTAAGTTTTTGGAACATGTTCTTGAGTTCTTAGAGTTCACTATATTGACTAGTTGAAGCTTTGTCTTGTCCGGTGCAAGTATGGCAACAAGTGTTGACAACGAAGGAATGGAAGAAAGAGGAGGAAAAAAATTATGGGGTGGTTTAATCTTGGGGAACAAGGGAATAAGAGGCCTAAGTGTGATGTTGTCAACTTGTATTAGGCTATTCTTTGCCCTGATTGCTACCTCATAAGCATTAGTTAATGTGCTTACCCCCATTGATTGTATCATAGATACAATGTCAATATTGAGGGCCCATAGATAATATAAGAAAGAATAATTAAGAGTGTGATTGATAAGGATTGGAATCCCATCCCATGTTTTTTTAATCCTATTGTTAAAGTCTTACATGACCTCTTGAAGATCTCTCTTGATTGTTATCAACTACTCTACTAGTGACAAGTTATCACTCTTGTCTCCAAACCTCTTGCATAGTTTCTCTCCTAACTAGTCCCATGTTATGATGGAATTAGGAGTTAGGTTCCTATACCAATCCAATACCTTTAACTTTAAATATATGGCCAAAAAATTGATAGGTACATTCTCTTCAATGATGTCATGGATATTTCAAAAAGTAGTTGTCTTTGATGTGTTAAAGAGTTGTAGAGCTATCTCCTGAGTAGTAAGGCACACTCTTAAGGGATACCACTATGATAAGATCATATTGGTTGAGATCCAAAGAAATTTTACCATTTAAAACTACAAAGTTCAAGACTCTAGGGAAAACCATGGTAGTGAAAAGGGTTAACAAGGATCTTCTAGTAGAGGTAGATTTACAAATTAACTTAGGATATATTCTTTCCAGGTATGGATGGGTGTTAGAAAACATTGCTCTTCTTTCTAAGTTAAAAGGTAATTCAATACATTAAAAAGGAATACCTCTAGAATTTGACCTTGTACTCACCTTTATCATGAAAAATAGGCACTACTTTATCACTAGGAGGTTGAGTTTCTAGTCGAGTCACCAGATGTTGAAAGTGTGGATCATATAGATACTATAAATAGATCAAAACTAGCATCAATCCTAATCAATATTATTCAAATATGGTCCATCAGGCATGCCATAAATTATTGTGGCTTATAATTACACCATATGAGAGGGTTATTTAGGTTCACTCACTCCTATCCATATAATGGGATCAACCCCAGGATATGGGTATCCTATGATGGGGTTGAACCTATGAAGAAGGTTGGTTCCTCTTAATATATCACTTAAACTACTAATTTTGATTAGAAAAGGGGTATAAGAGCTACATAAAATGAATAAACACATAAAAAGGTGATGTAACAAATTAAAATACACTCATATTGATCCAAAATAAACACAAGGGTAGCTCAAAGATCTCTCACTCACACAATCTCTTAGAATAGTTAGTTTTGCATAAATGATTCCAAATAAGGAATCCTAAATAAGGGTAAATCATATAGGAATGGTAAAACTCACACCAAAACACCACATATGAATGAAATAACACTAACTCAAACCTATAAACACCTTAAAACACCTACAAAAATGTAATAAAGAGAATATAAACACCAAGGAAGAAGACCTCTTCACAAGGTAGTCATGCGCAAACTTCTAAAACACAAATTATAGTCAAATAGATGATCTTTTTGATTTAAAAGTTATTTATTAAAAAATTTGACAAGGTTTTTCCTCATAAAATGAGAGTATATCTTACAATGAGAAGATATATATATATATATATATATATATATATATATATATATATATATATATATATATATATATATATATATATATATATATATTCTTCTCATTGTAAGATATACTCTCATTTGACTAGAAGATGGGAAGAGAAAAAGGAAGAGAAAGCTTTCAATCCTCCATAAATGTGCTTCAACCATCATATTTGGCCATCCAACGTAGAGGAGGAGTAAATTTCTTTAAAAAACCTTCTATGTCTCTTAGGTGCTACCATGATGTTAGTATCTACCTTTGCATAGAAGTTCTTAAACTTGTCAAATCAACACACTGTTCCATCAATGACATTAACCAATTTTAATCATACATTTATCTAATTATAAATTAACATCATTGTAAAGAGGGAGAAATAAAATTTTAAACATGACCAACATCATAAAAAAATAGAGTTTTAGATTAAAAAAATGGCTAAAAAACCAACACACAGTTGTATCAACACCTTCAAAATATGGAAAAATAGAAACTCACAAGGAAAGATATGAGTAAAAACCATCATATATTGTATTTAAAAAAATATCTTGAAAATATGATCAAAAGGGTATTTTTAGTTTTTTGAAATGATTAAATTTACCCCTGTGAACTACCATCCGAGTGTTTTCTTATGAAAAGTTGGCTAAGTGATAAATCTTCCCAAGTGGGTCACTTTGCAACCATCAAAACTTTTCACTAGAAGTTATAATAGATGAAAAACCAAATACATTAACTTATCATTACATTATAATATAATCATATAAGTTTTCATGGAATTTGGACATTGTTTGATCTTGTGAAAATGGGATTCAAAATTGCTCACTCGATGGATTTAACAACTAGGAGATGCAAAAAATGACTAAGTAAAAATTAGTGCGGAAGCTAATTTTAAATACTATGATTTTCACACATGGGAGTGAATCATATGCAAATTTATTTACCCACACATTCTTCCCACTTTTGGATACCATCAATTTAAATCTGAATGTGATTAGACTTTATTTACTTCTATAAAATGGTGTTTGAAAAGTGCTGCATATGATGATTTGGCAACTAAAAGCACACAATAATCTATGCATTGGGTAGTTTTTATGACTATAATATTTTGAAGTGAAGAATAATTATCTATGACCACATTCACCATTTTACACCCCTCACAATTAACTATCATCTTACAACTTTTGGAGAGAAATGAGCATGATTTAGCCCTGCAAAATTACTCTTGAAAAGTGCCACACAAGCTAATTTAGCACTGAGAGATCTACATTTTCCATAAGTGATCAAAGTGAATTAAAGAGTCAAATTCTCATTTATATCAAATGGAAGTTGACCAATTTGTTTAATTCATTGAGTACATTCAAAATCTTTAATAGTAAGTGCAAACCATTCTACAATAGGCAAATGTGAAATACAAATAACACCAAGACAAACAACAAACACTGCACTCATTTTAGTTTGGTGATCAAGTTTAGCTACACCTAAAAAATGAAATGCTGATGTGACCTTACCATAAGCTTCATCCACTTTAGTATGGGCCTTGTACCATCACCGAACAAGTATGAGATAATGTTTTCAAGATTAATATTTTTACTTACCCTAGGTTGCATATAGTATTCAATTTAAAACTCTTGTGCCATTAATTTCAACCTCTATTAGATACTTTAGATACTACAAAGATTATTCAATAGAAAAATATCTATCTAAATTGTAGTATTAAATGAGAATCAGGTCATGTCATTGACAATTGAATCAAATAGACACATTGAAAAGAGATTCCTTTTTATTTAATCAAATTTAAGACTTATATAAAACCCCTAGATGACAACACTACTATGAAAAATCAAGATAATAATATAAAAAAAATAACATTCACTGATTTTAAACTACTATGTTTTAGAAACTTACTAAAAATAGAGTGTAAGGAGAAAACAAAGACTTATAAATTATGCCTTTGAGAGGAATCAAGGTCTGAAACTTGTTGTGAAAAGAGGTCTGGTGATTGGAATTAGGAATCTAGAATTAAATATAGGCTTGAAAAAAAACACTGGGAAGAGGACACTATATGGGTGGTGCTCTTGTCTAACCTAGGGCACTCATGTCCACATGTAGTGAGGAAATCATGTTTTTTTTATTCTTTATGCTTTCATCTATAGAGCTTCCATTTGGTGAAAGAGATTATGATCACTTGTGGACACCATTATGACTGATTTTACTTCAACACCCTAGTTCCTTGACATGTGAATACTAATGCAAATCAAGAAAAGAATGACTTAGAAATTATGGCTTTGAGAGGAATCAAGGTCTGAAACTTATTGTGCAAAGAGGCCTGGTGACTATAATTAGGAATATAGAATTAAATATAGGCCTAAAAAACATTAGGAAGAGGACACTATATGGGTGGTTCTCCTATCCAACCTAGGGCACTCATGTCCACATATAGTGAGGAAATCATGTTTTTTGGGTTCTTTATGCTTTCATCTATAGAGATTACATTTGGTGAAAGAGATTATGATCACTTGTGGACACCATTATGAATAATTTTACTTCAATACCCTAGCTCCTTGACATGTGAATACTAATGCAAATCAAGAAAACAACGACCTATAAACTATGCCTTTGAGAGGAATCAAGGTCTGAAACTTGTTATACAAATAGGTATGGTGATTGGAATTAGGAATCTAGAATTAAATATAGGCCTACAAAAAAAAAATGGGAAGAGAACACTATATGGGTGGTGCTCCTGTCTAACCTAGGGCACTCATGTCCACATGTAGTGAGGAAATCATGTTTTTTGGGTTCTTTATGCTTTCATCTGTAGAGCTTACATTTGGTGAAAGAGATTATGATCACTTGTGGACACCAGTATGATTGATTTTATTTTAACACCCTAGCTCCTTGACATGTGAATACTAATACAAATCAATAGGGAAAAGGGGTTAACAATTTAAGTTGGGTGAGACCACAAAAACCCATGTGTTGAGCATTGCCTACATACCAATAATCCAAAGAGGGATCAAACTTTATGTAGTTATTCTAAGCTATAATGGTGTATGGATAACTATTGAAATATGCTAGATGTTGGTGTAATATTGATTTGATTATATGCCTTAATCATGACTTATGACCTATGAAATGTATTTAGACTTGAGCTCTAGGTTGTATCCCATCATAATTGGGAGAAATATGTATTCTTCTCTGAATGTGCAAGTGTGATTTTAGTGATGTTTGGTGTGGAAGCATATTATGTGAAAAATGGTTTGAAAAATGTTTATATATTCATATCATTTAAAATAATTTAAATAAGTCTCATTAGGGACATAGGCCAACCTTCTTATAACTTTGAATTTTAAAAATTAGATGTTATTTAGTAGGAAGATAGGAGAGGGGGAGGACACTAGAGTGGTGTGATGTAGTCCACTGGGGTGATTTTATAAAATGGTTAATTTTACCATTTTTGGGGTTAAGTAAGGCCTAAAAGTTGTCTAAGGTTGATAATAATAGGTCTTAGTCCATTCAGGGTTTGTCTATTATCTTATAAGAGTGTGCAAGGTGGTCGAAAGTGACTGAAAGGGGACCTAAAATAGGTCAAAATATAAGTGTGTAAAAACATGGTCATAATTGCATGGATTTAGATAAATGTTAATTTTATTTGTCTACATTTTCCCCTTTTATTTTAGTAATGCAATAAAGTGAAAGTACTAGAGTAAAAGGAAAAAGAGTGCATACTTGAACTTACCTATGGGAAGGAGCCCTAGATGTAAGTCAAAACACTAAACTATGTTCCATGTTAACCTATAATGAAACATATGTAATATTAGTCTTTAATTAAGATGAATAATAAAAAAGTGAAAGATAAAAACCTAGAGTGATAAAGAATGAATAAACTTAATTAAATATGAGAACCATTCTTATTTTTTGGTGTAAAAACTAGTGATTGTGACTTGTATGTTTTTATTAACATTAAAAATCTTGGATTAGATTGTGCATGCCCCAATCCTCATTAATAAGTGGGTATGATCAATAAATCAATGTATATTTGAATCTATCATCACATCTAGAGTAATTAATTAATTTGGATTCTATGTGTGAATCCCTATATATATTTTTGATGCAAAAATTGGTGTAGATACTAGTGCAAATAGTGAACCAACCATGGTAGATGGAATAAAGTTCAATTTTGGTGTAAAACTGGCACATGACTGGTGCAAAAATTGTGAAAATATTGAGTATAATATAAGTCTAGTGTATGCAACATTGATAATGACATGAATCATCATTCTATCTATGAAACTAGTGCAAAAATTGAGCAATGAAGAAGCAATGTGATGCACATATGTCACCAATTGATATATGGTGCATATATATTATGAGACTAAGTAAAACAATTATGATTTTGATAAAAAACCTATATGTCAAACTAGAAAACATGTTGCACATGATTTCCACTGAATTAAGTAAATATATGATAAACTGTGTAATTCTATAAACTAAGATTGTAAAACTACTGAGTACTAATCTTATTAAATTGAGGTTATAAAAAATTATATAAATGATTATTTAAGGCATTTAGACAACAGTGATAGGAATGACACTAGATAATTGTTCTCCTATCCAATGTGGTGCTCTTATCCAAAGTGTCTTTATATGTATTTTCTGAGCCTAAATCTATGCCAACTATGTGATCACCATTAAATCACATCTAAATATTGATTTGGGAAGGTCAATTATCTAATACAAACCTATATGAATTCCCCCTCTTTTAAGGTGAGTTATTAAGCCTACATAAGAATTTAACTTAATTAAAAGGTTATGGTAGATTTTTGTGATGTAAGAAAATATAAATTTGAGTAATATTGACATTATGTAAAATCATGGCATCATTGTGTATGTAAACTAAGCATAGTAATAATGTAAGATGTATGGGAAAATAAACATTCATAATGAGTGTGTATAGTTATATGTGATAATAAATTATGTAGATAATTTGATCAATTGAGTATATAACACTAAATATAACTACTTAGGGAAGAATGCATGACATCCATCATGGAATTTAGAGGGGTTGGTTGCATGATATTCATCATGGCATCCAAAATGAGAAAATAAACAAGCAAAGTGTCATAGCCATGATGCACATAATAAAATTGTATATGAAAAACACACACAACACATAATAGAAGGCCAAGGGGCCAAAAATAAGGGACATGTTCAAATTTCACTCACTCAAATAGAAGACACATACAAAGGCATGTTCGAATTCCCTCACACATATACATGAAAATAATAGAGGCGTAGAGACATAGAGAAGGGCATGTTCAAAAGTCCACACACATAGAGAATACACACATAAGGACATGTTTAAATTTTTTTAAACACATATAATTAAGGATATAAAGGCACAAGGTAATGAACTATTCAAATGTACTCAAAGAAAATAGGGATATGCATACAAGATATGAAGAAAGAAAAGCAATATAAAAATCATGCATGATTATGTATTCTAATCAATAAGAGATAAGTTATAATCTGAGAAATATTTAGTAACTGATATAGGCAATAGTACATAAAAATATTAGTTAAAGAGTGATATCATCAAATTTGATACAATGCAACGTATTGAGCACGTGAGTAACATAATGTGGGCAAAGAAGGATAAAACCTATGTTTACCATGCCCTCAATGAGCTAGTTGATGAATGCACATGTTGTAGTAATCTTGTGTGAAGTCTATTATTGAGTAATGATAATATAAGTTCACTAGGAAAAGAGTGGGGTGAGGGAAAATAGATCACTTTGCTCTTATCCTTTGCAACACTATTATTTGAATATAATTTTTGAGTGTGCAATAATAAAATAACATGTAACTAGTTCTAAAAATGATTTACTATGTAATATGTACACTCATATACACTAGTGAAGCATGTATGATATAAAAATAGCTAAAACATATATAGAATACTATGCACAACTAAACTGATTTATGACAAATTATATATAAACATGCATAAGTTCTAATTTTTTCAATTTCTTTTATATTTTATCATTTTTGAATATTTTATCATTATATGAATTGAGAAATAGAGAGAAGGATACTAACCGATGACTCCCTTAAGAGTCTTACCATAAATAGATCTTACATTAAACAAATCAATTGAGATATCTTACAAATAAAGAGTATCGTACAGTTGTGTAAGTTCTATAACATTGACATATTCATATTCTGCACAATCAGTATCATTAGGATCATACCAATCTATATTTTTTAAATCATCATCATTTGGATTTTTAACTTGTGGAATGTCACTCTTGTCTTATGTTTATCTTAATATGAATAAGAAACTACTCCATAATATGGTATTGACCTTTTTGATTTCTATTTTGTAATGTGTACTATGTCATGTGCCTATAGTTATATGCCATTATCTATATCTATTTGTATGATAGTTGAAAGTATGCATTATGTTTGTTGATTTTGATTTAAATAAAGTTTATCTTCTCTTAAAACTTCGATCATTGCACTTTCATGTGAATATTTGAAATGGTTAGCATATTTACCCATCATTGCCCCCATTGCTATCATCCATGATTTTCCTAATTTAACATTATATTGTGCCAAACTAGGACATACATGAAATACCAATAAACATGTTTTTGGCCCAACTATACAAGGTAACTTAATGTATCCAATAAATCATTTATATAAAGTACTCTTACCCAAATGTTCCTTATCATATCTAATAAACTGTAAGAGTGTCATGCTACAAACATTCATTTTAATAGTATTATTTATTACCACATTGATACATCACTTTCCATATAAGAGGGGATTAAGAATCAAAGGATCTAGAAAAGATGAATGCTTTTTAGTTAACTCCTTTAGAATCACACTTGAAAATGTATCTTTTTTTGGTATTTCAAGCTTTGGAGACTTTTTTATGAGAAAATATCCTTTAAAAATGTTTTTTTACTATCTTTATTTTGATTTTACAACTTATGTACTTGATATTTTTGTGGTACATTCCTTGTGTAATTGTTCCTTTTGAACCTTTTCTTGCTATGATTTATTCTCTGGTAACCACTTTTGTACTAATTCTGACTTTACCACTTTTTTACTTGTTCTTATTCCACTATGGGTTGTTTTATAGATGTATCACTTATAGTATCACCATTATCAATTACCTTTTGTATTTTATTTTTCAAAGTTAAATAATGATTTGTGTGATGCCCATACATTCTATGATATGCACAATCGTATTTTGATGTCCTTAGATGATGTAGAGGAGCTAGTTTGATCAACTTATTTTGAATCATTCCCTTAAAATCTCACTTGAAATCTTATTATCCATTTTCATAATTTTTGAATTACTTATTATATATGTATTATGTTTTAGTTTCTCATTATGATATGAAATATTAATATCTATAACATTTTTAGATGGAATGCACATACATGATTAATACTGGCATATTCTAGATTCTTGTATATGTAATCTAATGTTCCAATTATGTGATATTTGCATTGAAAAATTGATTTTGATTTTGAAAATCTACCATTAAACTGTTCATAATGATGATTTGATCCTTTATATCCTCAAGAACATAAACCTTAAGTGTTTCATATTGATTTTGCATACATACACCCTAAAGAGGAGATGTGGGAGGTGGAGGGGCTTGAGCAAGGATAAGTTGATTAGTTTCATTTAGAACTATAAGATGGGCTACCTTACCTCTTGGGATAATGATAATATGGACATATTTAGAGGTAAAGTAACTATCACAACCTTGAGGGTTAGATGAGGAGGAAGAGATTATTTTCTATCCATATAATATGAAAGTAAAACCTAGAATATTATTGTTATAATAGAATATATCAGCTCATAAAATCCAAAAATAGCAAAAAAAATAAAAAGGAAAAATAAGGATACAAACCCTATAAAATTTTTTGTTACGGGTTTGGTAACATTATAACAATAGTTAGGTTCATCAATATTTTTTATCAAATTCAAGATTTATGTAAAAAATCTAGATGATAACAATAGTGTGAAAAATTAGGAGGATAATATAACAATGATAAAATTAATTGATTTGGAACTACTATATCATAAAAACTTAATAAAAATATCAAAATGTAAAGAGAAAACAAAAACATAGCTAGAAATTGTGTCTCTAGGAGGAATCTGGTTTTGAAACTTGTTGTGTAGAGAGGTGTAGTTACTAGAATCAAGAATCTAGAACTAAATTTGTTCCTAGACAACAATGTTGAGAAGAGGACACTAGAGGGGTGGACTCCTATCCAAAATAGGGTTAGTTTCTCCACCTACAGTGAGGAAATTAGGGTTTTTAGGTTATTGTGCCTTTATCTATAGATCCTATATCTACTATATGAATTTATGATCACTTGTAGAGACCACTACATGATTGATTTTCATTCAAAACCCTAGTTCCTTGAAATCTTAATACTAATGAAAATCAATGGGGAAAAAGGGGTTAGTAGTTGAATTTGGATTGGACCTCAACACCCCATGTGTTGATCATTTCCTACATATCAATACTCTAAAGAGGGACCAAACTTCATGTAGTTCTCCCATGTTATGGTGGCATGTGAAAAACTAGTGCAATATACTAGATGTTGGTATAATACCGATGTGATTAGATGCCTTAACCATGTCTTGTGACCTATGAAATGTATTCAAACTTGAGATTTGAGATATTAGGGTTGTATGCAATCAAAATTTGGAGAAATAGATATTATACTCTCATTATAAAAGTGTGATTCTAGTGATTTTTGGTGTGGAATCCTCTTGTGTGAAAAATCATTTTAAAAGTGTTTATATAGTCATATCATTGACAATATTTTGAATGGGGATTATTAAGGAAATATGAAACCTTATTACAGATTTGAATTTATAAAATTATCCATTATTTGGTAGGAAGATAGGAGAGGGGGAAGGACACTAGAGTGGTGAAATGTAGTCCCCTAGGGCACTCCTATATAATGGATAATTTTACCATGTTAATGGTTAGGTAGGGCCTAAAGGGTGTCTCCATTATATATTTTTATATTATCTTAGAAGAGTGTGCAAGGGGGTTGAAAGTGATCAAAAAGGGCCCTAAGATAGGTTTATATCTAAGTGTGTAAAGGAATGGTCATAAGTGCGCAATTTTAGATAAATGTTAATTTTACATGTCTACACGCTCTTCCAGATCATCAAAATAGGTCAAGATCCTTCTCAAATAATATGGTTTAAATAAATGAAAGTTGTTAATTTATTTCCACATATTATTCCATAATTACATGCATTAGGGACCATTACTCTTTGAGGAGGGGTGATTGATCTAGGATGACATTGGTCACTATATCAAACAGAGCATTATTGTAGTTGCACATCCAACCTTACACTAATGCTAACAATTTGGGCACTAAGTCCTGAACACATATGCTAGATTTTCCCTTAAAATTACACTCCTATGCTATCACACAACTACAATAGTGTCAATACTATAACCAAAAAATCATTAGTAATGACATTCAATGATGCCACCATACTTTAATGTTATGAAGTGATTCTTACTGACTATTGTAATGGTTCAACCAATGCTTGATATTCTTGCATTGTATAATAAAGTACACTTCCATTATTTATAGGCTAGTTGATTAATGAGAAACACCTTAAAATAATAATGTTAGGAAGTGTATTGATGCCAACCATCTAATTTCTCATATTTATATAAAAATTAGCATAATACAACTTTTCTATTATAATTATACATTGATTATCATCTTGTTCTTACTTTCCTTATTATTTTAACGTATTACACTTTCATATTTTATCATTCATTAATTTTATACCACATATAACCATTTTAATAAATTTAATTAGGCTATCCATTAAGTCTCCTCTTGGGCCCCAAATTAGGGAATGGAAAATATGGGTTGAGTTTATCCCAACCACCCTCATTGAGTGGTTAAACACTACCTATGTTTCCAATACTTTGAAGAGGGATCATACCTCATGTACTTATCCCAATAAAGTGCATGTGTGTAATAGTGATATTATAGTATAGATGTGACCTATAAATTGACTCTACTTGGGTACTTCAAAATTGGCTAGGGCCTGCTTCTTTCATGAAAATCTTTCCTTATGGTCCTAACTAGGGAGCCATATCAGGGCTGAATGTAGTAGAGGTAGAGGCCTCAACATCATAAGGACCATCCAATGTGGGTTGGTTAGTTTGGATACATATAGTTAGTTTGGGATGGTGTGTTGTTGATGGTTAGGAAAGGGTTTTATATAAATGCCTAAGTTAATAGTTTGAGGCAGTATAGGACCGGTTGATTAGGATTAATTATTTGCATTGAAATTCCCTAAGAACATGTCTATAAATGTTTGTCATTGGTTCTTCGGTATTTTTTTAATGAACTTATTGTATTCCATATAGGTTCTAGTATCATGTCCAATGACTCTATGAAAAATGTAGTAGACATAATGATCATAGCTTGAAGGCTTTTGATGTTACCCATATTAACTGTACCCTTACTAGTTTTTTCTATAATAAAAGCATTGATTTTGATTAGGGTTGGTGTTTTGAAACTAGCCTTGGTTTTGGTTTTTCCATTGGGTGTTATGAGGAGGGTAGTTGAATTCAACCATATGAATAATAGGTGGAGGGATTTTATTCCTTACATCCATGTTATTATTGTTGGCATTGTTATTATTGTTCATAGATTAAGGTGGATTATTATTAACCAAATTCACCCTATTATTTTTATCTATGACACAATCTGTGGTGGCATTATGTTCCTCTTGAGAATATTAGGACCTTGAATACAATAGTTGTTTTAATTAGATTTTTTATAACCTCCATTATTTTGATTTGGGATGACTATCTTACCATTGGTCCCATAGGTTATATGACCACTTGATGGATTTTGAGATTAATTTCAAGTGATTTTTTGTATGACTGATAATGGATTTTTTTAACATATTCTCTTGTCTCCTTATTAAGGGAGTAAAAGAAGATATCACATAGTTCCCTTTGGTCTATGTATGGTATGCTGATATACAAGTATAAGACTTATTACCATATCATAAATGAAATGGGAATTTGATTCATTGTCATATTTATTATTGTGTAATAACTCTTATATGCAATTATTTAGGAATTTATTCATATTGAAGGCTTTGACAAACTTGGCCATGAGTTGGTAAAAATAATGTATGGACCCATTAGGGAGGAAATAATATTAATTGAGGGCTATTCATTCAAGAAAATTTGGGAAATATTTTACAACCAACCTATCCAAAGGTAAGAGTTATTGAAACACAATAGCATATGCCTTGACATACATGTTAGGATCTCCTTATCCCTTGAATTTAGTGAGGTTAGGTAGGGGATGTGGTAGAATAGCTCCTCATATATTATGTTTGAGGGGCTATTTCAAGTACTCAAGCTATGTCCCCATATTATTGAATTATATTAAAGGTGTGGTGGAATAAGATTAAATGGGTGGGTTTAGATATGGGTTATTTGTGTAACCACTAGGAAGAAAAGAGTGTTCTTAGTAGGGTGCTCTGGAATAGGCTAGGAAATAAATATATGTCTTTATGGATTTAGAAAACATATTATAGTAAGAAGGAAGAGTGTTTGATGAATATGGGATAGGTGTTTGTTGGGAAGGAGTAGACATGGGTAAAATTAACTCAGACATATATAAGGTAGTATATGGTTGGTTTGAGAAGGGGGAACATAAGTGGGTGGCACGTAACTTGTAGGGATGTAGGGTGGTAGATTGTTGGCCACCATATTATGGAGAGGAGTGTAGGCGTAAACACTTCCCATAGGATTGTGAGGAGGGAGTTGGTAGGATGGATGAATGTTAAAAGTAGGGATATTAGGGATGACATGAGTAAGGATGTCCCCTAGATATTAGTTTTAGGCATGATTGATAAGAGGTGGGTTCAATAAATACATCAATGTTTGGTAAGTTGTTACTAGGGTAGGAATAGGAGAGGAATGAACTTGATTAGAGGTATATTTGGCCATCCCTTAATTTAGAGAGGCTTGATTACTCTCTAAATATTGAATGTAACCCACTAAGGTTTAGATGAGTTTAATATAGAAAAATGGAATGGTGGTTCTAGTGACCTATTTGGTAGAAACCATGGGAAATATGATTCGATGACCACTAATAGATTGATTGGGTTTAGAGGCTTCTAGAGGAACTGTTGGGTGTTGCTCTTATGGGTTGGTGATGTTTTGGTTATCGAGAGAAGGATGAAAAGGGATTTCAAGTCTACTTAACCCATCTTCCAAATTATAGATTATACCAATTTATTGATCACATATTGTTGTACTTTGGGTAGCTAGGATTTTTATGATAATAGATGGTTAGGTTATAATGTGAGCATTAGTTCCCCTTCCACCATTAAAGTACATGTTATTAGGGTCAAGGTGATTTTTATTGGTTTCTGATGGATCCCATATCTCATGGATCACTACCCTTGATATAGTTTGTGAGTGATAAGGATGATTTTGATATTGAACTTACACATTTTGTGAAGGAGTGTTGTTATTCCAACTATGAAGGAAAGCTTCACTACTAGGGTGAATATTATTTTGATAAGTTTCAAAGTCTATAGTTATCTGAAATATGTCTTAAATATACATATTTTAGAAGTCTCTAATACTCTAGGAATATGAATGAAGATAAAAATTAGAGAATAAAGAGAAGAGAGGGATATGCAAAATTTTATGGCTTTCATGTAGGATTCACTAATTTGTATGAATGCAAATAACACATGTTAAAATGTGTACTTAAATTCTCAAGGTCTGGTAATGGAATAGTATGGGTAGCCTAAATGAAGTAGGATGAGACTATAATGGAGGACAAAGGAAAGAAAATAATAAAGTCTTAGATTTTAAGGTTATTTACATGGGTAGGGAAGAATACAAAGGGGTCCTATTAAAGTGACTGTAGGCCTAGATTATTCATCTAAGGCTTCAAGTTGGCTAAAGATAAGAGTCAAACTATTGGTGGAATAAAATACCTAAATCCTAAATTTAGAATTTATATCACTTTGAAGTGCACTTGATAGAATGGGAATAGGAATTCTATGAAATAGACTAGTACTATGAGGATAAAGAGGCTCAATGAGTGTCATCCAATAGTAGAGAAAGGTTAATTGGTAATGAATAAGTGTATAACTTATTTTGAAATTTTTGTAAGGTGAGTTCTTGATAATTTATATTGGCGATAAAGTATTTTTATTGTGCTCATATTTGTAAGGATTTTTTTTGTACTTGTGTACATTTTGTCAAAGTTTTAATTGTCAAATGTTTTTATTTTTGTGTAAGTTTTGACAAGGCTTTCACAAATACATTAAAATTGAATTGATTGTTTAAATAAAAGTAATGAAAATAAATAACTAAAGGATACTAAAATGAGAGAGAGAGAGAGAGAGAGAGAGAGAGAGAGAGAGAGAGAGAGAGAGAGAGAGAGAGAGAGAGAGAGAGAGAGAGAGAGAGAGAGAGAGAGAGAGAGAGAGAGAGAGAGAGAGAGAGAGAGAGAGAGAGAGAGAGAGAGAGAGAGAGAGAGAGAGAGAGAGAGAGAGAGAGAGAGAGAGAGAGAGAGAGAGAGAGAGATTATTATTTTTATCCTTTTATTGAATTTTTGATGTATACAATATTGAAAATGAAATCTAGCCTAACAAATGAAAGTGTTTATTTCTAAATTTTCTAGATGTAAAATAAATTAAATTGTTTTTGTATTTTAAGATTGTATATGAATGGATATATTATAAAAACTAAGGTTTTATAAGATGAAATTAATTAAAAATCAAATCTAGATCTTAAGAAATAATAATACAAAGTATCTAGGAGTTCTCTTTGTAAATGTAAGGTAGGCTGAGTTTTGGTGTTTGTACGTGGATGCACATTAGATTTTAATGATTTATTTTGAATAAAATAAATATTTGAATTTTTATTTTATAAATTATTAATCTAAAAAATATATTTTTAATTTAATAAAACAAATAGAATCAAGCAAAATAACACCTATTGATTACCTAGGTTTGAATAGGGTTTTTTACTTGCTAGTGTGCTTGTTTACGTGTGAACAAGAGTTTGTTTTGAAAATAAAAATTTATTATGATTATATATAAATGTTTTTTATGTATTTTATAATATATACCTAGGGTTTTCAATCAGATCTATGTGTTATAAAATAATCTATTGAATTATTGCAAGTAATAAATAAACTAGTTAATATTTTTGTGTAAAGATGGGAGAGAAGTTTTTTTATATCATTACCTTTTAAAAATAGAAATATAAGATAATAAAATAAAATAAATTAATTTTATCTAGTAAATATAATAAAATAAATAAATATAAACTAGAAACTCCCAATCTAATAATGATGTAGATCAACTGAAAGTAAATATTTGTTATAGTAAAAGTTGTTCTCAGGTAGCTATCTCCTTGATTGATCAATCAAAATAATTGAAAATATATGACAAAAGGATGAAAGGAGAAGATTTAAATAAAGAAATAATACTTGAAAATAAGAGAAACTAAATATTGGTTGGGATGATTCACAAATATAAAATAATTATTTGTTCATTCATATGAATTCTCCTCTCCAAAAACTATGTAGAATGACTACGAAGATGACCAAAGGTGGAGAAAAATATTTAAAAAATATTAAAGAAATCAAGATCAAGTTATGTAGATATTGAAAACACTAATATTAATGTAAAACTTGGATCTAAAATTGATCCAAAATAGGAATACTTATAGAAGAGGAATGGAAGTTTCAAGAGTGAGTTTAGTTGAGTTAAACTTAGGAAAAGTTTAAAAATAGACCAGATCAAGAATGGGAGTGAGATGTGATATCATGGATGTGAATTCAAGGTATAAAAAGAAAAAAAATGAAAATAAGCATGCAAATTGTGTCAAATAATGAGTCTTGGAAGTTAAAATAAAGATGAACAGGAAGTGATAGAACTTCCCTTCTTTATAGTGTGTAGTTACATAACCATTGATCATGGCGATAGAAACACCTTATATAGTGATATAAATAACCTATAGTAATACAAAACCACCCTATCTATGATGGTTTATTTTTGGTAGTTTGTGAAACTATTGAAATAGTTCTATAATTTTAGGGGTGGTTCTATAATAGACCGTAGTGGTTCAGTCACTAAGAAGGATAATTTCATCCTTAGTAAAAATATATAAAAAAGGTTTATAAATGGTATAAGTGAAAAAAACATGGAGAGAGTAGGGAATAAAAAATACTATAATGATAGAGAGAATCATTTGAATGTAAATTAGGAGATTACTACATCATCATTGAAAATCATGCTATAAATATCACACCATGTAAATTTTGGGTGCATACAGGGACCGAGATGAATAATATCACATAGCATGTTTTATTTTGGATAACAATAAAATATCTTAAAAATATGTTCAATGAGAAACCAATATTCTTGGGCATGATCTACCATGTCTATTAGAGAAATAATTATTGTCATTGTATCTACTAGCTTATTGTTAGTTCTTGGTGTTTCCTCAAACCATATGCATTTAAAGTTATACTTGAGAGTATCTGCCATACATTTATAGGGTAGAATATTTTCATATTTATTTTTACATTGGTCTATTATCTGATTAATAATTAATTGGTAATCCATATAATAAACCAACTACTTAATATTCCATATAATTACAAGACATAATTTGGTAATGAGTGCCTCATGTTTGGCCATGTTATTGGTATAAGGGAAACCAATATGAAAAGCTTTGGGATTGAGATCACCCTATGGTGTAATTAAAATAATACTAGATATATAACTATGAGATGTGAAGTAATTATTAAATAATAACTACCATTTTTGTGACTCACTATAGGATTCATCTAGGGTCAATATCAACTTGTCTAGGAAACCAAAAGTAAGCATATTGGTATTTAGTATTGGTGCTTCTATAAGTTGATATGATAGATATTGGCCTTTGATTATTTTTTGATGTGAATATTCAATGCCAAAATTACTTCACAACATTAACCACTTGGCCATATATCCAATCAATTAAGATTCATAGAGGAGGTATCTAAGTGTATAAATATTGGCTATAATAATGGTCTTGTTTTCAACATGTAGTGTTGAAACTTTTGAGATGTAAATACCATTTTTAAGCAGACATTTTTTATTAGTGTATAATTATGCTAATAAGAAACCAATATCTTTACCAAATATTAGATTGATCATTCCTTTCCATGATCATCATGTTAGGCAAGAAGTGCCTATAGTTGATATTTTGTCACTAAAAGATAGAGCAATAGGGGTTTTCCATATGTAAAAGGAGATAATATTGGGGGATTGGAACAATACTCTAATTGGTAGTCAGAATTCCATGAGAATATGGTGCCATGATTCAAGAGGTGGGTAAAAGGATGATATCTATTGACAAGTTGTGAAATGAAATGGCAAATAAACCAAATTTTGACTTGTAAATTATAACACTACTTTAGATTAGGAAGAATTTGCATAATGATCTTAACCTTAGCTAGATAAACTACAATTCCTCTATGAGAAATAATGAAGTCTAATTTTTTTCCTAATGTGACTCTAAAGACACATTTCTTGGGGTTAAGGTAGAATTTATATTCATGAAGCCTTTCAAATATCCTCTTTATAACTACTAGATGGTTTGATTTAGTCATAGATTTTCCTAGAATGTCACCCACATAATCTTTAATGATGTCATACATCATGTTATGTAAAATGATATTCATTTCATTTTGATATGTAGCACCAAATTTTTTGATCATAAATGACATCATTTTATAATTAAATGTTCCCCATGGAGTGGTGAACATTGTCTTGTGTTAGCCTTCAAGTGTTATCTTGATTTGATTATAACCTGAAAAGCCATCCATAAGGGACATGTCATATCCTTTTATGGAATATATAATCATATTAATGTTTATAAAAGGAAAATCATCCTTTGGGCATGATTTATTTATATCTCTAAAATATGTACACACTCATATTACAACCATATTTTTTTTGACTAGGACTATGTTAAAATATCCATTATGAATAGTTGACTGGCCTAATAAATCTTGTTTCTAGTAAATTTTATAACCCATTTTGAAAATTATGGTAATTTGTGAAGAATTTTATGTAGTTTGTATTCGATTAGTTTAATATCTAGGTGTACAAGAACTTGATGCACAACTAAAGAGGGATCTAAACCTAGCATATTTGAATAATACCATGCAAAGATATTAGTGAATTCCTTAAGAATATTAATAGGATCTTACATTATTCTATAGTAATGGATACACCCAACTCAATCCATTTTGGATAATCTACCATGTCAATGTTGGCTTCTGTTGTGTCCTTGACAATAAGTATGGACCCATCATCTATAATAGTTTGAAGTGAGGTGAAATTATCTTCTCTATTAGATTGTAAACCATCAATTTCACCCATGAAATAAGAATGAGAATCATTTATGTTTGGTAATGGCCATTTAACAACTAGTCATGGATTTTATAAGAACATTTTCTCAAACATTTCATGATCATTAGGATTTATTTTTTCTCTAAGTGACAAGTGTGGACTTATGGAACCTTGTGCTAATTATGAAAGAGAGTTAACTTCCCCATATAAGGGAACTTGTAATAGGTTTTCACTAATAGATTTGTAATTTTATTTACTATTTACCTAGTTTGAAAATGCCTAATAGAGGTTTTCAATTAAGGACCTCAATGTTGCATTTTTATTTTTGTTGTGACCAAGGAAGTTCATCTTTTACCCAAAGTAGGTGGCATTGTCTAATGAAATGGCAAAATATTGATTGTGATATTTGATTAGAAGTCCATATATGAGGCCCAAAAACTTTAAAAGTGCCTCTTCATTCTAAAATTCATCTAATTGTATATTAGAATCTTTTTGGTCCCTATCAATCAACTAAGGATGATGGAGGAAAAGAGTGGAATTATAGGTATATGAGGAAATGTAACAAAATGAATTTGGATTGAATAACTCATCATAGATGCTATAATAGTAATCTATATTATTGTTGGAATCATTATCATTAGGCATCAAAATTATGTCACTCTTGAGATTAGAGGGTCACCCCTAGGCAATTGATATCTATTACCTCAAGTGATTTTATGTTTGGTAGTTGATACAAGCTTAATAACTCATTTTTATTTTGACACCATGCCTTTACGTTTATAATTTTAATTATACATGATTTATTTTGGAATAATATGCTTAACATTATGATAATATGAAGTAAAGTCATCATTGGATAACCAAGAATCATCATTGGCCTTTTATTCTTGACTAATTGAGTTGCCTTTGACAATGAGAGGATGTCCTTTGGGACATGAGGTAGACTTGTGCCATTCAATCTTGTGCCTACCATGGCATTTGTGATATTGGGGTAACTTAGATACATGACAAACATTTCTAATGTGATATTCTCCATTACCTTTATCTTGAATGGTAAAATGAGAGGAAAGTTGGGGAGATGGATAGAAGAAGTTGATGCAAGAGTGATAAAGTAAACATAATTAGAATTAGGGGATTTAGGAGATATCTATTTTCCATTTTTGATGGTATGTATAATTTTGAGATGATAATTATAAATCTCGTATTCAACCTCAAGCTTTTTATAATATTATTATAGCTACAAATATCTAGGAATAGTGACCTCCATTTAAGAATGGGGGAATTCAGGCATTGATGTAAGGTAGATGGAACTACATTGAATTCATGGTCCAAAGTCACCCAAGGAACAAATTATATGATAGATATAGGTTAATGACATGGTAAAGTGTTTTATGAGTAACATGCCCAATAATAATAGGTAAAGAAATGGTTCTTATGATCTCTTAATTTTCATTTCATATGCCCTAATAATGATTGTGTTTGGATAGAGATATCCTATAACATATCCCAAGTGATTAATCATATTTAGAGACATGATTTCAAACCTAAACCATTTTCTACAAGGAATCTCTTGAAATTATGGTAGGAAATGTTTACTGTAATGTATAAAGGATTATTGTGATTAGGACCAAGGGATGACATATTAGTTTGGTCAAAGGTTAATTATTGACTTAGGAATAAGTGATCTAAAAGTGCTTGAAATTTTTAGGAGCTATGTCATTTGAAACCTTGGATTGTATAAAGAGCTCATGTAATATGTTTTTATGAATGCCTAATGTACATGAGTTTTAAGATAGAAATCTATGCAGGAGTTTATGTTAATTATTCAACAAGATCATAAGATTTATTAATATTAGAAGAAATTGGATTGTATTTTTTAGGAAAAGGGTATGAGATGGGATTTTTGGTATAAGAAGGTAGAGGAACTTTTCTAGTAATCCTAAGACATCGAGTTGTGATTGCATAATCTTGAGTTAGGGAAGGATTATTACAATTAGAAGAATGAGAATTAGGGCCTAGAATGGTAATCCTAGGACATCAATGATAATAAAAACTACTTTGAGTTTGAGAAGGATTATTAAAATAGGTAGGGGAGGTCCTAAAATAGAGGTGTGACATGTTGAGTATTGTTGGAAGAAGGATGGGGATTGACTCTAGTGGTGGCTACATAATTACCTGTAATGTGATCTATAACACTATTATATTCATATAGTACATTATTATAACCAATTTTATTAGAATGGGTATCCTAACCTTGATTTTATTTTTTGGTTAGTTGTGGTTATGATTTTTATTCTAATGTGTTTAATGCTGACTCAAATTAGGGTGTTGTGAAAATAGATTTTTATAAATGCCCAAATTCTAATTAGACCTTGGTGTACCATTGTTGAACATATTCTCACCATTATCTAATAGGTCTTGGATGAAATTTCTTAGCTATAAACAATGATTAAATGAATTACCTTTAAATTGATGGTAATTACAATAATCATTATCCCTATACCACATGGGTTTGGGTTGATCTTTTGGAAATGGTTTCAAAACTATCTAAATAATCATGTTCACTACCAATAAGTTTTAAAACACCACATCAATAGGATCCCCAAGGTTAGATAAATGGCTTCATCCATATTGATTCCTTTGATGAGGTGGCCTTTATAATGTGATTATTTATGTAGGATGAGCATCTTGGACAAGTAATGTTTGCACCATTTGTACATGTCTAGATTCTATTATTCCATTTCCTACATCAATTTTGTTTTGGTTGAATTTATTTGGATTTTTAGAGGTGTTAGTTTGAGCTTGTAATGGATTTTGTGTCTATACCTAGTTCTAAGAATAAAGTTTGATTATGTTTTATTTGATGAGGTATTTTTCAATTTTTACTCTTTTAATAATAATTTATTCAAAAGTGTTTGCATAATGAAGACTGAGATTATGAGCAACATTTGATTTTAATTTAGAAGTGAAAGTACTTGCCAAATATTTATCAATAATATTGTGTGGAAATTGGTTGACTAACACAAACAAACATTGTAAATAGGTAGAAAAACTTTCACCAAATCATTATTAGGCATTGCACAAGTCAACCATGTTTAAACCGTGTTCCACATTATAATATAAATATCTCATAATTTTTATAATAAATCATCAAAAGTTAATAGTAATCCCTATGAAAAGGGTATGGACCACTCTAAATCTTGTCTAGCCAAACTATAAGGAAACAAGTGAAACATGTACACATTATTGTATGATGCCTCTTAGAAAATAAAGAATAAATATTTTAGGTGCTCTCTTGGATCATACTTTCCTTTATATTTATAAAATTTAGGCATTTCAAAATGACATGGGAAAGGTATCTGTAGGTAACTCATATCAAATGGATCTTTACATAACTCATCCAATTTGAACTTCTTGGTTGGCTTTCATATTTGTAACCTTTGAATATCCTCTTTTATGTCTTACCACTATTGGAGAGTGTGAGAATTTGGGGATGTGGTAGGAAGTTTTTGTTGGGTATTAAAATTTATAATATTTTGATGAAAATACAACCTATGATTTGGCATGGGATACAAAGGAATAGGCACCCTATTCATATTACATCCAGGAGTGTATACCATTTGATTTGGGTTATACTATTATTTTGGTATGTGTTGATAGGCATTAACATGATAATTAGGAATGTGGTTTGTATTTGGAATAAATTTCTATCTCTAAGAAGGAATGATTTGTTAGGAATAGAATAGAACCTATTGAGAATAAACATGGACCTATTACAAATGAACATGGTTTTATTATGCGTGAACTAGAATTTTTTAAGAATGTTTCAAAACTTTTTGAAATGGAATATTTTCATCTAGATTATCTATAATTTCATGAAAATTAGGAAGGGTATTCATAACCTACTTTTATTTGGAAGAAACACATTGTGAAGGATTATTCACCACTTGATGGGGTAATGTATTTATAACTTTTATTATGGATTAATAAGGACTAGTTAGGTATTTGAAGGATTTGATTAGGATTTTAATGGAGTAACTTGGTTTGGATTATGAGAAACTTATTGCATATTGTCAACAACCTATTAAGATGCATTCACTAAAGGATTTAAATCAAGATTAGCCAATAAATCAATGTTAGATGTGGTATTATTTAAAATATATACTCCCAATGTAGGATTATTCAATGTTTCCTATTTTGGTTTCTCAAATAATGATTTTTTGTAACCATATGTAAGGTATTTTGAAAATATATGGAAACTATAGACCTAGCTAAGGTAGTTAAGACTTAACTAGCTTACTGAACTTGGGAAATATTAGCTTGGTTTAGTAAGGTTGGGTCATCAAGTTAACCTTTACCATTTGATAAACAAATGAAGAAAGTGATTTGGACCACATTTTACAATAATTTAGATTTGAGTATAGGATGAATCAGGAGGCATCTCTTCAATATGCACAAATCTATGCAATTTATAAATGGGATAATTACGTGGGAATCTAACTCCACACTTCAACAATTTAACAAGGGATTCATATTTATTGTCATATATATATATATATGTATATATATATATATATATATATATGTATATATATATATATATATGTATATATATATATATATGTATATATATATATATATATATATATATATATATATATATATATATATATATAAATGGGATCATACTATCAACTATTCAAAATGGAACATTTATATACTTAATTTGATGTATGTCCTCTTCAGAATTATCATAAGTTAGATTATAATTCCATTAATTGTCATCATACACAAGGTTATAAGAATCCTTACAATGTGTGAATCTTGGCATATTTAAATCAATGGTTTTTGCCTTGGTAAAATATTGAATGTTTGAGAATTGGTATTCATTTTGAATGTGTTTGAATAAAAAAATGATTATTTGGAATAGGTTTGTTTCAAAATATAATTGTTCACTTTCATTTTAGAAACCTGATAATGTCAAAATAAAATAATTTCAATTAAGTTTACTAGTGTAAAATGTCCAAGTTATGTAAATCAAATTTGTTTTCAAGTCTTGGGATGTCAATCACTTTTAATTATTTACTTACAAGAATAATGTCATTACTCAATGTTTTGATCTTAAAATTATTTTGAACATGTATTTAAATCTTATTTATTTAATTTTGGAATATTTTTAATGTTTGACATGAATTAATATTAAAATTGCTTTATTTGAATGTTTAGTTTTAAATTGAACTTGATTTAGATGTTTGAAATTAATAATTTAGATTTTCTTTTTAAATTTAAAATTAGATTTAATTTAAATTAGTATTTGATTTAAATTTGAATTTAAATTGGGTTTCAATTTCAATAGGTATTCAAAATTGGTTTGGATATTGTAAATTAGAATCTAGAATCATTATTATTCTAAAATTATTTTGGAATTGGGTTTGGTTTGATTAAAAATGGTTAGTCTAAAGACATGAATGAGATAAAATATTGTTTTGATTAAACAAGGTAACACTTAGGAATGGATTTATCAGACCTAAAAAGTGGGAAAAGTAATGCCTCTTTGATATGTAAATATAGACACATTTTAGAGTTTGTATGACTTTGTAGACTTTGGTTCATGTGTAAGGTTTCAAATAACAGGGGTATAATGAAACATCCAAGCAAGAACCACATATAAAATCCATATAATTAGTGATAGAATAGGTTTGGATCACAATCACTGACCTATCTATTGACTTACCATGAGAGCAAAAATTTAATGATTAATTAAATAAATTTAAATGTATGTGAAATACCCACCCTCTATCATAGTTCATCTATGATAGGTAATATTGGGGAGACATTGCCTTTTAATCCATACATCATTAAAGGTTTTATGGCTAATAGGTCATATGCTAAAATTTTAAAATGGCTTATCTAGTGGTCCTAATATACCTTTTAATATGTCTTCTCAAACTCCATCAATGAAAAAATCCAAAATTAAGTTATTCAATAGATGGTATAGTAACTTAATGAACATTATAGTCATCACTTATTAGTGATCATGCTACCAAATTATTATATTCTTCAAGGGATCAAAAAAAACCTTGGGTATTGGAGTAGGTTTGGATCCTCATGTTAGAGTGTTTATAAAATACAACTACTTAGGCATTTACTATGGTACTCTCCTCAATTTGTATAACTCGAAAGATAATGAGGTTTGGTATGAATGATAGGTAATGAAGTCCCAGTCACCACATACTAAGGACCCATGAAAAGGTGATGAAATCATAATTGTGTAACTTAAAATAAAAAGGGAAAGTATCATCATTTATTCTTCATAGGAATCCCATTAGGGGTAAGAAAAGAGCATACTTTGGTAAATATTTTGGGATGAAAACATGTGGTTACCTTCATGTTTATAGGTCACCTAAATAATGGAAAAGCATACACATGTTGTAAATCATAAAAAGACACACAAGCAACAAGAAAAGATTTAAAGTAAAATAATATAAATGAAAGAGTGTTTTAATGCACCAAATCGAAGCATGAATTCATTTTAAAAGATTAAAATAAATTTTAAAAAATAATATATTTTTTAATTTATTACCACATTATTTTACAATGGAACCTATAGGAAAATAATAAGTAGTTTATCATTGGTCTTTGACATGCATAAATATATAAATGATGGATTATTAGTGTGGTTTGGAATGTATTTAAAAATCAAAACCTGCACCAAAAAGACCTAGAAGCTAAAGAAAAAAACTTACAAAAAAATGTTTAACCCTAAAATCTAGATGTGTGGAATCTAGGGTTAATGGGTAGAGATATCCTAAGGTACAATAATGGTATACTACCTCTAAAGTAGGATAATTAATTACAAAATTTAGATATAACATATATTGAATTTATTATGATGAGATGCTAAAGATAGAAAGTAAAATTATGTTAGATATTTAAATAATAATGAAAATAAGATACTTAGCTAGTTTTAATGTTAATATGAATTTGGATCTAGAATATATAGAAAGTGGATTGGATATAGATTCAAGAATAGTCACATGATTCAATAAATTATGCCTCTATAACCATATACACTTATGTTGACCTTAGATGGTTGTGTCAATGCTACTATCTGACTTAGATGTTGGTGTCTACTACAAAATACCTACTAAAACTATATGTGACCACCTAGTTGCTTCTTGATTCTATGTCACCTTCACTCTGGTGTATTCATATCTAGGTCATGGACTACCACTCCTTATTAAATATCAAAAACTTAATTCTTCATCTTCATGTTGGTTATAGGAAAAATGGGTTAGTAGGCATATGGTGTTGAGCTACCCTAAAGACCCTCTATCAATGAGTGATACTTACAAATATAATATGCCAAAGAGGGCTTCAAACTTATTTAATTCTATCCTACATGTTGGCTTGTGTTGGAATCATGCAATGTAAACAAGTACAACCATGACTTATCTTGTAACTTGGTAAATATAGATCTTGGGCTACTCTTTCAATAGTTTAGACCTATATATGTAATATATTTATTAATGATATAGAGATAAGATAAAATATAGAATATTTAATCACTTGAGTTCTTGATAGAATGCTTTTGGTAAGTTTCCTTGGTCTCTTTAGGTATTTAATAGGTTAGGAATGAATGAGCACAATATTATATTCATACCAATTCCTTTGGAGAATATCTTGCATTAAATCACTTAGGCAAACCATAGGAATAATTTCATCTAAAAATTGGATGAATTTAGGGGACTAGACACTTGCATTGGGATATGACACATACATTGACATAGGTGTCTGACTAGGACATACTTGTCTAGGTATATAGAAAATAGGCATAGGTCCAAAACTTATAGTGATGGAAGATAAGCATGTTTATAATATTTTTGGAAAGATAGTATGTCTAAGTCATCAAAATAACATATGTTAGACTAAGAGATAAAAAAATTCTATACATAGAGATGGTGTATGTGAGCCTTTTGGTAGTGGGAGAGGTCTAGAAACTAAGGGTATATCCATAATATAGATTTTCCAAGTGTTCAAGACTGAAGTGATGTATAATTAATAAATTGTGTCTGCATAAATAACATTAACAAATAAAAAACTATAAAAAGTAAAACACAAATTATGAGAAATTAGTATACAATTTTTTTAATCTAAAAATAGATTTTTCGTAGGAAAAAATAAAATACAGAGAACCCAAAAATTAATTTAATATAAAATAAGACAATATCCTTTTATAATAAAATTACTAAAATAATTAAAATGCCAATTCTAATAAAACTACACACATATTTGGAAAAAATAGGTTTTTGTAGAAAAATAGAAAATACAAAGAACATATAAATCAATTTAATATAAACAATGATCTCATTCCTCTATTATGAATTAAATAAAACAAAATTCTAACCAATCTAATTTTAAGCCTGAGGAGCAATAAAATGGAAAAATTTAGAAGAGGAGATGAAATTAGGCTCAAACCCCCAAATACAAAAATAATAAGAATAATAGGATGCTTAACAAAATAAAAATGAGGTGTGAATCCCACCAAGAATACTATTATGTAGAACAATAATCCAAGATAAGTTTTCTCATTTTTAGAGATATACAATCAAAACAAATTAACAAGCATGCATACCAAGCTCAATCCATGTGATCAGGGTCTAAGAAAGCATAAACAAATAAAAAAACATGATATAATATCTATACCTTTCAATATATTTACATTTTAATACGGATTGTAATTGGAATAGGTTTAGATTGTGGAGCTAAGGAGTCTTCAACAATGTCATTATATCCAAAATATTTAACACTTCTCCTTATTCTATGAATATTAAGCTTATGATAATCAATCAAGATTTGTGAGATTTTGGAAAATATGAAGATTGTATTTATAAATTGATCAAAATAATGAAAAACATTCATCTTAATTGAGATGGAGGGTTGAGAATGAATCCTCACATCTCCTTGATTGAGCATGCACAAGTTTGCATTGATTATGGCTTAGAATTTATAAATGAATTTTGAATGCTATGCAATTGAGTGTGTAAGTGAAAATTAAAATATTTTTAACTTGAACACTTTTCCTAGTGATAATATCAATGTGAACTAATATTACATTTATCGATTTAATAAAATAGATAATTCCAAAAGATCTAAAATCATTTTATTAGAAGAAGTAATAGATTAATTAATTAATAATCATAAGAAAAGAAATATTTTAATTAATTATAAATTAATTAATAATAAAAATAAAAGAAACAAATTAATTAATTATAAATTAATTAATAATTATAACAAAATAAATAGATTACTTAATTATAAATTAATAAAAAAATAGAAGAAAGGCAACATTTATAATGCTATTTGTCAAATTAATATTTCATTTAATCAATCTTAGAATAAGATTTATAAGTCATGGAAATGATTTGAGACATTATAGAAGAAATAAATGATATGAAATGGTGTATTTACCCAATCAGGAATGCACCAAATTAATTTGAAATGTGCACAGTAAATTGTGTGGCTAGTTTGGATTAAAATGATGTTTTCATGTGTTATTGTAAAAAGTCATTTCCATGTGTAATTTAGACATAAAAGTGATGAAAATGAAGTTTTTACAATCATAACCACCTACAATATTTCATTTATAGTTAAAAAATATGTACTTAATTCTTTTATGTCTTTTGATCAAAAAACATTAATCATTTATATATTACAAATAGATGTACATAAATGTCTATTTTACTTGAAATATATCTTAATTAATAGTTTTTCATATTTAATATTAATATCCATCTATCTAATTTTTTTATAAAACATTAATGGATTAAATTATCATTTATCTAATACAACATAAAATTATTATAAGGTCTCAAGGATTGACTATAACTAGTAGTGTAATACCATTAAGAGGTGTGCATGGAATACCATTGTAACTATGAAGTATTATCATAGTACTAAGTAAATATTTCCTAGTTTAGCCTCAAATAAATAAAAATGACATCATAATTATATTTTCACTATAACCAATATCAATAAAAATGCCATGTGTTCTTGAAGGATTAATGTCAATAAAACCATGAATGTATAAAGGACCACTATTTAATTCATCATTAGGTGTATCATGGTAATAAAATGTAATGGAAGGTGATTTCAATTGAGATATATATTTTAACTTATTTTGGATTTAGTGATATAAATAGGCCAAAAATATTGAAATTAAAATTGGGTAAGATATAAAATTCAACATACAAATGTGAATGTAAAAGAGAGACTGATTTCAATTACTAAATATAGAAATGATCAAACACATAGGAGAGACAAGGAAATTAGCTAATTTCTATGTTTTATTTATTTTTTGCCTCAGACATGATATTAAATATAACTCTAATACCTTTTTGGTGGTTTATATTATGAAAAAAAATATTAAAATGCTTTTGGTCATTGTCAATGAAGCTCAATCATTTGGAGTGATAAATAATATCCACTATTTTCTATAACTACTTAGAATGATTGAATTAGTATGAGGTTTTATAGATTTATGATCCCATATATATATATATATATAAATATATATAATCTCTATATATTCACTTGCCTTGGACCTTATATAAATAATTATAATTTCATTTCAAAACTCTAGCTTTCACTATTGACACCAAGATGACCTAAAAAAGGGGTGGTTTAGATTGACCTTAGCCCTAACCCATTGAATAGATGACCAATGAGAATGTTTTCAAATACTATGAAGATGGATAAAACCACATCTAGTTCTCCCTCTAACATGTATATTGTCTAGATCATGTGGTGGTAGGTATAAATGTAATTTCACCTAGTTTTTCCTTTGGTACAAGCATGTAATTAGATTTATTATTTATAAACTTTAGATTTTGAATAATAGTAAGCTAGTTGTCTCTTTGTTCTTTATATGTCTTCTTTAATCAATTATTTTTTATCCCTAAAATGATCGTAAGTGATTTGTATATAGAAGGATCTCAACTTTGAATTATGTAATTATGGGTGTGCATAAGAAAACCAACTAGACTCACATAGGAAAAATAAAAAGCACCAAAGGTGGTGTGCCCAAAAATAAACCTAAGATATGTTATGACACTACTAGTAAATGTTGATAATACTGATAATATTGATAATTATACAAACAAGGTTCATACTCAATTTGGATATCCATGAATGCTCCCCTTTAATCTAGTATTTAATTGTAATGCTAAATAATGGTTTAAAGGGATAAAAGAGAATGTAAAACTATGTTGGTGATTTTGAACATAGAATTTTATTTCCCTAATGTTTTATAATGTTTTTGTGTACATGTGAGAAATTATGTGTGTAATTAGATAGATTACTATTCAAATAAAAAAATATATAATAAAAATGAAAAATCAACAATAATCAAAGAATAACTAAATGTGTGGGTATGCAGTCTTCTACCACTCATGTGTTTTTGTCTTCTTGGCCATAGAACTAAATAAGTGTTTCAAGTATTGTCTATAGATGCAAAACCCTGTTACAGGTTCATATGCAAAAAGGTGGAGCTACATACCAAGATCATATGCAAAATGAGGATTCCTATACTGGTATCATATGTAAATTCAAATTCTAAATCAATCATGGTAGATGGATTTTATATTCAAAGTGCTTACATAGTACAATTATTCCCCAACATAGAAATTAAAAAGTATTTGCATGATCAATGTTCATGCACCTAATTTGATCCATATGTATATTTATGTGAGTAAAGTTTTAATATATATGTCACTCTATTAAATATTATAAAATTTAATAGCATGCTCAATATAATCCTTATAATATGATAAATCTTATTAATTTTATAATCTGATCCAATCTAATAATCTAACTCAAAATGATATTATTACCCAATTTGATTTGTGTAACTTGATAAATCTAAAATATTTGATCAATGTGATCATGGAATGTGTCTCATAATATCATAAGACACCTCAAAATTTCCACATAATACTATATAATTCCAAAAATATACATGACATGCACCTCAATATGTGTAATTTATCCCATTTGAAACATATAATATGCTTAAGAATACAAATTATTAATATGATATGGATTGAATATGTGAACCAAACCCAATGTATGCCTCATTTTTATATGAAGGATGAATTTCATGATTAAATCATCTCAAAATACCAAGTTATACACATGATGTGTTATAGAGAAAATATAATCATGTAAAGTATGTTATCATAGAAAATGTGATCATTTGTAAGCTCATATGACACTATCTAATCCCCCAAAAAGTTATTGAGTTATCATTATATATGTAGCCATCATATTTAATTATATAGAGGTGTTCATGAAATTAAGTATTAAATGTTCATTATCAAATTTAAGTTTGATAAGTTCATTGACTTATTATAATTATAATGATATGTTTGTAACATTTTTGCACATAGAGATAGTCCTTTAGTTGAAATTATATCAATTTTTCCCATCTAGAAAGTAAATGATATAAGTGTCCAAGTCCCATAGATAAATTTCATTGAACTATAAATGGATTTTGAAAGGCAATGCCAATTATTTTTTAAGATATTCACTAATATGGCCTAAGTCATTAGTATTGAGATGAGAGTAAATATGATGAGTATATATTAGATATAGGTATGTAAAATGTTCATTTATAATAAATAAATTAATGACCTTGAAAATAATATCATAAATAATGGAATATTGCATATTTTTCAATGAAAGATATAGAGGAAAAATATACATACAAGTCTAAATATATCATGTGTACCATGTCCTAAATGATTAATGAGAAAGTTGATTTTTTTTAATTTTATAACAAAAAAATCACTAAATATAAATAGGTTTAATTTTTGCTTTTATAATTCATTTGAAATTTATTTTTTATTGAGTTTGAGATATGATTTCCAAAATTTTGATGAAATTAGGTGTGAAATTGGCATGGTTTGAGTTCTTAAAAAGTTTATTGTAGGCTTCACAACCACTAACCCTAGTATTATTTGAAAAAACTCATATATTTCTTATTTACAATATTCAAAGAGTTTATTTTTTGTATTTTCATCATTGTTTATAATTTATAAGCATTTTAGGATACTTGTAAGAGGTATCCTACATATATTTGTAGTTTTTAAGGCTTTATCTATACTATTTCCTATATGTTAGAGGTGTCTTATCCCTACTATAGGTATCTATCAAGAGTGAAAAATTTATGTAATGTACATTTAAAAATTTAATTGATTTTTTCATAATTTCTTTCACAGGTGTGATATATTTTTTTGTTTTGATTTATTTTTAGGGTGATATACATGTATGAGAGTTTCACCAATGGCCAACACATAAAGACACTATTGGGTCTCATCTTTAGTGTTTCTTAGTAACAACTAGTTGAAAGTACATGAATAGGCTATGTTGGGAGTCTAGGGAATATTCCATATTGATGAAGCCATATTTATGGGTATTAATTATGATATATCTTTTATTGCACATCCCATAATGATATAGTGTAAGTTCACACAATAATAAAAAAATCATTGCTTTGAAGAGATATTACATAACATTAGATCGATCACCAAAAAAATAACCTTTTAATATTCAAACACATAAATAAGAACACATCCCATAGTATAAAAAATGTTTTATCAAAATTTAGAGATTAAGAGGTATTAATATAATTAATATAAACCACTATGTAAATTAGAATGCATGACATATACAATAAATACACATGATTGATTTGGAAGTTATTATTTTTATAAATATGATAAAAAGGGAAATTACTAAGAAATAAATGACTTAAATATAACTTGGGTATGTAGAATTGAAACAATGGTTATAAAAATAATTTTATGGTTATGTGAGGGTGATGTGAATGAGGAACAGGGATCTATGTTTATTTTAGGATAAGGTAACACTATTTGGATTAGGTTAGATTTTTATATTGTCTATAAGGTTCACTAGTGTACTTTAGGATTTTTTTTACCTTTGTGTAAATTATATCATAAGTGACTTCACCTGTAAATCATGTGTGTATATGTAGATACTTTCAATTCATTTTAGGAGCCATTGTGTGATTTTTTATTCACTTGAAAAACCTAATGAAATGATAAAGGGGGAAAATGTAGTAAAATGGGGGATTAGGGTTATGGTTTGGGGTTGTAATTGACCTCAACACCATATGTGTTGAGTGATACCTACATACTGATACTCTAAAGAGAGATCAAACTCCATACAATTCTCCTATGCTATAGTAGTGTGTGTGTGTGTGTGTGTGTGTGTGAAACATTGGTGCAATGTTATACATTGGTGAAATAATGATGTAATTATGTGCTTAAAGAATGAATTGTGACCTTATTTTTGTATTAAAACCTAGATTAGGGATACATGGGTTATATGGATTCAGAATTGGAAAGAATAGGTGCTTTCCTCTCAATATACAGTTATATGGTTTTGGAATTTGTAATAGTGGTAACCTCTTGATGTATAATGAACAAATGGATATAAAATGTGCTTATATAGTGGTATTTTGGGGATTTCCTCAAATTAGAATTGTGAAATTTATGAAATGACCCATTAGGATGAATTTTAATTTTTTAAATTAGTTGATTTAGTGGGAGGATGAAACTAGTCAATTCAAACATGATTAGCCAGTGGGATTGTACCAAAGGAGAAGTTTTTTTGGAGGGACAAACAAAACTAAAATGAAATTATGAATTAATCTAATAGTGAGTGTAGGATACTTATAATTAGGAATATGAACATTCATTATTAGAGTTACCTAAAGATAGAGGGTCATCCACATAGAATTAAAGGAATGATGGTTTCGAATAGTGGAATTGAGTATAAATTAAGTGTTCATAAGGAGTGGTCACACATTAATTATTTGAACATTAAATGTTAATTTTAATGACTACATTCCTCCATTTTATTTTAGTAATTCAACACAATTAAATGTACTAGATAAAGAAGATGAGTGTTACACATGAGCTTACCTATGAAGAATGGTTTTGAATGTAGAACACATGTTGAACCATGATTCATGCAAACCTATAATGAAACATGCATAAATTATTCATTAATTATGAAGAAAATATAAAAGTGAATACAAGAAAATTATAGATCAGATAAAATGAATGAATAAACCTATCCGTGAATGTGAACTATTGTGTTTTTTGGTTTAAAAATAGTGATTAGAGATGGTGGAACCCTTAGATATTTATTCATTGAAATATTGGATTAGATTGCACATGCCCTAATCCTCATTAGTAGGAGAATTGATTCTTACAAACTCAATCTATAATTAAATGCATAATGACATAACTCAAGGTATTAAATTAGCTTGGAATCCTTGTATGAATTCCAATAAATCATTCTAGTGCAAAACTAGTGAATTTTATAGATAGAATAATGTTCATTCTAGTACAAAAATTGGTGAAATACCTAGTGAAAAATTGATATGAACTAATTATAGTATATATAACATAGATAATGCAATGAATTATCATTTATTATATATAAAATGGTCAAAAATAAGTAATAATATGATCATGTGCCTTGCATATTCCCTCATATGATATATGAGTATATTGATTCTAATAATTTAACCTATGTAAAATTATAGAGCACATGCCACACATGATGCCCCCAACCTAAGTAAAGTTTGTAATTTTTTATTTGATTAGGTTGAAAGATAGGGTTGAAAGGGTCCCATACCCATTACATTGTTGAAATATATTTGATAGAAGAATAAAAAATGGACATAAGACAAAATACCCAAGGGATACAAAAATGACAAGGAAAATATCAATAAAAAAGACACTAAACCATCAAAAAAATTATACCAAACTTTATAAAAGGTACAATAGACCCAATAATTACAAAAAAGAATTAAGATAGATAGTGAGTAGAAAGTTAAGAGCTAGATTCCTCTAAGTTAGAGTATTCAACTAGGGTAGTGGATTTCATCTTCCTACTTTATTTTTTTGTATGCCCTTAATTCTCTTGATAGGACCCTTAGGAGAGTCTTCCACCTCTCTCTTATTTAGTCGAGTCTAATATTTTCTAGTTAATTTTTCTTTTTCTTTTCCTGGTTGACTCCTACAATCCTTCAACACTCTTTTCCTATTTACTTTTTTTATTAGAGTGGCATCTACTACCTCCCCTTTTCTACCCATTTCCTTAATCTTTATCATATCCTCTGTTATGATAATTGGTTCCTTAAAATTAAAGGATTAATAGTTGGACTCTCAAATTATTCATTTCCTCAATCATCTCATTTCATAAAAGTTGTATGGATAGTTTAGACTCCATTTTATCCATTCTCACTTCAAATTTTAAGATTTTTTCCTTATTAAAGGTAGGAGGGTCTAAGATTTACTCATACCTTTCCTTTTTATCTCTCCCTTTTCCTCTTTGGGTGGTATTTGGGTTTTTATTTATTTTCATTTCCTCATTAAAAATATTCCTCACAATAACATTACCTTTGACACTATCGTTATTCACAATAAAGGTGATGGACATGTCTGATGATTTTATCTCATAGTATTCTTGAGGTTTATTAGAAGTATCCTCATCCTCATAATACTTAGAGATTCCTATTTGATACTATCTTTTGAATTTTATTCACTACTACCCATATAAATTGTTTTGATGATGTATTTCCTCATAAGGGCTCACCCCTCTTGAAAATTAGAAAGATGAGGCCCTAGTGTAAAATTTTAGTGGTGGGATTTGATTTGTAGGAGGTAACAAAATTATCCAAATACTTCAATAATAAATAGGGAAAAATAATTTTATGCACTTTAAAGTGATTCATTAGAATGAAGTGGTGGGATAAAATGACCTTATAATTACCCTCTAATGTGATGTATTTCATGATTTGGAGATAAATGTCAAGCCATTTCCTTGGTAACTCTATTCTAGGAAAGCCCTTCTACTTAGGAATAATTAAATCATCTAATTTGAAAAATATCTTCATCAATTCATCCTTTCATATTTTATTATTAAAGGCCTTCTTTCCCTCAAAATACATGCCTATAACTTTGCCAATTATATCATCAATAATTATTATGCGCATACCTCTCATTATGACTTCTCTTTCATCCCATCCCTTAGTGAAGTCTATAATAATCCTGTATAAAGATCTAAAATTATTTGTGGGTAACTATTGTCATCAAATTGTGCATCCTAGGACACTTTATGAGGCTCCTAAAAATTTATTCAACATTGAATCATCACTCAAGTTTGTGGGAACTTGTAAAAGAGATGAATCTCTAGGATTGAAAGGGATAGCTCCTTAAATTCTTCTCTAAGTGTCTATTACTTAATCTAATGATTTGTTTATGAAAAGGTTATAAGATTGCATAAAATGGAAACTATACTAAATAAGGTGATCCACCAAGATAAATCCCATAGACTATCACACTCCTACTAAATAATAAATCTTTCTAAGACCAATTCTATGCATTGAAGGATCTTAACGTAGTGTTTTAATGTGAAGGTAGCATACTTGGGAAAATAAAAAAGATAACTGACCAAGGGTCATATTTCACACCATAGAGATAATTTCATACGTCAAAAATCCTAGTACATTTATCACACTTCACATGACCTGTTAAAATCATAGCTCTTACTTAAACATGAAGGATAAAGGGAGTAAGGATGATACTATCACTTAGCTCCATAATAAATCATTCACACACTTAGAAAAAATGTTCACAACTTATAATTAGACTTGTATTCAATGTTAAAAGGCACATTTTAATGTCATATTATCAGGGATTCTCCATACCAACTATGGTCTCCTTTACAATAGCTAAGATGGCTCATATTTATAGAATTTGGAAGAAGAGAGATAGAAGAGAAGTTTAAGAGGCACAAGGAAAAGTGTCCAAAGGTATAAATCAGTTAAAATTCATGTGAATTAGGTGTATGAAAAGTCATTAAACTTATTTTCACATCATTCTATCCCAAACTAGCCTCTCTTCCAAGTGTGGCATAACAATCTCCTCAATCATTCTCTCTTATGAAACTACCTTCATGATGGGATTTCAAGAGCACTTAAAAGTAGGTTAGGGACAAGTATTTCATGGAAATTAGTTGGAGGAGATATCAACTAATTGATGTATACATGTGTCCATCCGAAACTGAGCACCTCCTTTGATGTGGCATTGAAACTCTTCCACAAGCATCTTTGAGTATTGCAACTCCTTGACAAGTGGTGAAAGGAAAGAGTTTGATCATGAAATATCTTAGAAAGTTACATTTACATTCTAAGGACACTTTCACACCATCTTGAAGCATATAAAATAGTTATATTACCTATAATCATCAATTCCCCTCTTAGGTGTCATAAGGCCTCTTTGTCTCACTACGCCCAATTTGGCCAAAATAGCTAAAATTTGGATTTAGTTCAAGTTATGAAATAATTATTCATGGATGTAATATTATCATCATATTTGATTGAAATCAATCCATCTAGAATCATCAAACTCTCTTCAAGTTCCCATTTTGCTCATAGAGCTTTCACTAGGCTTAGTCCTCTTATATCCCTATTTTTACACAAGTATCCTTATGTAGGATAATGTACAGACCTCAAAAATTGAGTGAGATCATTTTTGAGTACCCTTTTCCATCATTATACTTTGTGCCAAGTTTCATGGTGCTATACTCAAGACAATTGTGTTTTTTAGAACAATTAGGCCTAATTAGCCTAGAAGACCAAAAATGTTCATTTTGAGCTCCCACACATGTGAAATTTAAAAATGGAATGTTATTCACTTTTTTCATCTCCTAAAAATCTCTCATGTTGAATTTTAGCTCTTGATCATTTGTATGGACCCCTATTCTAGCATTAAATACTCCTTCTTAGCCTATTTTGTACAACCTTGTACTTGTAGGTATGGACCAGTGGTAGGAGATGAATATAAAGAGGGTATTAAAGGTCATATTGATGATTTTAAATCTTTAAACATCCATTTGAGTTCTTTTTAATCCTTTCTCTCTCATCAATTTCAAAGCATGCTTCTTCAAGAGTTTTAGAGTGACTAAACCTATTAGCATTTTTTCATGCATGATACACATTAGAAACCTGATAAAATGCCACTTTTGGATCCTAAATGAACTCATTAAACTTCCTTTAATGTTTCAAGGTCCCATGAAAAATGTCATGAAAAATATGAGCATTCCAAGATGACCATTCGAGCCATTTTCAAGCATTTTGTGAGGTTTGGGAGCTTCTTAAGCCAAAGGATGGTTTCTTGGAGACTTTATCTATATATGATGGCTATAAAAACTATTAAAATTCTTCATAAAACTTATTCAATCCTTATAAAAAAATCTTCAGTATCTAATAATGAATTCATGCCCCTATTTTGGAAACATGTTTAAGCCTTGCCAACTAGGCATACCTGCACCTTTGAACCAAATGACCATTATGGACATATACTATGTATTAAAATGGTTTGAACACATAATTTTAACTTCCATATAGGTTATAAAAAACACTAAAAGTCCTGGAAAATTCTATAACTTGAAGTGACCTTGTATTTGGCATTAGATTTTCATGTTCTCATCACTAGGTCTGTTTGTAGACCTTCTAGTCTAGACCATTTTTGCTTACATCCCACCTTGTAGACTTGTTTATAAAATTTATCCATGTCTCCCTTATATATTTAAATATTCTTTAATGATATAATTTATCTTTGGTTCACCAATCCACCTATTTTCCCCAAACTATCGTCTCCATGCCTAGGAAAATTGCCCTTGCTCTAAGATAGAATAGGGATATTTTTACTTCTTTATTTCACCAAAAAAATGATTTTAATATTTTTATAAAATATAAATGGTAATATATACCAAATTTTATCATTTAAATCTAAGGTTTTTTCACCTAACTATCACCATTTTTAAGGTAGACCTTCTCTAGGTAGGTTGTATGCAAGGTATAGGTTGTGCCTATAGGAAATGAAGGTTTTCCTTTGATTTTTCATGACATATAAGGGTAATTAATTCCTAAAATGGTTTATTTAAGCCATATTATAATATATTTTCTCCTAAAACACTTCCATGACTTTAGAAACCATCAATTAGGCCACTAACTGCTTGTTGAGGAATCACTATTTAGGGTGTTGGTTGTAGGTGATTTGGAGCTTGGTTCATGATTTTTGGACCCAATACAACATAATATGGTGTTAAAAACCTTATTTTAATGATAATTTATCATATTAAAAAGATAAATCTTCACTCCTTTTCACCATTCTATCTTTCAATCCCAAGACTACGCTCACTGGTTGATAAGGACTGAGATACTAAAATCCCTACCTGTAGGTGCTTAGCTAAGCTTTGTTTGATGTTTGTGGGACTTAATTAAATTAAAATTCATGGAAACTTTAAAATTATTTTATTTCTTATGTTAACCCTTAATATATCATCATCTCCATGTTTCAGGACCTTAACAGGGATAACCCTCATGATTGTGACAATCATGTTTTACCCCTATTATAGGTGATTAAGTGGTGTTTAGGGTTTGTTTGATATTGATATATATTATAATGAATATAATTGAAATAAAAAATAATATATTTCTCATTTAAGGATAAAAAAAAATCCAAATTCTAACTTCTAACTCATTATTCACTAACCTAGCTATAGGTGCTCCTTCGTAGGCCTGTGTATGGACAAGGAAGGGCTTAAGAAGTTTAAAAACATCAAATTCCACTTTGTCACTATAATTTTGGCTCATTTATTATGTTTGAATAATTTATGATGGTTTTATCTTGATGTAATAGTTATAAAATTTCATAATAATCACAAATTCACATTTCCATCAACCTCCTGTAGACATCACTACCCTTTTCAGTAGTTTTTGCTCACTTTTAGGCCTTGTAAAATCCATCTTCCACTCACCCTCTGCCCCTAAAATTGGAATAGGAAATTTTTTGGATAGGGATACAAGGTGAAAAAATAATTATCCTTAAAACCCACCATTTTCTCATAATATTAAAACCTCAAAAACACCTAAGAATTTTGTTTTGGTGATTTAGGGACTGTGGGATTGAATACGATCAACTCATTGTTCTAAAGGAAAATTTTGCTTGTGTAGCATCCTTTAGCTTCATAACATTAAATAAATGTATGTTTGGGAATTTTTATCTAAAAACATGAATTAAACCATGGATCCCATCATTTTTACCTTCGTATATCCTCTTAAACTCCTATAGAATTTGATTTTGAGCACACTTTGCTAACAAGACAATAAACAAGGAAAATTGGACAAATTAGCCTGAAGAATGGTAAATTTATTTGATATCTCAAAATTAAATTTAATATAATATCATTTAAAACATATATCCAAGCACATTAAAACCTCCCATGAAATGCTCTTCTACGTTGCAAAACTCAGGTTACATGCCCATGAATGCAAACTTTGAGAAACAAGCATATTTTGAAATATTGCTTTAAGGACATTGAAAGATAAGTGTCAAATGATTGAAAAATAATGGAGAGGACCTTATTACCACCTTTAAAAACCTCATAAAACTCACACATCTCCCTCATTTCCTAAAAAAGAGAAATATATGCAAACTTACACCCCTCTTGAATGAAATTCCATAAAAATATGCCTAGAGTGTAAATGGTTGTTAATAAATGAGGAGGAACCAAATTTTAACATATTTTTATGAAAATGAAGTTCAATCAGATTAAAATCCACCCCAAGAACCACTCTTCCTAATTCTACCTGTACAACCCATGCCAAGTGATTGAATCTACCCTTCCTTAGCTTTCCAATGGAAAAAGAAGGAAAAGAAGTTAGAAATGGATATTATATGAAATTTTATACAAAAAAAATGTGAATATGACCTATGGAGAGGTGAAGAGACACTTGTTTTGAATTGATGATGGACTTGAGAAGTTTGTACAAGTGCCCAAAGGGGCCTATTTTTGAGGAAAAACTGCCATTTCTTGATCATAACAGACTTCTAACTACCATATAACTGATTATAACATGATTTGACCTTATACACATTGATATCCTCCTTGATGACATATTTTGTAACTCCCAACATCCATACAAGTCAATTAATTAGCTAGAAAAGTGGCCAAGTAACCCTTTTACCACATGAAACCTAGAAAATGGTCAATTTATGACTTGAAGACACCTTAAGACAATTCAAAGACCCTATTAAGACATTTTAAACACAATTAGGCACTTTGGCTAAGTTTTATCAGGTTTGACCAATGTTGACTGAGCCAATACAAGGAGGATGGGTTTCAACAAGGACTAGGGAAAGGGTAAGTGAGACTTGTAGGACAATAAATGACCCCATAGGACATATGCAACTTTATCTAAAATTTAAAAATAGTAAGGGTTGACCAAAATTTGACTTGGGGTCAAATTTGGTCAAAAATAACCACTAAAAACTATTATGTAGTTTGAATATAATTCTAAATTTTTTTAAAAACACAATTTTTTCTTCTTGGGATGAAAGTGTATTGTGTTGGATAACCATGACCTGTGATATTATCCAAATGGCATCATGTTGTATGAATGAACACTTTAGGTTAAAAATAAGTATGAAATGTGAATAAATAAATAAAAGATATTGTTTGTTGTCTATGGAGTGTACCATTGTAGCTTAGTATTTAAGACAAGCCTTTGTGTATACCTCCTCTTTTGAGATGAGTTATGAATTTTGTGCAATAACTTAGCTCAAAATAATTTTTTTTATGAAAATGATGTTATAAAAATATTAAAATCTAGAGTAATAATGATAAAATTAGAGATCATGACATCATATTGATAATATGAGTAAATAATAATGTATGATACATGTATAACCAAGCATACATAGTGTCATGTTTATATATATGTTAGCAATTTAGAATGCAATGAATAATGATCATATACTGAGTACTTGAAACTAATATAGAACTACTCAGGGAAATGCATGATATTGAGCATGGCATAAAAAAATAGGGATATGCATGATATCTATCATGAAATCACAAACTAAAATAATAATAAAAAAACAAGAGTCATGGTCAATGATCAAATGTGAAGGGCTTCATCCAACCCTTCCATGATTAAAAGTTGTAAGAAATAATTGGGTTTCAATTGACAAGATTGTAGACACCTAAAATTAGACACCTTGTGTCAATTTAAACTATACAATCAAATCATCATAAATAATCTAATCAAATATTATATCCATATAACATTCCTAATCCATACACTATCCCCCCTTATTCAACAAATATTTTCTTTTATTATCACATCTTATCTCACCAAATTCACATCGCTTCTTATTAGTTAATTAATCTCATTTAATTAACCAATCTTCTTCTATTGGGAGAATCCATAGAATTAGGAATATCTCTATTTTATTAAATCAGTTAATCTTATTTTTCATCTCAATTTAAAAACATAATATACCGTGACATCATCTTCCTCTTTCCCAAGGTAATTGAATGGAGTTGGATAGTGTGTGAGCAAGGTCTATGACAAGCTCTTATAGCCCTTTTACACAATCCAAATTCTTCCACACTCCAAAATTTCATGAGTAAATTTATTACACACACAACCTCTCTCATTTATGAGGTGTAGGACATATTCTCAACCATTGATCTTTGCATTCATCCAATAGTTCACATTCATCATCCATGTCTATAAATAGAGGAGCCATTCTCTATTGCAAACAAGTTTTTTTGTGCTAAACTTATGTTGTCAAATATTAAATAAAGATTCAACCATTTCTTCCCATAGCACATCCAATCATGCATAACACTAGTAAAAATGCCTCCCAAATGAATTCATGACATTGATAAAGACCTTAATAACTATATCTAAGCTAAAAAAAATTTAAATTTTAATGAGAAGGAGACATCCATTGGAAAGGTAAAATCATTTGATTTAGTATTCTACTTTTTTATTTGTCACTTCTTAGACCTTTCCCAATCTAAGACATGCATATAGGATGTTAGTTTTATATTTTTTTGGTTTGATTTTCATGATAAAAAGAATCCAAACTCTTTTTCAATCATGTCATCACATAATAGTACACCTAGTGGGGACTAGTACCCTACATTCTCCTAGGAAATATCTTACCATTCTTATAATTTAGAAATTACCTCAAAATTGATCTTATTTTCACCCATTTTTGTTCTAGGTTAGCAGTAGAAACAATCTAATAAATGGTAATATTACTATCCAGAAATGATGATATCAAGCTGGTAATTGATGATATAAATCCTTATTTTTTAATGTGTTTTGGAGGTAATCAATGGGATTGATCTAAAAATTGATGGAATCACTCTAAAAAACAATAGAAATGTTCTTTGGTTCTTCTCAAGATTTGGTTTTATAGAAACAATGTAATCACAAATTAAAATGGTATAATTGACATAAAAATTGGTAGGGTCGACATGAATTTTAGTAGAATTTCCAAGGCAAGATTTCTAGTATTTATTTTTTGAATTTTGACCATATCAACTCTGAAAACAAGATAATTGATATTATAAATAGAGATATTATTTATTTCATCTCTATTTTTCTTAAATCAGTGGAATCAAACTATTAAATAATAATATCACCCTACTAAACAAAAAAATTCACTTTGTCTAATGATGATATCTCCTTGATAATTAGCAAAATTGACAAGTTGTGTTTTTTTTGTTCTATATCTACAAATCAGTGATATTGTGCTGGGAATTGATGAATTCACCTTGCTAAATGATGGAATCACTTTGTGATAATTTATTGAGACCTAAACAAACATTATTTCAAATTCATGTTACTTGTCAAAGCCCACAAATACAAACACTAATATTTTTTCTAGAGGTTTTAATTGTCAAAGAACTGGTTATGTCATAAAAAACACATTTTACAAACACACCTTATTTTAGTACATAAAACAAACCAAAATTTTAATTTGGAATTATAAACCATATTTGTGTTTTCTTTGCTTGAGTGTTTATTTTTTGGTGGCTTCTTATGTTTATGCTCTCCCCTTGCCCACTTAAGGTACCCTAGGTGATCAAAATCACTTAGTTTCTGTGGACCAAATTTGACCTTTGGTAACATTTGATTCAACACCCTAATTTTAAATTTTTTTATGAGTTTATTCATGTCATATAGGGGTACCATTGTGATCCAAATGTTCTACTTATGCCTAGCCTAGTCTTAGTTCAAGTCTAGCCCTTTGTAGTAGTCAAGTCAATGATGGTCAACCCTAGTCAAATAGGGCCAAACCTAGTTAGAGACATGAATTATGTTATTTTGGTACTAATATTGTTTTGAATATGATTTAAGACATGTTTAGTTCATTTAATTACTCTCATCATGTTCAATATGCAAAAAATTGCCTTGTGGGCCCACTTTGAGCTAAGAAAGAGGACTTGTACAGATGACTAAAGTGACTAACTTTTAAATAAGATAGTATTTAATGTGTAAGGATTTAGAGATTGTTATAATTTGGTTTATGACAAACCAATAATTAGTTATAGTTAGAAAGGGTCAGTTTCGCCTTGTTTTGAGGGGCTTTATGGCACTTGTACGAAATAGATCATCTCATTTCTAGGTGGAAACTTTATAAAGGTGTCTCTTCAACTCCAAATATAAATTTAAAATTTTTTATTTGAGAAAAAAATAATAAAAATTCATCTCTTGCTTCTTTTCCTTACTTGTTGTCTTGGCAAGTAAAAATGAAGTAACTTCAAGCATATGGTACAGACCATACAAGTGGAATGGGAGGGAGTGATTCTATAGGTAGATATTAATTTTATTCCTCTTCACATAAATAATAATAAATTATATTTTTGTGCCTTCTCCTTCATGAATCAATGTTAACATTCCAAGTAGCCTTGTTTGGGTTTGTAAATATGAGGAGGGTCACTATTTGTAGTCATCTTCATTTTCTTGTTTTGGTCTGATGATTTCATGTTTTGTAGATCTGTCCACATGATTTTCAAGGTGTTATTTAAGGTTAAACATCCCTCATTTGGTCTTAAATGCATCAATAATGTAAGGAATCCTTCTCTAGGCTTGTCTTCCACTTTGAGTCAGTATATTACCTTCTCAAAAGGAGTGCACCTATAGATGATCTTGAGTAGTTATCCACACCAACATGAGGAAACTAGATAATTTTATATCTCTTTTGGATGTCATGGACATGTTTTATTAACATAAGCCTTCTCATAAGGTCTAAAAAATGCACTTCTTCATTATTTCTCCTCACTGCCCATTCCAACTCAGTCCAACCTATAGGAGGCCATAGACAGGGAACAAAGGCATCTCAATAGAATGGAGATGGTCTAGGGGTCTTATATAAAAGTTATATTTAGTGTTTTTAATATTTTATACCATAATTAATTCACCAAGGACCTAAAGATAAGGTGAGATTTCAAAATAAAAGAGATGACTGAGTTTTATTCCTCTATCCCTAAACACACCAAATAGAGTTCCCAAGGGTGTTTTTTTGTTTTCATAAGGTGAATATATTTATAGGTTTGAGAAATAATCTTATGCCCAATTTGTATTCCCATCCTTGTGAAACCATAATTATAAGTTTGAGCTTGAGAGGACAAGAGTCACATAGGTTTTGAGACCTCCCAAAATGCCAAAAAAAAACACTAAAAAAGGGTAGTAATGTCTACAAGATTTTGAAGGGAAGGTTGATGCTTGAATCATATGAGAAATTTATAAACATATTATATAAAGTCGAATAAAATTCAAAGGCTCTAACAAAAAACTTCAATCACTCATTCCATGAGAGAATAGATAACAATATCAAATGACCTTATAGGCCTATTCCCTATCTATACACGGGGTAGAGCATGGATAGATACAATATTTCAATGATTGGAATAGAGAGTTTGTGTTAAGGATTAATAAAAAGTAAATAGTCTAAATATGAATGCTAAATTTTTTTATGAAAGACCAACAAGCCCTAGAAAAGGTGAAACATGATCCAAATTCTCCAAAGTAACCTACAAGCCTAGAAATAAACACCTACAACCAAGGACAATGGAAGATTAGCCCTAGTCAAGGTGAAAAGGGTCCTTTGTACTAAAAATTAAGTATGTAAATGGTGAATTAAGGATAAAATTATTAAAATATCATAAGTGAAAGGTTTTATACCCCCTTTTTTAGGGATAGATACCTATTAAGGTGTACCTACACGCATGTGAGCATGCATATATAGTCAGAGGTATTGGGTGTGAACGCAGTTTGGATTAGGGTGGTTTTTGAGCCAAAGTGGAGCATTTAATGAGGTGAAATTATGTAAAATTATTATATGGAGACAAATAGTTTTTTTATATACCTTTGAATCTAAAAAATTACCTTAGAATTGTATAGGTAAAACAAAGAATGCACCTATAGTCATGTAGGAAAGTGAAACATAGTCAAGTGATGGGAGCATTTAAGGAGATTGAAGACATGTGAAAATATGATTTAATGTTTAATTATATAAAATTTATCAAATTAAAATTCTATATTTCATTCCCATGATCCTCCCAAGCCTAATGTGCTCAAATGAGGGTTGTCTCAGTCCTACAAGCAGTGACAAGAATGAAAGGGTAAAGGATTGGAATAATGCCAAGCATGGAGACAAGGATGAGAAGGTTAAAAATAGTAAAAAAAATTTCATTAGAATAAAATTAAGGTTTTACCATGCCTAAAACACTCTTCCATTCCCAAAGGACCATTTCACCTATGTAAAATATGTCTCAGTCTATAAGGGCAGGTTTAGAGACCTTGGAACAAAGGGAAAACAAGGGATTCTCATTAAAAATGGGGTTAAATATTGTTCCAAAAGATCCATGGGATTTAAATTAATATTATAACCATGTTATATCAACATTTTATCATGAAAATTATGAGCAGGTAGTAGCTACATGGAGATTTGAGCAAAAAATTGCAAAAATAGGGGTTTTGACCCCTTTTTGACAAAGTTGAGAAGGTTAGACCCATTAGAAAAGGAATATGACAAAACCATTTAGTAAAATTGGTCATAAATTACTTTTATATCTAAAAAAATATTCACTTTTATCATCCAAATATGCCTAATACCCTTTGTTTTGTCTTAGAGGTAGGTTAGTCCTTTCATGCACAAGAATGGCAAATTTTGGGAGAAGTGAAGAATGGAGGGATTGTAATCATTTTGATCAGTAAAATAGGTTTGGAAAGTTTTGGGAAAAATTAAGGAAAATTAAAAACAAGATTTTAGGTTTGGGATAACAATAAGGTGGTCTAGACAAAGAGGTCTATAGGCAAGCTTGACAAAGAAACATGCAAATCTAGCCCCTAAGGCAAAATAACTCCAAGTTATTGGCTTATCCAAAAATTATATTTCCTTAAATGACTTACATGGGAGAAATAATTAATTTTTAAGGCATGGTAACTGAAATTTAAGTTTCATATAGCTCAAAAATGCAAACTGGCTCATTGGCAAGGTGTAGGCCTTGTCCCAAATCAGGGGTCATTTCCATTTTTGGCCTTTAGTGATCCATTAAAAGTGTTGGATAGTGTTTATGGGGTAGATAAAAATATTATACAAATTCTGGTTGGCAAAAGAACTCCATAAGAATCCATTTTTGGCCTAAAGAGTTCTAGACCCTCACGAGAAGCATAAAGGTGACTCGAAGGTCAACTTCAAACACTCATACCTCTCATGAATGTTTTCATGGGAACCTAATCAATTTTTATATGTTATGGAAGGTAATTTAATATCCCTTAGTGGAATTTATAAGGGGTTTCAATGTTTGACCTTTATGAACAAAGGTTAAGAGTCCATACCACTCAAAACCCTTGTAAAACCGCCACAAGAACCCAACTAGAGAAATATTTCTATTTGAGAATCTAAATAAAAATTAATTTAAATTAAACCACATATATAATATATAGGAATATTAGAGGATCCTACACATGTGATTTGTTTGTATGGAACTATATGGATTAGAAGAAAATAAGGCTTATTTTTACTATTTTGAGGGGTGTTTAGGATACAGAAGGATTTAGGAGATTAAAAAAACTTTTAGAGGAATATTTACACTTTAAATAACTCCAAAAATTCATCTCATCTCATGGATAAAACTTTAAGTTCCCCAACCAAGTCCTCGTTTTCAGCCAGTCTAGTGAGCCAACTAGTGAACACTTGGGGAAATTGGTGAAAAGCAATTAGGGAAGCATTTAAATGTTTTTTCTTGAAAATAATGATATGGGAACCATTTAAAAGTGTAATTACCTATTTTTCATGGATAAATTTATAAAATTGGGAGTTTTTGAATGCCAAGTGTATAAGGTGCATGGAAAAGAGCCATTTTGAAACTACTAGAGATTGTTTTACATGTACACAAGAATAGGGATCATTAAGGATAAATAAAATTCATGTGGGAATTTTTTTATAACACCTATTTCTTATACCAACCATCAGATTTGACCATATGTAGAGAAAAGTTAGTTTTGGAAGGTGAATCATGAAGGCAGTTTCCTATGCCAAAATTATAGATTTTGTGCCACTTTTCACCATTCTTATGACTTTTTTTCAACAATTATACCTATATAACATGGCATATATCACCATAAATATCTTCCAAATTTAAATTTAACTTATTCTTTCAATGTGACACATGTCTAAATGACCCTTGGACTTCCTTTGCTTGCTCCTCTTCTCAAATCTATAAATATGCATTCTCTTGGCTCTTTTAAGTATCCTCTAGTGGTTGATGATGAAAATCTAGACAAATTTTTACTTGAATAAATATTTAATAAATATAGAAGCATTATTTCCACTCATATGCTGTAATATTGAGTAATGACTTGAATCTTGTTGGTCTAGTCTAGTGAAGGATTGTCTTTTCTAGCTTGTACTCTTGATGGTCTACCAATTTGTAGAAAGGAGATTGTTGTAGGTCTTTGATAGTATTCTTTTATAAGTGTATATATATCCTAGAATTGGTTCATGATTTTATCCATCTTTGGAATCATTCATCCCCTTCTTAAGAATCACATACATTCTTGAATCTAGAATATGAAACATTGATGTAGCAGTGGATCCTAAGTTATGAGTATTGTGTGTGAAACATCCTTGTTTTTATTTAATTAGTGGTTTAAATCAAATAAGATGAAATTATAAATTGTTGCATCATTATTTCATTTTTTTAGTTGTTTTTTTTAATCCTTTTTCATCTTCAAGTTACTAAATTAGAGAGAAAGATATAAAGAGTGCATCAAGGGGAGTTAGCCCCTCATCTAGAGATTCATTTCTCAACATTGTCACCCATAGCAAGAGATATGTATCCATGGTGCCACTTGGATAAGGATAATTAGGCATATCCTTAGGGGTGAAAACCCAAGTTTCAATAGTTTTTGGCATGCCCGGTGGGACTTCTAAGTCCTAAAATAAATTACAAGTTTGGTGTTGGTCTTGGCATAGTTGAATTTGAAAGAAATATCTACATTCATTACCTGGTGAATCCATCAAATAATTAAAGTTTTGGTTGAGTATTAGTAATTATTTAAATGATAAAGGTAACCACTAAATCTACTACTAAAGGTATACCTTTTGAGTTTGTGCAACTACCTCCATATTCCACCAAAAGGTTTAGGTTTGTAAATAGTCATCCTTACAAAAGAGATTTTGTGTTTAAAGATTCTAAGTTTGTGTTACATTCCATTCCTAAAATATATATTGATAATTCCAAGATGGATAGAAGGCAACCTTTCACTAGATCATCTCCCTTGAACCTTGCCCAATATGATCAATTTTTAGGAGAAACCCTTAAGAGTGTTCCATATTTTAGTGGGGATGGTCCTATTACTGCCATTGAGCATATTAGAAACATAGATTTTTTTTTTAATATTCACAACATTAAATAAGATAATGTGGATATTATATTTTTGGCTTTGTCCTTAAAAGGTAAAGTTTTAGATTGGTATGGTACTTTAGCTCAAAAATCCATTGGCTCATGGGATTAATTAGGATATCTTTTGACTAATAGGTTTGGGGAAAAGAGTGATTACTTGTATCTAGTTGATAAACTAAACAATATTAAGAGAGAACCACATGATTTTATGTAGTAATTCAATACTATATTTAAAAAACATGGGATAAGATCCCAACCCTTGTAAGACCTATTCTAAACTATGAATTTTTATATTACCTTAAGGCATTAAACAATGATGTTGCCATGATGATTTAATCTATGGGTGGAAACACATTCCATACTACCTATGAGATATAAATAAATATATAAAATTTTATTTTACAAACAAATAAGATAGCTCCTAGGCCCCTAATGCCTTTATTCCTTGATTCAAAACCTCTTAGTCAAGTTGCATTGCATGTATTAGCCCCTTTGCCTAGTCATGACAAATCTGATATTGTCCCTTCCAATGAGATCCATGAAGTCAAAATTTTGTTTCAACGTGTTACCAATGAATTGGTTTCCCTCAAGAGGCAAAAATCTCAAGGTTATAGACCATATCATCCTTATAACTAGTTTGGGCAAACTAATTGACCTCCCTTTCAAAATAATGTGCATAAATAAGGGAAGATCACCCAAGCTAAACATTATCAAAGATATAATCCAAATTATCCATCATCCTCTAAAGACCTTTTTCCCATCCAAAAAAATATTTTTCAAGAACAACCATTCTACCCTTATTTTGAGCAAAGTCAAGAATAAGTTGCTTATGCAAATGAGATGCATAGTCAAACCATGACAATGAAAGGAAATCGAGTACCCCGAGTTCCAAGTTTTAAGATGTCAATGTAATATGGGATGGAAGGTGGTAAAGTTAAATATGATTATACTCTCATAAATAACTTAGATGGAGATTTTTGTGCCATCAATCACTTGGCAAATCCAAACAACATCAATGATAGTGTGGCTTCTAACACTATATCAAAGAATAGGACTGTTGATGAAGCTCAAGGAACCCACCAAGGAACTATTTTGAATCCTACATCATATCCTATGGTAATTGGGTTTAATATAGCTCCTAAAGTGGAATAAAATTATAGGATTCTAAACTTTAGGCTAGATCCTACAACTTTACCTACACAAGCTACTTCACAAGGTGTTAGTGCTCCTAAAGAGTTTCTTAAGGTGAATAATCTTCCTATCAATGTGGTGGATCAGATGAATAAGATTCATATGAATATCTAATTATGGGTATCCTTGATAATTCTAGGTTAGAAGTATATAATTTGAAAGTAACTACATGAATTGGGTAAGCAAGTTGGCCCATTTAGACATGACAATGGGGTTTTACTAAATAAAACTCAATCAATTGATGGTCAAGTAAATAAAAATGAGAAGACTCCTCAATTTTATCTTTCTCAAATAATTTGTGATTTATTGGTTCATAATTTAATTATAGATAGTGGGGCTAGTACTCTAGTTATGCCCAAATGTATAACAGATAAACTAGGCTTAAAGTATGAGCCAATGACTAAGGGAGTCTTACAATTATATGGATCACCAGCTAAGACTTTAGGGATAGTTAAAAATATGAATTTTATACTTCATGATTGTCCTAATTTCACTATTACTCATGATGTGGTAGTGGCAGATTTACCTCCATACTTTTACCTTTGCTTGTCAAGAGATTTTACAACTAAAATAGGTGGGTACTTGGCAATTAATTAGTCCTACATGGTGTTTAGGACAAAGCATGGAACTAAGGTGAATATTTACTCTAAACCTATTCACAAATATCACTTGGAAACATACTCACATAAGGTGGAAAATGTTAACTATGCCATCATTGATGAATAAGAGCTTCACATTGACCAATCTCCATCATCTTCCCTTGAGGGAGTTTCTAATTTGTTCCTAGATGAATGGGAAAATGAACACTATGATCTTGATACTTACAAGTTTATTAAATAATTTGGTCTTGGGGTGTACTATATGCATGAGAATGATTCCTTTATACCCAATCTAGTGAATCCAAGTGAATAAGCGAATGGTTTATGGTAGCTCGTCTTTGATGGATCTAGAAGCAAGATTGGGGTAGGTAGTGGAGCAATGTTAGTTTCACCTTCAAAAGAAAGGTAATTTTCAAAATTTATATTCAAATTCTCATTAAATTGTAATTTATAATAATATTAAGACCTTATTTATGGCCTTTAATGGGATAGTAAAAGATGAATTAGAGAGTTTCAAGTGTATGGAGATAGTGAACTTGTTGTGAATCAAGTTAGAGGGTATAATTTGACCAAGAACTCCTTGCTCAAGTCCTAAAAGAATATATTTTGGGATATTTTAGAATAATTCATGAATTTCAACATTAAATATATTCCAATGGAAGACAATAATCATGCTAATAGGTTGGCATCTATTGGTGCTCAATTTTATGTTCTAAAAGGCATTAAAGAAGACAAGAGCCAACCTCATCTAAAGGTGATTGTTAGGCCTTCAATACCTAATAATGTCACCAATTGGTAGGTCTTTGAGAGTGACAAACAAATATCTCTTTTTATACAAGAAGAGGCTAAGTTCTCTACAAAAAATAAGTCTAAGATTCAATAATAATATGGAGGGCAGATTGTCCAACTAAAGTCTAACAAGCTTCCCAAAGGTCTAGTGATGCTTGCAAGCATTTTCAATGATGCTGACAAGATGAATAAATAGAAGGTAAGAATTCAAACCAAACAAGATAAATATGAAACTTTATATATCTTTAATGAAAATCTACTTGCACTTGGAAAGGTATGCACTAGTCAAGAGAAGAATGATTTCATTGAACTATACAAGGAGTTTAGTGATATTTTTGCATGGGAGTATAGTGTCTTGAATGGTTTTGATCCAATATTATCTTAACAAACAATAGAGATATATGAAAATTCCACAGCCATAAATAAAATACAAAGGCCAATCAATCCCAAGATTGAACCACTCATGAAGAAAGAGCTCACTAAGTTGATTGAGTCTAGAATCATTTTTCCTATCAAGCATTCTTCTTGGTTGGACAACTTAGTACCTATTAGAAATAAGAATGGGGAGATAAGGTTTTGTGTGGAATTTAGACACTTTAATAGGGTCTCTTTGAGACATCATTATCCCCTCCCTTCTAAAGATCAAATTTTGCAAGTGTTGGTAGGTAGTGAGAGGTTTTCTCTCCTAGATGGTTATTCTAGGTACAATCAGATTTTGGTGAAAGAAAGTGACCAATAAAAGAAAAAATTAACCACAAAATGCAACACATATGCCTATAATAATATGACATTTGGATTTTAGAATTATAGATCTAATTTTTAATGTGTAATGGATATGGCTTTCCAAAGACTAATCAATGACACTGTATTGGTTTATCTTGATGATGTGATAGTTTTCTTCAAGGATGAAAATGATCATTTGAAGAACCTAAAGAAAATATTTGAGATGTGTAGAGAGCATTGGATCTCTCTAAACCCAAATAAGTGTGTGTTTTCTATCCATGAAGGCAAACTACTAGGACATATTATTTCCAAGAATGGCTTGTCCATTGATCATGAAAGAGTGAATGATATCTTAGCATTATCCTTGCCTAAACATAATAAGGGTTTAAAAATATTATTTGGTAAGATAAATTTCATTAGGATAATCATTCCTAACTTTGATAATTTGGTCAAACCTCTAACATCTATTTTAAGGAAGGATGAGATATTCACTTGGACAAGAAGGAGAAAAGAAAGTTTTGAAGAAATCAAACAAGCCATTACCTAAGCCCATACTTTTGCAAGTAAAAAATTCTAAAAGAACTTAAATCTGTACACTTTTTGGAATGAAGAGGTGATTTATGCTGTACTTACTCAAGAAAATGATGAGAATTTAGAACAACCTATTGCCTTTTTTAGCCAAGGTTTGGAGGAGTATGAGGTAAAATATACTTATGTTGAGAAACAAGTGCTTTCAATTATGAGGAGCTTAAATAAATTTAGACACATGCTATCAAATAGTAAGATTCATATACTTGTGCCTCATCCTAGTGTAAAGGAATTTATATTGAGTAGATATTTGAATGAGAAAAGGGTAGGTTGGATCACCAAAGTGATGGAGTATGATTTGGAAATTAAAATAACCAAGTTAATGAGGGGAAAAGGTTTGTGTGAACATCTTGCTTCAGAATTGAAAGAGAAAAGGGAGGTTTTTTTGGAACTCCATGATGACCCTATAGTAGCTATACCTTTAGCCATGAGGAATTAAACATAAGACTTGATTCATTTACTTTAAACTAGTGAGTGTCCACAAGGTCTTAATAGAGCTAGAAGAAGGTATTATAGGCTGCAATCCATTCCCTATGTACTTGTTGATGGAGTGATAATTAGGAAGGAATTTTTAGGTGTGTTTTTGAGTTTTAATAATTTAGATTAGATTGACAAAGGATTTCATGAATTCCATGATGGACTAGTTGGTGGTTATTTTACTCTAATAAATACAAATACTAAGATTATGAGGGATAGTTACTTTTGGCCTAGCGTATTCAAAGACACCCATGATTTCATAATAAAATGCCAAAAGTGTGCTATTTTTTATGGAAAACAAAAACTAGATACCTTACATCTTCACCCAATCCAAGTTGAGCAACCCTTCATGCAATGGGGTTTAGACTTTATAAGCCTAATCAATCCTCCTTCTAGTGCTAGTCATAAGTGGGTGTTGATTGCCACTGATTACTTTAAAAGATGGGTGGAGGTTACATCTCTTAAAGAGGAAAATGATAATTTAGTCATAGACTTCTATGAGAGTATAGTTACCATATTTGGAGCTCCCTCAATAATCATCTCAGATAATGCATTAGCCTTTCTAGGAACAAGGACAAGTGAATGGGATTTGAAGCATGGTATCTACTTTAGAACCTCCTCAAATTATTACCCCAAAGGAAATGTAATAGCTAAGTCCATAAAAAAGAATTTAATTAAGATTATAAAGAGGACAATAGAGGAGAATCAAAGGACTTGACACTCTATGTTAAAGATAGCCCTTTAGGCTGATAGGATCACCCCAAAGAGAGAAATTGAAAACTCACCATACACACTTGTGTATGTAAGGGAGGCTAGGCTTCATATTTGACTTGAATTAACAGATTTATACCTCACTTATTAGCTGAAATTGATGGAGAATGAGTGTGGAAGTCAGGTTGTGCGAGTTAATGGAGCTTGAGGAGATAAGAGATCAAGTTATGAAAAACTATGACCACTCACTAAGAATAAATAAGTATTTTGAAAATAATTCATTACCAATAAGTTTCAAGGAAGGAGGCATTATCCTAAAATGGGATGAAGATAAGGACAAACCTAGAAGACACATAAAGTTTGATGTTTTGTGAAGTGGCCCATATGTGATTACTCAATGCAAGTCACATAATGCTTACCAAATTTCAAAGTTAGATGGAGAGGATCTTAATATACCAATCAATGGGATACAAATCAATCATTTTTACTAAGGTTCTCCTCTTCCCTTGTACATATTTTCTTGCTTTCCTTGTGTTCCCTAAGTGCCTATGCACAAGTGTGAGTTTTCCTTGTCTTATCTTGTGTTGTCTTTGTTTGGTCTTGTTGTGTTATTTGGTGTGTTTTATTTATGTTTTGTTTTGGTATATCCTTTTTAGTCATCTTCAAGAATCCATTGACTCCATTTGCCCTTAGTTGGATAAGGCTACTAGACCCAAAAAACATAGACAAACATGTTTACCCTAAGAGTTGCCAAAACTATTGACCAAATTTAACCTTTGGTCAAATTTTAGGGAACCCCCTACTTTTTAAACTTTGTAAAAGTTTATTCACGTCATATAGGGGTATCATTGTGATCAAAATGTTCCACTTATGCCTAGCCTAGTCTTAGTTCAGGTTTAGCCCTTTGAACTAATCAAGTCAATGATGGTCAATCTTAATAAAACAAGGTCAAACATGGTAAAAGACATGAATTATGTTATTTTGGTCCTAATACTATTTTTAATATGATTTAAGGCATCTTTAGTTCATTTAATTACTCTTATCATGTTCAATATGCAAAAAATTTCCTTGTGGGCCCACCTTGAGCTAAGGACTTGTACAGATGGCTAAATTGATAAACTTGTCACTAAGATGGGATTAAATGTGGGAGAATTTTGATAATGTTATAATCTAGTTTATGATAGTCCAAGAATCAGTTAAAGTTAGATAGGGTCAGTTTCCCCTTGTTTTGAGAGCCTTTATGGCACTTGTATGGAATATATCATCTCATTTTTAGGTGAAAAAATTAAAAAGGTGTCTCTTTAGATCCCAATAGAAATTTAAACATTTTTATTTTATAAAAAATGCATAAAAGTCCATCTCTTGATTATTTTCCTTACTTCTTGTCTTAACAAGCAAAAAAGAAGTAGCTTCAAGCATATGGTATAGACCATACAAGTGGAATGGGAGGGAGTGATTCTATAGGTGAATAATGATCTTATTTATATTCATATCCATAATAATAAATTCCATTTTTGTGCCTTATCCTTCATTAATCAATGTTAACAATCCAAGCAACCTTGTTTGGGTTTGCAACTATGAAGGGGGCCACTATTTGTAGTCATCTTCATTTTCTTGTTTTGGTATGATGATTTCATGTTTTACAAAGGTTTACACATGATTTTAAAGGTGTTTTTGTAGGTTATAAATCCATAATTTTGTTTGAAAGGCATCAATAATGTAAGGAGGCCTTCTCTAGGCTTGTCTTCCACTTTGAGTTAGTATACTACCTTCTTCTCAAAGGGAGTGCACCTATAGATGATCTTGAGTAGTTCTTCATGCCAACATGAGGAAATTGGATAATTTTATATCAATTTTGGATTTAATGGACATGGTTTAGTATCATAAGCCTTCTCATAAGGTCTAAAATATGCACTTTTTCATTATTTCTCCTCACTACCCATTCCAATTCAGTCCTACCTATAGGAGCTCGTAGATAGGGAAAAATGGAGTCTCAAAAGAATGGAGATGGTCTAGGGGTCTTCTATCAAATTTATATGTAGTGGTTTTCATATGGTAGATAATAATTCATTTACAAAGGACCTAAAAAGAAGGTGAGATTGTAAAACAAAAGAGATGATTGAGTTTTGTTCCTCAGTCCCTAATCACACCAAATAGAGTTCCCAAGAGTCTTTTTTATTTTCATAAGTTGAAGATATTTTTGGATTTAAGAAATCCTTTTATGATAAATTTTTATTCACATCCATGGGAAACCATAATAAAAAGTTTGAGATTGAGAGGACAAGATTCACATAGGTTTTGAGACCTCCCAAAATGGTGAAAAAACACTGAAAAAGGGCAATACTATTTATAGGATTTTGAAGGGAAGGTTGATGCTTGCATCATATTAGGAATTTATAAACATATTATAGAAATGGGAATAAATTCAAAATTATATAACAAAAACTTCAAGAAATCATTCCATGAGAGAAGAGATAACTATATCAAATGACTTTCTATGCCTATTCCCTATTCGTACATAGGGTAGAGCTTGGCTAAGACAATATTTCAATGATTGGCATAAAGAGTTTGTGTTAAGGACTCATAGGAAGGAAATAGTCTAAATGTGAATGGTAAAAAGATATATTAAATCTAAAAAATCCCTAGACAAGGTGAAACATGATCCAAATTCTCCAAAGCAACCTACAGGCCTAGAAATAAACACCTACAGCCAAGGACAGTGGAAGATTAGCCATAGTCAAGGTGAAAAGCGTCCTTTGTGATAAACATGAATAATTTAGATGGTGAATTAAGGATAAAATAATTATAATATAATAATTTAAAGGTTTTATACCCCATTTTTTGGGGCTAGATACCTATCAAGATGTACCTACAAGCCTATGAGCATGCATATACAGTTAGAGGTATTGAGGGTGTGAAATCAGTTTAGATAAGGGTAGTCTTTTAGCCCAAGTGGAGCATGTAATGAGGTGAAATTATGTAACATTATGTTATGGAGAAAAATAAAGTTTTTTATGTAGCTTTGAGGCTAAAAACTTACCTTGTAAACCTACAGGGAAAGTAAAGAATTCACCTACAGTCATGTAAGAAAGAGAAACATGGTCAAGCCATGGGAGCATATAAGGAGCTTGAAGACTTATGACAAGATTATTGAAGGTTTAATTATCTAAAATTAATAAAATTACCATTATAAAATTCATTCCCATGATCTTCCCAAGCCTAATGTGCTCAAATGAGGGCTGTCTCAGTTCTACAAGTAGTGACAAGAATGAAAGGGTGAAGGATGGCATAATGCCAAGCATGGAAACAAGGATGAGAAGGTTAAAAATAGTGAATAAAATTTAATTAGAATAAAATTAAGGTTTTCCCATGACTAAAACACTTTTCCATTCCCAAATGACCTTTTCACCTATGTAAAATATGTCTCAGTTTGTACAAGTAGGTTTGGAGAACTTGGAAAAAAGGGAAAATAAGGGATTATCATTAACAAAGGGGTTAAATATTGTTAAAAAATGTAAATGAGATTTAAATTAATATGATAACCATGTTTTATAAACATTTTATCATTAAAATTATGAGGAGGTAGTAGGTACATGGAGATTTGAGCAAAAAACATACAACAATAGGGTTTTTGACCCCTTTTTTGACAAAGTTGAGATGGTTAGACCCCTTAGACAAGGAATATAACAAAAAAATTTGGTAAAATTTTTCATAAGGACTTTTTGATCTCATAAATATTCAATTTTCTCATACAAATATGCCTAATACCATCTATTGTGTCCCAGAGGTAGGTTAGTCCTTTCATGTACAAGAATGGTAGTTTTTGGGAAAAGTGAAGAATGGAGGGATTGTACTCATTTAAATTAGTAAAATAGGTTTATAAATTTTTGGTAAACATGGCGTAATATTAAAAACTATCTTGGATTTTTGGGATTCCAATAGGGTGGTCTAGATAAAGAGGTCTGTAGGCAAGCCTAACAAAGAAACATGCAAATCGAGCCCCTAAGGCAAAGTCACTCCAAGTCCTAGGCTTAGCCAAAAATTATAGTGACTTGAATGAATTTTTTTGGAGTTATAATGATGTGTTAAATCTATTCTAATTCATTTTAAGTGAAAATTAATGGTTATATATCTCAAAAATGCAAACTAGCTTGTTGGCAAGGTGTAGGCCTTATCCCATATCAAGGGTCATTTCCATTTTTGGCCTTTAGTGATACATTATAGGTGTTGGAGAGTATTTATGGGGTGGATAAAATATTTTATAATTTTTTTTTGGAAAAATAACTCCATAAGAAGCATTTTTGGCCTAAAGAGTGTTCATACCCTCACGAGAAGCATAAAGGTGACTCAAAGGTCAAATTAAGCACTCATACCTCTCATGAATTTTTGAATGGGACCCTAATACATTTGGATAGGTTAGGTAAGGTACTTGAAGAGACATCAATGGAATTTATAAGGGGTTTTGATGTTTGACCTTTATGAACAAAGGTTAAGAGTCCAGGCCACTTAAAACCCTTGTAAAACCCCCACAAGGACCCAATTAGAGAAATATTACTATTTGAGAATCTAAATGAAATTTAATGGAAATTAAAACACCTATATTTTTCATAGGAATCTTATAGGATCATACACATGTGATTTTTTGTTATGGAACTGTACAGATCATATGAAAACAAGGCTTGTTTTGACTATTTTGAGGGGTGTGCAGGCTACATGAGGAGTTAGGAGATGAAAAAAACTTTGGGAGGAATATTTAAACTTTAAAAAAATCTAAAAATTCATCTAATCTCATGGATAAACCTCTAATTTCCCCAACTATATCCTCACTTTTAGCCAATCTAGTGAGCCAACTAGTGAACAGGTGGGGAAAGTGGTGAAAAATAATTAAGGAAGACTTTTAAAGTTTTTTTAATTGAAAATAATGATATTGGAACCTTTGAAAATTTTCATTCCATATTTTTCATAGATCATTTTGGAAAATTGGGATTTTTTGGATGCTAAGTTTATAAGGTGTATGGAAAAGAGCCATTTTGAAACTGCCAGAGATAATTTTACATGTCCAAAAGAATAAGGATGGTAAAGGGTCAATAAAATTAATGTGGGAAATTTTTAATAACCCATATTTATCTAAATATTTTTAATACCTAACCATATGTAGAGAAAAGTTAGTTTTGGAAGGTGAATCATGAAGGCAGTTTCTTATACCAAAATTGTAGGTTTTGTGCCACTTTTCACCATTCTTATGACTTGTTTTAGACAAGTATACATATATTACATGGCATAGATAACCAAAAATATCTTAAACATGAAAATTTAACTAATTGTCTCAAGGTTACACATGTCTAATTGACCCTTGGACTTCCTTTGCTTACTTCTCTTCTCAAAACTATAAATATGCATTATCTTGGCTCTTTTAAGAATCTCTATTGGTTTATGGGGAAAATCTATCAAAAATTTTAATTTAATAACTCTTTAATAAATATAAAAGTGTTATTTATACTCATGTTCTATAATATTGAGTAATGACTTGAATCTTGTTGGTCTAGTCTAGTGAAAGATTGTCTTTTCTAGCTTGTACTCTTGATGGTCTACCAATTTGTAGAAAGGAGATTGTTAAAAGTTTTTTCTAGTATTTTTTTCTAAGTTTATAGATATAATATAAGTGGTTAATTATTTTATCCCTCTTTGGAATCATTCATCCCCTTCCTAATAATCACATACCTTCTTGAATCTAGCATATGAAACATTGATGTAACACTGGATCCTAAATTGTGAGTCTTGTGTGTGACACATCCTTGTTTGTCTTTAAGTAGTGGTTTAAATAAGTGAGAGTAAATTATACATTTTTAATCACCCTTTCATTATTTTAGTTTTTTTTCTTAATCCTATTTCATCTTCAAGTTTCTAAATTAGAGAGAGAGATACAAAGAGTGCATCAAGGGGAGCTAGCCCCTCATCTAGAGATACATTTCTCAACATTATCACCCATAGCAAGAGAAATGTCTCCATGGTGCCACTTGGATGAGGATAATTAGGCATATCCTTAGGGGTGTAAACCCAAGTTTCAATAGTTACTATTGCCTTTCCCTAAAGTGAGACTAGAGTACACTCTCCTCGTTCCCACTTGTGGGATACGAAGGATCATAGATAGTGAACCTTCATTTTTATTTTATTTGTATAAGTTGGAATTAATCACCATATGTGAGTACTTAGGGCATGGATAATTGGATTTCATCCCCCAAAATACATACTAACCTTATTTTCTAGTGAGGTAAATAAATTGAGAGAAGTTTTTGTAAAACCATAAAATAATTTCCCATAAAGGATTTCATGAAAGTAAGGGTTTACATTTGATGATAAGATATCAAACATCACCAGTAAAGTTTAATTTAAGGTATAACTTCATTTATATCTCATAATTTAAGTGGTAATTAAGGGGATATACCCTCCCATGGATTTCCTAATATTGTTCTTCTTATATAGACTTTTGAACCCCACATATTACAAGGTACATCAACAAACGTATAGAAAGCCTTGTAAAAAATTAGATTAAGAATTTTTAGCCATAAAAGATTCATAGTGGGAGGGAAACTAACTCTCCCAATATCTCATGACATAAAACTTGAAGTGAGGGTTAAGAGATTAACTTGTTCCTACTTCTTATGAGGTAGATACATGGGCTATAGTTGCATTACACACCTATTTTACCACTAAGATAGGGATTGCATTGTATACATGCCATTACTTATTTGTTGTCATATACCAATTTTCTGTGTCATACCTTATCAATAAACCAAGTCAAATTATCCAAAGTCTAAAATTTACCATTACACATTGGCACAATAAGGCATTACTCTATCCAAATTTCGAGTCATTTTATCCCATCTTAAACATCATGCTACTAAATTGAAAAGGTATCCTATTTATATTATACCATTATGCTATCTATTTTAAAATATATCTAAATTAGGTCCCTTTTGACCTAAATTAAATTTCAAATCAATCATCCACATTAGGTCTATTTTTACCCCATTTTTATTTCAATTTAAACACTATAAATTAGTCAAGATTTCCAAATTAATCAAAATTTCTAAATAAAATCAAGTTAAAAAAAATTCAAACATTAAAACTAAGTCAAATATTCCAAATCCAAACATTTTCAAGAGTCAAGGTCAAAATAAAATTAAATCAAAGTCAAAATCAAACAAATTCAAATCAAATAAAGTAAAACTATCCAATCTAAGTTTAGATAGAATTATGTCCACTTTAACCCATTCCAATCCAAATCAAAAGTCAAATATTGAAACCAAGTCAAATTTGGTCCACTTTAATCAAGTCCAATCTAAATTCAAAGTAAACCATTGAAATGAAGTCAAAATAGGCCTATTTTTACCATGTCACATCAATTCTAACTCATTCTAAGATTTGAAAGTTAAGTCACATCTATTTTGACCAAGTCACATCAAAGCAAAATTAAATTCACATTCTTGTATTTTCATTCAATATCACACACATTTTGATTGGGAACAATGAAGTCACATCATCCACCCTTTCTCCAATTTGAATAAAATATAGATATCATAATTGAATCTAAGTCCAATCAAATGTTAGGTGCAAAATCCTAATCACATTCGATCAACCAATCAAAATGGACTTAGATTCAATTATGATAAAATGGGTTCCTCTTTGCTATTATGATGGGGAATGTGATAATCAAGACTGGTGGATAAGATGTTTAATTTATATTGATGTGGAATGGTTAGGCTTTACCTACTTAAGATGGAGCTTAAGTTTTCTAGATAATAATCTACAAAAATTTGAGCACCTATTTCTAAGGGCCATAAAAAATATCATTTTTATTTTCAAACATGTAATGTCAAATTGGACTCTATCTTGATTTTCTTTAAATGCCATGGACCTAGATAAGATTTTTTATTTTATTTTATTTTGCCCAAGAAAGGAATATTGATGTTTGATTTGATTTTATCCAAGTAATTCAAATTGATATTTGATTTTAATTAGCCCTAAATAGGTTAAATTTATGTTTGATGTTGATTAAGCTTAGATTGAAGTTTGAATATTGAGGATGGATCTAACTTGAGAAAATATGGGTGTCATGATGTTTGTCATTGCTAGTCAATAAGCATAGGAGATTGAATGAAAAGTTAAAATGTGACTTGAATGATTGATTTGAAACTAATGTGATTTTGGACAAAATTGACTTGATTTGACTTTTTAATTTGATTTCCAATTTCCATCCATCCCCTAAGACACAATAATCACATCCATAATCCAATTTATCCACATCCAAATAGGGTTTTAAAATTATTAATGAACCTTTAAAAGACATCATTTACTAGTTGGTCATGGTAAATAAGATTGTGTGTCTATTCACCAAGCATTTTGATGAAAATATTCCAAAACTTGTGTGGTATTAAGAAGACAAAAATTATGAGTATGACAAAATTTAAGGACATTCTCTTAATCAATGTGCTATATTCAAGACTTATATGCAAAGTTTGATTGATTATAGAGACATCAAAAAAGAACCAAGTATGTCTAAAGATAAACAAATGAGGAAATGACAAGATCCTTTTTTAGATCACAATCACACTCATCCAACTCTAATTCAAGGCCAAGACAACAAACCCATCTTTGACATTTTTTTTGAATCACCCATCTTTGATAAGCCTCACTTCAGTGAGCCTCTATTAGACCATCCTCTAATCTTTAACAAAACCTCCTTTGATGAGCCCATATTCCAATAACCCATCATTAAACAATATTCAATCTTTTTTCCATTACCTAATATCCCCCATTTTATGGAATCCATTCATCCCCAAGACTTTATCTCAAAAAAAGAAGCAAAAATGTAATTATAGATAACATAATCCAATAGGCCCTCCTTATGGCCACATATAAATTAGTTTTCACATCAACATCATAATTAGAATCATAATAAACATCTACATTAGAGTAAGAATAACAATCAAAGTCAAAGTCAACATCAAAATCAAACTTTTGAATTACAATTACTATCACAATTAGCATCAGTATCACAATCAACATCATAATAAACATCAACATCATTATCCATATCAATCCAATCAACAACAAAATTAGGTTCCATATTAGAACCAACATCAGAATCAAGTTCCATATTATTATCATAATCAGTATCAACATCAACAAAAAAATCATCTTTACCATTAGAATCAATAGAAAAATCAAAATTAGGATCTTATGCATCAACTACACACTTTTGGTAGATCCATTTGAATACATAAGTGAACCTTCCATAGTTTTTGAGGAAGTTTCCTTTTGGCATCAGAGAAAGTTATCCTAGTAGTGTTTATGAGGATTATGTATCCTTTAATCCTTTCATTGATATTAGCCATCCTTTTCACATCAACCATCATATTCCTTATCCTAAAATTAAATTTCCCACACCTGTCGATTAGGAGTGACAAAATCATACATTATCATATTTATATGTTGACATCTCAAATTTAAAACTTAGGGGGATCCAAAGTAGTAGCATTGAAAGTAAAAAAATCATTTTTTGCTAGTGAAACCTTGTTTAAGGCACTAGGAGACAATCAAATTCAAGAATTGACATCCCCAGTGACACTTATTTGATGTAGTATAGGACAATCCAAATCAAAATTAGATTAATCAAGAAGATGCTACTGGTGAAAACCTCTTTGAGGTACCAATAAATGAAAAAATTATTTATTAATTGCTTGATGAATACATCATTGAAGTTAATATCATAACAACTAATAACCTAAAAATCATTCAAATCCAAACAACTCTCAGGCCTAAAGAACAAAAAGTATTGTGGTTCTCCTAAGATATTTTTCTAAAGCTTTTGATCTTGTAACATCTAAAATTAGGTCATATATAGAGTCAATAATGAAGCATGTTATTTTATTCTCTTAATTTACCTCAATCCTCCAATAATCATGCATCCCTTTAGAATCATACCTTTCATTATAATATTATATCCCATCATCAAATTAGATCTTTTATACAATGTCTATCCTAATTTACCCTCCCTATAGGCACTCTTTTTCATATAATCTATGAATACACCTTGTTTATAGGTTTGGAGGAATTAGAATCAACAACCAATGAATATCATTATGGCATTAGTCTAGTCCACATCAGTAACATGATCTTCATAGAGAATCTCTCCCAAATAGGTATGGGATAGAGATAAAAGGTGTCAATATTATGCATCTCATAATATTATAATGAGTTGAGATGCTAATTAATAAAAATAAAAATAAATAAATAAATAAATAAAAAATAAAAAATAAAGAATAAAAAATAAAAAATAAAAAATAAAAAATAAAAAATAAAAAATAAAAAAATAAAAAATAAAAAATAAAAAATAAAAAATAAAAAATAAAAAATAAAAAATAAAAAATAAAAAATAAAAAATAAAAAATAAAAAATAAAAAATAAAAAATAAAAAATAAAAAATAAAAAATAAAAAATAAAAAATAAAAAATAAAAAATAAAAAATAAAAAATAAAAAATAAAAAATAAAAAATAAAAAATAAAAAAAAGAAATAAAAAATAGAAACAAAAAATAAAAAATAATTCATCCAATGGTGAAAACTATGTTTATAGCACCTTAGGCAAGTACCATGATGAAAATTAGGTTTTTGGCATCACGAAAAAAATTTGGTGTTTGCAAACACCTTGACACCTGGGAGAAACCCTATATACATCCTTATCCATCCCATCAAAACCATTTTTTTCATCCAATTCTCTCCAAATTATCATCTAATATCTTATCCTTGTCTATCCTCTCATCCATCCTAAAATGCCCATATCTCTTCCCATTTTAACCTTAGTAAAGAAGTGGAAGTTGTTTTGAGCCCTATTTTAAAAAACACCTTAGTATATCATCTAAACAAAACTTTAATGACTAGACGCTTGGTTTCCACATGGTATTGTCCATGGATATCCCTAATTCATTCCTAGTCATGGTCTTCCATAATCCTCAATTATCATCCAACATCATCTTGAATCCATTCCATTCATTATCATATCCCATATCGGTGCTAGAAAAAGTTTTCCCATTGTTAGTAGCCATTTTATATCCTTATTCAAAAAAAACAAAAATATCATTAAATAAATAAACATCTAAAAAATTAGAAAAGGCAAAAATTATCCAAGAGAGATATAAAGACAAAAAACCTACATTTGTCTTGTCTTAAATCTGGTAAAAATCCTCAATCAAATCATTTCAACCACCATTGGGCCGTGTCCTTCCCAAATTTTCCCTACTTGGGGAAAATCACATTACTCCACCAATCCATCTCATTTCATGTATCCTTTCATGGGGGAAACATCCAACTATCATATCATTGAGCCTTCACACATGGATTTTAACTTGGTTAAATGATAAGATGTTTTCTATTTCTTATTTTTAATAGTTTGTGTGTGTTTAATCACTTTCTTCTTTATTTTATTTTATTTTATTATTTTACATTGACTTATTCTAAGTTATTCAATAGGGTCATCATGTTTTTATATATCATGGTGATTTATTGTTCTTGTAATTGGGTCATCCATTGGCATATGATAACAATGTCATGTTAATTTTTCAATATCATGGTGTGTTTATGTCACTTGTGTATTGGATCAGGGGTTAATTCTTATGCACATTTCATACAAGTCATCATGATGTTTAATATCATGGTGGATACCATTATGTGCTACACAAAATATCAAGTGTTTGAGGCTTATATACAATATTATTCTATAGTGGCAATATATCCCCTTGAAAAATGATCCCTTTTCAAATCAAAACATCTCATCCATTTTTGACATTTTCCAACATCAAAAAATCATCTATATTAATCATTTACCATCATATTTATCCATTTTTGGATAAATAATAATCTTGAGGTATATTTGGAATATGTAGGTAATGCTTAGTCACATAGAGTTTCTCAAACCAACTCGACCATTCTTACCCTTCTTTCCATCATCTATTTATTCTAACTAATAATCCTCTTCTCATCTAAAATTTATCAAATTATCTCCAAATATAATAACATCATTCATAAATTATTTTTAATCACTTGGGGCACCTTTGTGTGCTTGGGTTTTTACAAATTCTTCATTTTTCAGAATTTAGTGTACCATCTACACATTTTCATATCAATCTATCACCTTATTATCATCCATGAAATTGATAATATAATCCTTAATCCATGACATAGGTTAATCTTTGATATATTATTGTAAATCAATCAATCCAACCATTCAATCAATCTAACCTACTTGGAGAAATTTAATCAATCAATCATCTAGTCTAAGATCTAGCTTTCATCCTATTTGAGGTAAGTCAAAACATGCAACTCATTATCATGATATATCATTCCCCATTAGACTATAGTTGAGGTAAGTTAAGATCTAAACTTTCTCCATGTTTGGGGAAAGTAAAAGTGTTTAGCTTATTTTAGGAAGAATCCTTCCCAAAATCTACCTTGCTTGTGGTAAATTATTTCTCTATCATTTAAAATCAAAGTGTGCAAGCATTAGATCAAGTGGGTTAATCAAATCCATAGTTTAATTTCATCCTTATTCATCACATCCTCCATCCCAACCCTCTTTATTCATCACCCACCTATTTATTCTTCTATTTTAGCTTCTCCCTCTCTTTATTAAGAGCCCATCCACACCCTTCATCTTTACAAGCCCTCTTGAGGGGACATCATCCATCGCATTATTTCATCATCATCTGATTTGTCATCTATTTTTTTTATCTTCTCCTTTATTTGAAAATTCATTAATATACTCATCATGTCTCATAACACCTTATCAAAGGGGGACAAAATGTAGACACCTAAATTGGACACTTTATGTCTAGTTTAATTATCTACTAATATAATCCTAAATCATATAATCAAGTATTATATCCATATAATGTTTCTAATATATTCCTTGTTTTCTCCATTTAATTAATATTTTATTCTATTTTCACATCCTATCCCATAAAATTCACATCACTTCTTATTAGTAAATTAATCTCAATTAATTAGATAATCTTATTCAAATGGAAAAATCCATGGAATTTAGAATGCCCCTATTTTAATAAATTGATTAATCATATTTTCCATTTCAATTTCGTGACATAATATATCATGATATTATATTCCTCTTTCTTTAGGTAATTGAGTGGAGTTTGATAGTGTGTGAGGAATATCTATGACAAGCTCTTACATCTCTATTACACACTCAATCCAAATTATACCACACTCCAAATTTTCATGAGTGGATTTATTACACACACAACCTCTCTCATTTATGAGGTGTAGGACATATTATCATCCATTTATCATAGTATTCATCCAATGGTACACATTCATCATCTAAGTCTATAAATAGATGAGACATTCTCCATTGTAGAAAATATTTTTTACTCTAAACTTATGCTATCAAATATTCAATAAAGCTTTAACTATTTCTTCTAATTTCTCATTTAATCATGCAAATTACAATGGGAGATGTTATCTAAGTGAATTTTTTACATTGTCAAAGACCTCAAACACTATATATAGGCCAATCCAAACTTGAATTCCATATAAAAGGTTATATCCATGGGGAAGGTATAATTATTTGATTTATTATTTTATTTGTTTGGTCTCCACTTCTTAGATCTTTCCCAAACCAAAGACATGCACCTAAGATGTTGGTTTTGTATTTTTTGGTTTGATTTTAATATACTAATAATAAACTAAATTCTTTTTCAATTTTGTGTTCACAAAGAGTAAATTAAGAACACATATCACTAAATGTATGTTAAATAAAATATTATATTTAAATTTTAGTCACTAATAACATATGTTATATATTTTAAGCCATAAAGGTTTTATATGGAGAGTGATGATAGAGAAACTAGAGTATAAATATAAGTGAATCAATATTTTGAATTTTATTTCAAATTCCAAAGTTAGAAAGTAATGTTAGATGCTAAGAATGGATCATAGGGTGGTGAAACTAGAGGTAGGATTGTTAAGAAATACATGGATGATAGAGTCTCAAAGGACTCTATCAATCATAGGGACCCACTCCAAAGTAGACATGTATCTAATTAGAACACTCCAAAATCCCCCTTATCTTGGGTGGATCAGGTATTGGGAAAAATAATATTGGGTTTGGACTCATTTGAATTCTAGTTAGAACCTTCGATGGAGAATAATGAGGTATGCATCAAAGCCCCTAACACATTTGTGGAAAATTATGATACTAAACTTATTAATTCTATTTTGGAAAAGATAAATGACTTTAGACCCAATATTTATTCTTTTAGGAAATGGTAAAACCAAATATGGAAACCCAAGGGTTAGATTGAAGTGGTCAACCTTGTTAAAAACTTCTTCTTTATCAATTTCACCAATAAGGAAGACTGTTTTAGAGTTTTGACAAAGGGACCATGGTTCATGGATAAATAAAACACTGGTATAAATCATTGGAAAGTAGATACCAACTTAAATAACTCAACTTTGGAAGATATCGCCATATGGGTCCTCCTTTCATAACTCTCCCTAGAGTATTGGGAATAGAAAGTTATTATGGGAATTGTAAGAGCCTTAGGGCAAACCATTGAATTTTATCCCATCACCAAATCAAGAAGGATGGTGGTGACCAAATTCAACATCTTCATATTGATAGATAAACCTCTTATTTATTTCATCAATATTAAATCTAAATATGGGGAGTGGAATTAATTCATTGAGTATGCTAATATATCTATCATCTATAACAAGTGTAACATTTTTAGCCACTTAGTTAAATATTACCCTAAATTAAACCAACTCACATAGGCACACAAACTATATTGGGCCAAGAAATAAGTTACCAACCCACTAGTTGAAGTTACTAATCTATCTAAAATGGTAGAATGTATAAGTATAGGTACTCCCCAAGTCCTTACCAAGCTAAGCACCCTAGGGACTATGACCCTAAATTTAAAAAGTAGTAAATTAGTGGCCCTCACCCCCCTTAAAAATTAGATTTCAAACTCCAAAGGGGTATTAACAACTCAAGATATACATAATGAGATCACTTATTGATCTAAGGTGGTGGATGAGAAGACTATTTATATCAATGTAGTGGATAAGATCCCCCCTTAAAAATTAGGATTAAAAAAACATATAATATCTCTTAGCTATGATAAATTTATGAGAATCTAGTCTAACCTAGAATAGTACCAAAATAAGTGATAAAAATGGGTTTGGCAGTATCAATAATCTAATCCATCAAAGCCCTATATTTACAAGAAATCTCATTGATCCTTTTCTGACCTCACTCCAAGTATGGTAGACACCATCAAAGGAATTTTAATCTCCTATAATGGATATGGGGTAATGTTTAGTATCCAAAACCATTCCTTAGGATTAAAAGGTATAAGAAGGAAATTAGATGCAAAAAAATTAAAAAAAGGTAAAAATAAGGCACACATGTGAGAAGCACCAAAATCCCTAGGTAGATCTACTATCCAAGTGATAAGGAATAAGGAAATAACTAATGATATAACTAAGGGTAACCAAAAAAACCTTAATAATCATTTCAAAAGACTAAAGAAATGAAGTTACTATCATGGAATGTGAGGGGGATCAATAACCTAGGAAATAGAGGCTACTATATAAATTGAGAAAAAGAAATGACCCTTCAGTAATGTTGATCTAAGAGACAAAGATGTCTAAAAAATATTTTGAAATGTGTATTGAAAAGATTTGTAAAAAGGATAGCTACATCAGTTCAAGCTTAAATGGATCCTCATGAGGTATGAATTTCTTATGGAAATCATAAAACTTGGAGGGAGAATCCTTGATTATGAGTAATAATCATGTTGTTATTTTATTTAGGAATAAAACTAAAAATGATGAGTGGATATTATCTAAAATTTATGATCCTAATTATATAATATCTAGGAGAAAACTCTGGGAAGATCTGGTCAACTTTATAAGACTCATCTTGAATTGGAAATGGATGGTAGTAGGTGACTTAATTTACATCTAACCCCCATAAAAAAGAAAGGTAGATTGATATATCTCACTAACAACATGGCTATGATGAATTATTTTATTATGGAGGTATGTCTTGTGGATGTGGAATTTAGAAGCAATCCATTTACATGGTCAAATAGAAGACTCAGGGAGGATATAATTTAGGTAAGACTTAACATATTTTTAATTTTTCTTTATTGGGACATACATTACACTAGTTCTCTTTATTCATTACCTAGTATTGGTTCAGACCATAACCCTATATTATTTGATGGGGATAAAGTTTCAAATCTAAAAAATCATTCTTTTAGATTAGAAAATATGTGGATACATCACCCTGATCTCTTCGACTCTATTAAGGATTTGTGGAATGAACCCTTAGGAAATGATATGAAAATTTTGGTTAATAAAATCAATCATATAAAAATAATGTTAAAATCCTAGAATATAGAGGTCTTTGGGACCACCAAAATAAGTCCCTAAAGGAGGATATACTAAAATTGGAATAATACACTTCTATCTATAGGTCAAATGAGATATCAACCTCATTTGAAAAATATCTCCTCAGAAAGTATCACAACCTTGAAGCCAAAGAAGAAGCCTTTTGGTAACAAAAATTTAGATTCCTATAGATGAAAAAAGGTGATAGTAACACCAAATTATTCTATTATTCAGTTTCCAAAAATATGAACCAAAATAGAATTATAGAATTGATTCATAAGGATGGAAGGAAAAGTGTAGATGAGGATGATATTACTAAATAGATCATTCAATATTTTAATAACATATAGAAGGAAAATGTCTCTCAAGATTCACCCCTAAAATAAAATATTATCTAATATGTCCCTAGGATGATATCTCAATCAAATAACTTAGATCTCCTTAAGCCCTCTTCAACAGAAGAAGTTAAAGTGGTTATTTTCTTCATGGAAGGAAGTAATCCCCATAGGCCTAAGGATATCATCCATATAGAAGTAAATTCCATAAAAATCAAATATTTTAGAGCTATTTTTATTATAAAATAAATGAATAACACTTTTCTAGTCCTTATCCCTAAGAAACCTAGAGCTAATTAGCTGAAGGAGTTTTGAACAATCATCTTGTGTACTATTACATATAAGATATTCTCAATCACTATTGTTAGAAGGATCCAAACCCTAATAGAGAGGATTATTGTAGATAAATAAGAAGCTTTTATTTCTAGGAGGCAAATTACTGATGGGATCATTACTATCCATGAGGATTTGCACTCCATTTATAACTCCACCAAACAAAGCATGTTTATAAAATTAGATATGAATAAAGCCTACAACAAGGTTTTGTGGAGATTCCTAAATAAATTTCTTTAAATATTTGGGTTTAATCAACCTTAAAAGGATTCATTCACAATTTCATATCAATTAATAAGTTATTTATCCTGGTTAATGGATCCCCTAAAGGATATTTATCCACCAATAAAGGTCTAAGTTAAGAAGACCATCTTTTCCCTTACCTATTAATAATTATTTTGGAAACACTAGGAAGAATCCTCTAGGATAATTATACCCATGGCCTCATAAATGACACTAAGATAACCCATACCATGACTCCCATCACTCATTAGAACTTTATGGATAACACCTTTCTCCTTAGTGAAGCTTCTAACATTGAATCTAATGCCTTTAAAAAGACCATTGTATAATATGAGAGTGTGTCTAATCAATGCATTAACTTCAAAAAAAAAAAAAAAAAAAAAAATCCTTTACACACCTCTTGGCCTCTAGAAGAAACTATCCACTATTATAGAATACCAAATCATTAACCTTCCTTCCACTTATCTAAGGCTTCCACTTTTTAATGGTAAAATGTAGTCTAAATTATGGAATCCTATGGTGGATAGAATTTTAAATAATTTTTTAGTATGGAAGGTTCATTTATTAACTCAATCTGGTAAGCTCTAACTACTATAAATTTCTATTCAAAGTATACCAGTCTACTTCATGTCCCTTTTTTGCATGACCAATAAAGTGGTAGATAAAATTTAATAAATCCTACATAAATTCATTTAGATAGGGTCTGAGGATAGATTCAGATTTCCTCTAATCCCTGGGGAGAAATTCGACCTCTCTAACATAAATGGAGGGATTGGAATTTAGTGGATCAAAAGTATGAACACATCCATGATTGCCAAATTGGGCTAAAAATATATGAAAGAGGATAGCAATGTATTTGAATTATCAAAGCAAAGTATTTGGAAGGCTAAGATGAGGACAAATTGATTTAGGAGGAATGTGCTAGAGATGGCTCAATTTTTTTTAGATTAATTTATAGATACAAAAACTTTATCTATAAATGAAGTAGGTGGTAGGTTGTTAATGGGGATAATATTATATTATGGGATGACCCTTGGATCTTACAGTCCCCACTTATTTCCCAAGCTCCATGGAACAATCTATGTCTCACATTTAAAACCTCTTGGGGATCAAAGGTAAAATAATATTACAATTATTTGGATGGAGTAAAATTTTGGAAAAATATACACTTGGAATATGATAATGTTGAAGTGATCTAGGTAATTCAATATCTTAATGCCAAATTCTAATAGGTTCATATTCCTTTTTTCCCCAAAAAATATATCTTGCTCTAATTAACTAATGATAGTGGGGATTTCTTGGTGAAATATGGATACCTTGTGGAGCTATATTTGGATGAGGAATGGGACCATTGGAAACCTTTTTGGGTCAAACACTTCACACCTAAAGTTAATATTTTATTTTGGTTAGTATCCCAACAAAAATACTTACTACTGATCCTCTCTTTGTAAAATCTCTAAGGCATTGATGCACCACCTTTTATTATATTATCCTTTTAGATCTTTTGTTTTAGAGCTTCTCCACTATAAATTCAATGTGTCCTATGTGTTGATGATCAAAATTTTCATGCCAAGGAATCAAATCTTTTACCTATCATGAAGGTTAAGATGGAATCATACTAGTCTAATAGTAGGTGTATAATAAGTCATAAGTGATCTTATAGATGTGCAAGGGGTTTTTGAAATGTTCTCAAAAGTAATAGATAAGTCAAATAATGAAAAATACTCCACTATATTTTAGAATTCAAATATTTCTTAAATCAAATGAGAAGAATCAAATTATGATTATGTAATCTAACTTATATGATATAGAAAGTATATGAAAGAGACAATCTCTTGAAGGAAAGATATCTGATCCTTTGTATTTATTTTTATTAAATTATCTATAATATTTTAATATCTTCATCAAGCTCAAAATAAGTGCAAAGAAAATAAATAAAATGAACCAAAAGATAAACAAAAAATTACAATTGGAAATCAAATAGTGAAACTAAAGTAAATATTAATATTACTTAATCATATAAAAATATATCTAAATAAGAAAGAAAATATTCTAAACTAAAAATAACTATAAACAAGTAACCTATAAACAAGAAACAAACCATTACAAAAAAATTAAATTTTAACTAATTCTAAAACCTAAACTTAAACTAGGAAGTTAATGCAAGACTTACAAAATATAAAGTCTTGTCCAAACATAAGTGAATCTAATTAAAAAAATAAAATAAGCCATAAAGAATAAAAATAATTAATCTAACCAAGAGATAACACCTAAGGAATATAAATTAATCAAGTTGAAAGAAATAAATGAATGATAATTAAACTTAAAACATAATAAAAAATAAACTAAGTGTAAATAAAGATGAAATGAAATGTAAATCTAAAAAAAATGAACTAATGTAATAAGAAATAAAGACTTTAAAAATACTAAAGTCAAATCTAAGTAAAAAAAAAAAAAAAACCCTAAAGAGATTAAAATATGAAGTAATAAAACTGAACCTAAATGAAATAAAAGTGAAACTAATTTGAATAAAGACTAAATTGAAAAATAAAATCAAATGCAATTATTTATAAAATAGTCATATTAATAGAAAAAATGATAGATTTGATTAAGAAACCGACTTAAGTATATAATATATTTGAAATAACAACTGTTACAATTTGAAAATCTCAATAGAGTGTCTCATATGGTAATGCAATAATTACTATTCAGGTTAAGTACTTTGGATTTTACATGTATGACTACATATGTGTAATCATTATAAGATATTAGGCTTACTATACTTTAGATAATCAATTTATAAACTAAAAAATAAATCTAGATATACTTACGCTAATTAATCATATTACTTAATCATCAGAATATGTATTATTGGTATATCTTCAAAAGCTATATTAACTTAGAGATGTTGTATAAAAAATAGAATAATGAAAAACTTTGAAGTAACTTATAGTCTTTAGAATACCTGTGGAATGTTTCTCATTTTGTGATGTAACTTTGATCTCCTTTTAAAAATCCTCCTCAAGAGATGGTTAAGAAAATAATTTATAACTAACTTTAGTTAGATATTTTTTAACTTCATTTGACTTTAATAAAGTCAACTAGTTAATTTAATAACTTGATTTAATGTTTAAGACTTTACTATTGGAATGATTCACATTATTTTAAGAAAAAAATATAATTATAGAAGGTTTAAAAATAAAGTAAACAAAAAAATCATGGCTTACACTCCTTGATGGAGGACAAATTCATATCCAAAATAACAAAATTAGTTGGTCAAGGCATGACCCAAATAACTACAAATAACGATATATTAGAATTTCACATAAGACACCACCCCATGAGGTGAAGGTAGAGGAACATCATTGGGAAGTGATGACCAAGTAGGTGATTCCACATTAGGAATATCCAAAGAATTCCAACCATATAGGGGTCATCATGAATAGTTATAGGCCAACCATTAGAGAAAAATGGGCCCTAATTCTAGACCAAATTCTTCTTCGATGCCTCTTATGAGGAAGAGGTGGTGGACTAGGGGGCAAGCCATCAGGAAAAACTCTACTCATGGTGCAAGGAACACTCACCCAAAGTTCAAGGAGATCCTATAAGTGATAGAGGTCTAGAGCCATCTTTTCCACTTGGGATTGAATCTACAAATAAACTAAAGAAATAAAAACAACCTTTTCATTAATAAAAAATGATATTCCATAGGCTTCATGATTAAAAATATCATTTTTCCTAGATTTCCATAGCTAAAAGATAATAATAGCACATAATAATTACTATAGAAAGGCAATAGAGGCTAGCTAATTAGAAAAATCCTAAAAGAGTGTCTATCACCAAGAGAAAGCCTTAGGGTGATAAGGGTGAAATAACAAATGAATCAAATGCTAGGTAGATTGTGATTTTAGACAAAACCAAAATGGATGTTTAAAGTATTTTGGATGCTTAAAAGATAGAAAAAATGGATGGGGAATGTGGAGGTAGAGTAGTTCTCACCAAGGGGGAGTCCTTGGTAAATTAAACACCATAATAAATGAGATAGATTGGGATCTATGCTAGGTTGCCACACATGATTGAGATGGCTGAGCCAAGTCATAAGAGAGGAATAGAGGCCCTAACACCTATTGAGATTTTCTAGTGTTGGAGAGAATAGACTCATCACTTGATAAAGAAGCTCATGAGAGTATATTTTAAATTCCATATCATAGTTTCACCTCTAGTCTATCCACTAGGCCTTAAGAATTTGTAGGCCAAGTTTATGCAACATAACATCAGGTAGCAATTCTTGAATGTGAATAATATGAGGTAAGTCCACATTGTTTAACTAAAACTTGATTTTTAGTTTAGGCTAATAAATATAATATTTGGAGGTAACCAAATCATATATAGTGTGAATCTAATTTTAGAATAATTATAGAGATTTAATACTAGGTAATTCAACTAGGGGAGTGGAGGAATTAGTAAATAAATGGGACTACCATAAGCTGTGGTCATTAAAAAATATCCTTATGTGCAAACCATCTAGGGTAAATTTTAGTGGCCCATATAGAAATGATTTTGGATTTTTTTTGGCAAATTTATAAGTATGTGTTTTGAAATTTTGGAAAAAGTTAATAGATGATGTTTAGAAATTTATTTGGATGGACATATGAAATGTAACTTACAGTTGAAGGTATGATGACATGTAACTATATAGAAAACTCATAGATAGATGGTATCTATGTTGATATGATTTGGAAATTTAGTCATCGAATGATTATATATTACATATAATGGTGAATAATTTCATATTTACTTTTGATGGAGTGATGAATTATATTTATATGCATGAAATTTATTTTAAAAAATAGGTGAGATGACTTAGAAAACTAACTTACACCTAGATAATTTAGGCAAATTCACATTGTTCACCACCTAATAAAATAGCCAAATGAAAAATTTTAAAATCAAAATATTCATGAATTAATGAGTAATAGACACTAAATTTTACCCTAAAACCATCCCCCACCTAATTCAAGTGGGTTTTGACTACTTCAAAACCCTTCCATATGATTTTAACCATAAAAGAGACAATAATATTGATAGGAATAATACTTATGAGAAGGGATTGGAAGCTAATATTCTACCAACTAGTTTTACCATAGGGAGAGCCTATAAAGATATAGTGTCTTAGAATAATTTTATAAGATTCATTGACCTCAATATCCCAAAAAAACCACTTTACACATAGGTCCATATTTTGTCAAAGGTGTCAATGATGCTCTACCACCTTTATCATGAGGGAGGCAATAACTATCCTATGCCAGCTAATGAAAACCGTAGGCCCAATTAGAATTATCCCAGAGGAAATCTCTAAGGAAATTGAATAGAGTATCATAAGAGGCCTTATAGGGAGCCCAATAAGAGGAATAGTAAACATATCTAGTGGCTAGGATCTTGGTGTAGATATGGAACTTGCCTACTAAAGATAGGGGTTTGGTGATCCAATATACAATCTTTTTTAAGGACATACTATCGAAGCTTGGTTGATAAACTATAAAAATAAAAGGGGATGAAAAAAATATTGAATTTTTACCTTAGTTTAAGCCACTTCCAATTATACTTTTGAATCCACTCAGGCATAAGCATCATACTTTGACAAAATCACTAGGTGTTCCTCCATTGAAGGTTATAGTCAGAATCTAGATAGAAAGTGTCAAGGCATTAGATAAATTCATTAAAATTGGTCTATTATTATTAAAGTGTGAAGAATGTGTCATATAAAAGTTTCCCATTGATGATTTGGGAGGTGTAGTCAGATAAGACAATGCCATGAATAAGCCCTTGAGAAGCTTTGGAAGCTAGGATATAACTTAGGGATTTAATAGATAACACATAAAGAACCAAATAAAGTGGAAAACCTTAGAAAATAGACCACTAGAGCTCAATACCCTTATTTATATGCCCATTAATAATTAGATAGGACAAGACATCATGAAACAAATTTTACACCACATTAATGAAGTAGGGGCCAAAGCCAAGAGCCTTGAGCATGAAAAGAATAAATTGACAATCAATATTATCATAAGATTTTTCAAAGTCTAATTTAATTAAAATAGTTATCTAAAGAGAGGAATAAACCCAATCCATGCCTTACCAGATCAAAATAATATTATCCAAAATATAACACCCTCTAATGAACCTTATTTTTTCTAGTCTAATAATGATAGGTAAGATGAGTCAGGCATGGTTGGTGAGGGATTTGATAAGAATATTTTAAGAAAAATTGAGGAAGTTTATCAACCTATAACTAATAATTATCTAAGGATATCTAAATTTAAGAATGAATTTGATATTACCTTGGTTGATCATGGGTTTAAGACATTGATTCTACAAGTTTTTTATGTAGACTTGCAGTTGGTAAAATCTCATGTGGATATGTAAAATTTACATGGGGAACCATTAAGGTTGGGGGATTTATCATTGTTCATGTAGTGTAGAGCCTCTGTAAGCCCTTGAAATGTGATCTAGGCATCACAAATCCATTTATTAATTGGATTAAGCTTGTGATACACCACATTGAGACATTTCTAAACAACCTGAGATCACTTAGCTATGAAAGGGTAAGCTTTAAAAAATAATTTGTAATGTTTGAGGAAAGCTGAAGAGATATTAGACTAAGAGGTAAGATAAGATTGAGCCACTTAAATGAAGTTGATTTTCCTACGAGTTTACTTGGATTTTAGTGCTTTAAATAAATCCTTGGACGTTTTGTCACTAAATTTTAGCTAGTGAAATCAAGCATAGAGATGGGCACCTTTAGTTACATTGTTGTCTGCCACCTTAAGGTAGTGTTTGAGATAGGATATAATCCATTATAACTTCACATTGAAAGGATCAATCTCAAGGGAGCTAGAGACCCTTGGAACTCATTGAGCATGGCCTATTTTGAGTACTTTTGGATATGAGTGACATGTTTTCCATGGTGGTAAAGGAAGGAGGTGGTGCATATAATGGCCTCATTCCACCTCTTAATCTAGGTGGTGGTGTATGGGGGATGTGAGGTGAGGTTATAGATCTAATCAATGAGTCATATCATTCCAACATGACTCAACATAAATGTATTAAGGATAAATTGATTACATGGCACATTTTACTACCTTGAGGTCCATTCCACTTTACAAGAAATAGGGGAGAGGTCTCAAAAAATAATACCTGAATGGATGTTGATAGGATAGCCATCAATGTTATAAAAGGAGAAAATATTTTTCTCTAACAACATAAAGTGATCAATCCATTTGACTATGTGGTGATCCCTTAATTGGTAGTTGGACTACATAAACCAAGACATGGGGCTAAATATTTATTTCCAAAGGAGAGGGTCATTTAGACCCCATTTAGTTTTGAAATAATACCATACCTCATGTTCACCAACACACTGATGCATAGGGAGGGGCCCAACCTTATATAAGGTTTTTTCAATCATATTGAAATCTCCACACACTAGCCATGTGGAAGTAGGTAGTATATATATTAAATATCACTAAATAAAGGAGTAATTAGGGCCATCATTGGGATCATAGATGTTGAGAATGCCAAATGGATGACCATTAATTTCATGAGTAATCTAGACTAATTGATGTGATGGGCCTTCCTCCATGGAAGTAATGTTTGAGGAAACCTTAGGGGAAACTAAAACACAAGTGACACTATGTCTCACCTAATACAAGGTGGTGATATAGGTGTCATCATGCTAAATGCTTCATAAATATGTCTAAAAAGAGAAAGCCAGACACTTTAACTTCCTATAGACAAATAATATCTATAAAACCAATTTATTGAAAAAAAATGCACATAGTATTTATGGATAGAGTCTATAAGGACCCTAACATTCAATGATTAAAAATTCATAAGGAAAGGTAATCCATATAAATATCTCCTTGTCCATCCTCAAAATCTATCAATGTTGCAAAGCTATTAGGCTAGTGAGGGCATGAATTTTTGTCAATAATAATGTAGTGTTTGGATTCATATTCCTCTTAAGGAGATCCCTCACCCCTGTGAGGTGGGTTGTGAGACCATTGGGAGAAGGAGTTGTTGGTTAAAATAACCTTAGCCATAGGCATCATAATATTATGGGAAACTATAGAAACACTATGCAAGTTGGAAGGAACTAAAATCATAAGGGATGGTGGAGAATATACTTGAGAGGGATTGATAGCTAGAGAATAATCATCTTGAGGTGGTAGATGGGGTTGGCTTTATAACTTAGGTATTGATGATCCTTTAAGGGACATTGTGGTCTAATAATCACCTTGGTATATTAGTTTGTGCTTATTGGTCTAAAGACATAATTAAGGAAGCGACTAAGGAGACTTGGGATGAACCATGCAAGGACAAACCTTGATGTGGTGGTCTAAATCCCAAAAACAAAAACAAGTGTTGAGAAGGTTGAATAAAATAACCTTTTGCGATCACCAGGTCTCCCCAACTTGGATCTCTATGAATTCCTTTAGCTGTTTAGAGAGATAGAACTCCATATAGACCCACTTGTTAGGGCAAGGGGAAAACCACCTATTTATTCTCAATCATAACAACACATCTTATGAGAGTGATTATTTGGGTTATGAAATCCTAGAGGTGAATTTTTAGATGAGGAAGCTCAACTTAAACAAGGACATGAAGGACAACATTGATAGAAACTATAAAGTGATGGGAGGTAGATAGAATCATAAGCTAGTTGTTAAGGAACCATAAATTGGACTTTGCACAGATAAGTTGCATCTTGGAGGGTTCCTTGGAGGTAAACAAGAAAAAACCTTTGGTAAGGCTCCATATTCTGGAGACATGGATGCCCAAAGGCTCCTAGTGGTTGTAGAGCTAGTTATAAAGGTAATGATTCGAGGGGATATGGCCCAAAAAAAAGGTAATTAAAAAAATCATACCACTTAAAACATTATTTAATAGATACAACATTAATTCTTACCTCTATAGTGGAGGGGGGATGAGGAATTACCTCATCATAGACCTTCAAAAAAAATGTGAGCTCACTTAGGTACCCTTAACTCTAAAACTTGCATCAATAGATACAATAGAGCATGTAAAATCCATAAATAAATATTATATACATTTAAGGGTATCATGCCAAGTGCAATTAATTAATTTAATCCCTCAAAAATCTTGAAAGATAAGCAATTTGGACAAGATGAGCCAAGGAAACAAGTAGGAAAATGCAAACCATGAATCCTAGTAGATTGATTTTTCTCAAAAAATTTCCTCAACTGTCCTCTTAAACTAAAGTTTAAGACTTTAATAAAGTCTTAAGATCAAAATTAAAAAATAATAGACCAAATACAACTCTAAATGAGTGGGTTCCCTTTAGTCATTATAATCATTGAAAATAAACATTTAAATGCCAAACAACATAATAATTATATAAATTTAAATGAGATTAAATCCTATAAATGTTCATTTCATATGCATTTAGCCATATAATTTAGTAAAATATATAATCAAAATAAACTATACTAAATAAAGTACCAACTTGTCATAGATTTACCAAAGCTAAAATACAAAGTATCCAAATACTCAAAAATATCAAAGTACCATCAACAACACAATAAAGTATTAAGTTTTAATTAAAAATATCTTATGCAAAACCCCACTCATCATCAGTATCTAAAACACTTTGATCAAAGGATGACCTTTATCTATCAAATTTTATGTCCAACTTACTGTCTTCATCATCTATCTCCAGCTTTATTTTTTTAACCATCCTTGTAATAAATGGTGAATCTAAAGCTAAAGGATTGATTCACACCTTTTACCATTGGAAGAAGTAGGCCTATATTGTTTATGTGAATAAGGTGGAAATTGATCAAGACTTAATTTAGAACACCCTATAGGTCTACTTATTGGTTTAAGTGAGGGCACTTTAGTATTCAATGGCACAAGAGAACATGGATGAAGTTTTATAACTATTTGGAGTTTATTTTTAGGAGTAGGTACTCTATGTTCAAGAGAATTATGGGGTTAGACTAGATAGAAATATGCATAAATTGAGAGGAACCAATTGGAGTTCCTTGTTTGTGAGGATGAAATCTCTAAGGAGGACCTCTCTAACGTTTATTTCTATGGAGAAAAGCATGGTTAGATGGAAAATAATTCAACACATTCTAAAAGGTAGGATCAAAAGCATAAAAATAAATATACATGCAAGTACCATAATTAAAAGGTTTAGGAAAATTTTTATCACCCTTACAACCATATAAAAATTAACCTCTTTGAGCATGCGTATATGAAGGAGTATCTTCTCTCTGCTAATCATTATTATGTCCCCAATTATTCTCATCTAAATGATGTGTAATTGGAGGAGTCTAACTATACATTTTATATTGTAATGTAGAACATTAATCAAAATTAAACTTTTTTTTTTTACTTTAAATTTTCATTTATCAATATACAATAACCTCATGGAAAATATGTCAATCTTGTAATAAACTATAAACACTCATATCTAGTAAAAAAATAAGATCATGCAAATTGTTTTATATAAAATTCAAAAGAAGTAATTGAGATTTGAATTTATTTCCACCTTGCCACTGAGAAAAAAAATTAACCTTTTATTTTCGAAATAAACAAGTAAAATAAATGAATCCAAATCCATGTAACCTTGTTCTCAATGCACTTCATATATTTTCTCAAACAAAGATCTTGTTTTGAAATAACAACCATAAAACTAGTTTCAATCTTATAATATCTATGTTATCCAACAAATTTTATAATCACTATCAATATCAACAATTATTTAAATTTCAAGTTTTTGAGCAAACCAAGATATTTGACTATCAACATTTATGTCAAACTATAATTGAGAAACTATTGAAAACCTAGACGTGCAAAATGAATTCAAAACTTCAAAACCATTATTCATGATTTTATTTCTCCAATCAATGTATCACAACAACTCAAATTGATTTTTGAACAATATGTGCATCTTGAGTAAAATTGTGTTTAATATCAATATTACCACTAAAAAAAATCAAACTTATCACTATTCAAACCAAATCTATTTAAATATTATGAGATCCATGATAACAAACAAATTTATATCACTAAAAGATACAAAGAGTCATTGTACAAATATTTTCCCAAAAACATTTTTACCAATCAAACTATTTATGCATGACTAAATAATCGTTATATATATTTGAAGCTTCAAACTTCTTTCAAAACCATAAGTTCTATATAAGTATATTTCAATGATAGAATCATTAAAACTATTCATCATATATCCATTATATACAACCAAAACCCAAATTCCATCTAATATTGAATTGAATGTGGATAAAAATAATTCAACCCAAAGTAATTTAAAAATACCATAATGCAGGTGAAAACAAGTTACAAGATAAGTAGTCAGTTCTTCACATTTTTTAATTTGCATCCATCTATAACCCTATTAGAGACTTCATAAGATAATATGGTTGTATGTAGATAAACAACTCAAACATAACCATTCACAAATTCATTTTGAGCAATCACAGAAAGAATACTTATAAAAAGATGTAATCATGGATTGGAAAACCCATCACTCATTAGCCATTATAATTGATTTTAAAACTTAAAAAAAAAAATTCTAAAATGGCTTCTTATCATTAACCAATATATGCATGTAGTAGGAATGACCAAAATATTATATTAAAACTCAAGTCTTTATACCAAATTAAAAGAATGAAAATAGAGACAACTATTCTTTCCATCACATTATCTCAAATATTTAAATACCCAAAACTATATTTGTTCATCTCATAATCCATTTTAACAAGTAAATAAATGATATATTATGGATTTTACTTCAAAATATTAATACCCATAAAAAAATATTTTGAAGGATACTGTTAAATACATGTACATGCAAATTTTGAACATGAACAAAAATATTATGAGCCTTTCACCAAATATCCTCTATTGAAGATAAAAATCCAAAAACTAATATCATTGAAAACCTTCAATTTTTTTAATATTTCCCAACTAAAAACAACAAAACTTGACATTCATCATCATTTCATAAAACTAAAACCTAAAACCCAACTTATATGAATTTAAGCTTTTTGCAAACAAACTTTAGATATGTATGAGCTTTATAGTTTCATTCCATATTTCCATGTAAGCATAATAGTAAAAAAAATGCATGTGTCAATATTATCATTTGAACAATCAAACAAATTATGACTTTCCATGAAAATAATAACTATGATATGGTTAACATAGCTTACCTATACAAATAAGACCAAATTCAAAAGATCTTATCAAATCTCAAAACCTTCTTCTCCTTCTACTAGCATAGCTTTTATTTCACTTGAAAGATTTAAAAATGATTAACCAAATGCAAAATAACTACCCTTTTATATTCATCGAGTTCACATTAACATCTCACATCTACATGTCTAATTTCAATTTGATAGCACATCTATCATAGACAAGTTAGTGATTTGGCCGAATTTATCACATCACTACCAAACATAAAAATTACTAACCTCTATTATAAATTCCATACCAATGATATAAAACCAATGCACATACGTCATTATTTGATGCAATGAAATCTCTAGGATTCTAAAAAATCCTAAAGAAATATTAACACATAATTTTCACTAATGCATTAACTCACATTATTAGAAACCTCTATGATGTCACTACCACAATACTCAGGTTGAGTTCAAAGTTGACTTAAAACATATTTTTTTTATTATAGTTAATATGTATTATCATATACCATAGAACATCGACTTAAGCACTTTGACCATTTATTTCATTCTAACAATATCATCTTGTGACTTAACTATTTAGATTAACATTTTAGGTATAGGCACTCGCATAAAATTTATGTAATCAATAAAGTTTTAGTATATTCATTTATATTTTCAAACAAACACGTATCCTTATAACCTTATATTTAGAAAATAAAACTTGTTTCACATATATAATGCATATGATATCAATGTCATAACAACATTATCCATTATGTCTAGTAACCCTTCATGGGTCTAAAGATAATCCAGTGAGGTAAAATACAAACTATGCATAATAAATTTTCAAATATACATCTTTATATCCTTTAAATAATCAATCTATTCATTTAAAATAGATAAGATGACGTGATTTCCTCATATGTGTCAATCAACATAGATTTACCTACATCATTTATAAATCAAAGTAGTCAAATGAAAGATCAAAATGGTCACTACTCAACAAGTCTAATCATAAACAACTATCATTTTACATATCTTAATCATATAAATACTAAATGTATTTTCATTAGTCACCACTTATGATTTGAAACCAATTGTTAACATTCAAGTATAAATTTCATTAAATATGTCAGTCATTAATGATTGTTTCAAATAAGAATGCATATTAAAAATGAAAACAAATGACTTAGAATCCCATAAGTAGTTTTAAATTTCATGACCCTAAGTCATTAGTATAGTATAATGTCTAAGTATATTTAAATTTTTTAAAAAAGAGATGGGTGTTAAAAATAAGCATAACACTGGTGACCTTTCTAGACATTTTCAATTATGAAGTTGGGTAACAATAATAAATTGCCTATTTGAAATATAAATCACCTAGGAGTGTGATCCCAATTCAATCATTTCTCAAAAAAATATGTACAAACCCCTTTAATAATGATAAAAATTTTCAGGATGAAGTGTTCAGCTAGTGTGGCATAAAGAATGAGTTAGATTAAAAAAGGGAATTTGGGATGGATTATACAATCAAGTGAAAAAATACTCAAGTACAAATTCTAAAAAACATGTTAATTCTTTAAACTTATTTATAACTTGATTTATGTTTATTTATAAAGAAATAATTTGAGCCTTATCATGTAAAATATCTTCACATAATTGACAATCTTACAGTGATATGGTAGATTTCATTGTACTCTTCCCTCAATATAATGAGTGTTTCAGCTAATGTGATCAATATTTATCTAATAAAAAAGGAACATAAAATAAACAAACAAATGAAAAGAAAACAACCAAAATTGAAAATAAAACAAACCAAAATAAAAATAAGGAAGGAAATAATTATGAAAAAAATTCAAATGATGTCCATTGAATGAATAATTTAGCCAATTTCCATCTAAGTCATCCAAATGAAAAGTAAATTTTATAAGAATAGTATTAATTTTATTAATATCAAGCCAAATAGAATCAAGCCTATGATGCTTACCTAGGTCTTCATGTGCTTTTTCCCAATAAAGTACAAGGTCACCTACTTTATAACATTTATCATATATTTTTTGTCAAAAAAATTCTTTAATTTTTATTTAGCTCTTCTAGCTTTTACAAAGTAGTAGCTTTAGTTTAATCTAAGGTTATCAAATAATTATGTTTTTATTCAATCAAATTAATATCATTTGATAAGTATTGTAAAGTAGTACAAGTGGAATAAATTTTAAGTTTGATAGATAATGTAGCTTTAAATTCATAAGCTAACATAAATGAATAATAACTAGTAATTATTCTTGTTATGAATAATGGTATGATTAAGTCATAATACTTCAAAAATATTAATATTCCAATTCCTTTTATTCTCCCAAATTAATTTTTTGATAATAGAAATCAATTTTTTATTTGTAGATTCGGCTTGCCCATTTCCTTTGGGTAATACTTTGAAGAATGACTTGAAATAATATGATAACATCCTAAAAAATCTAAATATTCATTTGAAATAAATTTAGGACTATTATCTAAAATAATTTTGTATGAAATACCAAATCTAGAGAAAATATGATTTTCAAAGAATAAAATTACTTTGATTGTTATAGAACTTTTAAGAGATTCAACCTTAGGCCACTTCATAAAATAATCCATAAAAGTTATATACTAGTGACTAGTAGAAGAAAGTGGATGTCTATCAGAAATAAAATCAATTCTCCATTTGGTAAATAGTTTCTCAACAATTACAATATTTAAAGACATTGTTGGTAATCTATTTCTACCAATAAATAGTTGACAGGACATACATGTATGAACCAACTTATAAATATCTTAAAATCACATAGGCCAATAATAACCTACACATAAAAATTTATAAGTAGTGGTTTTTACCATATAATTATCACCATATTTTCCTTCATGAAATTCTATAAGAAAATTTTGAGTTTGATCAAAGGTTAATCATCTTAATAGAACACTATCTCTATTTCTATAAAACAAAAATATTTATAATAAATAGAATTTTAAATATTGGAATCTCAAATATCATGTTTGCCTTTCATATAAATTATTAGGATAAGTTTGATTTTAAAAATAATAAACCAAGTCATGATACCAATTTCATGGATTGAAAAATAAGGTTTAACACATAAAGAATTGTCAATAGATAAGACTAAAAAAATTATACTAGAAGAATATTTTTAGCTAAATGTTTTGCCAAATCATTTTATTTTATGGTTTTATATGTTTAAAATTCAAGATCAAACTCTTGAAATCTAAAAATATATTTTTTTAACCTTCCCTAAATAATCAGTTATTTCAAAAGCTAAGAAATAATAGGTACATCAGATCTTATAATAATCTTATTTCCCATCAATAGATAACAAAATTTGATCAATGAAGAAACTAAAGTTAAAATGAATTTTTTAATAAGAGGGTACCTAGTTTCTGTCTTTTAAAACTCGATTCATGTAACCAATAGGTTTATCATCATTATTTTCATCACTTTGAGTGATCATAACACCTATGGTTTTATCAGTTGTATTCACATAAATAATAAAGAGTTTAGTTAAATCAGGACAATAAGTATCTATTCATTTGCAATGACATTTTTGACATTATTAAAATCAAAATATAAACCTAAATCCCAAACATATGATTAATTTTTCTTCAGTAAAATCTATAGTGGATTAGATTTATCAACAAAATATAATATAATTTTAAGAACAAAATTAGTTTTTCTAAATAAATATCTAAGACTAGGTTGATATTTAGGCAGTGGTAGTTCTTTAATTGCTTTAATAAATTATGGATCAATTGAAATACCATATTTAGAAATTATATGTCCTAATAATTTGCCTTCAATAACACCAAAGATAGATTTATTGGGATTAAGAGAAATTCCATACTTTCGACATATTGTGAAAACCTCACGAAGATGATCTAAATGATTATTTCTATTTTTGTAATGGATTTTAAGGTTTTCTAAGTAAAATTAAATGAATCTGACAATTAAATCATCAAAAACTACATGCATAGCTCTCTAAAAATTTGCACCTGCATTCATGAGACCACAAAACATCCTATTAAAATCAAATTCCCTCTTTGAGTAGTAAAAGTTATCTTATACTTATCATCTAGATTAACAACAATTTGATTATAACCAAAAAAATCTATCAAGTAAAGACATCATTTTAGATCCTACAACTTGTTGCAAGATTTGATCAATACTTAGAAGAGGAAAATTATCTTTTACACTACCCTTGTTTAAATCTCTAAAGTATACACAATCTAATATCACCATTGTTTTTAGACATAGGTACTAAATTAACTACCCAATCAAAATATTTTACATGAAAAATGACACCACCATCAAACATATTCCCAAGCTCTTTACTGATGGTATCTTCTAGTAAAAGGATTATTATTATTTTATAACTATAAGATTTAATGTTAGTTGTATAAGAATATCATGTTTAATAATGTTGGTATCATAACCTTTTAATTCTTTATATGACCAGGAAAAAATATTAATTAATTATTTAAATTTTTTAATGAATATAACTTTATCAACAAGTGTACATTACTTTTCAAATAAACACATTTAGGGTCTTTTTTTAATTCCAAGGTTAATAGGAATAGTTTCTCTAATTATTATCCTAGAAGGTTCTTTAGTCCATGAAATTCTAGGCTTATCATTCAGAGTAAATATAGATTCTAGGCTTACCAAAGCATCATGAAATTTATTAGTACTTAGCTACAAGTTATCTCCATAATTCAACACATAATCATCATAGTCAAAATAATTAATTTTAATAAAAATATCAATATATTCATCATAGCTAAAAATAGACCAATTTTCATTTAAATCAAGAATTTTAGATCTAAAATTTTTTGATAATAAAAAATCAATAGTAGCCTCACTTTCACTTAAAGTAGGATTAGAAGATAAATAATGAGCTTATCAACTCAAACTTTAAATTATCTAAGTATATGAGTGATATTAAAGGATTAATTTTTTTCAATCAAAGTCCAAACCTTTTTAGTGTATCTATAAAGATGAGTTTGATTCATTTTTGAAACTTTACTAACTTATATAACAATCAACTCATAATTTCTAAAGACTTCTAGCTATTTAATATTTAGTTCAATCACCTTTTATATACCTAAACGTAATTATTCAAATTTTTCTATGTTATTAGTATTATCAAAAGATAATCTGTAAGCATAATAAATTTTTTTTTTGCCTAAATGAAAAATAAGATAAATTCTAGGACCACTACCATTTTGTGAACAAGTACCATTACAATATAAAGACCATAAACTATCTTTAAAAAAATTATTTTTCTATTATTTTTTAGGTTGATCTAATGTCAACAATTCATAAGTATCGATCCCTATTTCCATATAAGTAATAATAAGAGGTGAAGAATCAATAATATTTCTAAACCAATCTTCTCTTCATGTAAAAACTATCTAATTTCCTATCGAAACCCAAGTTGTATCTTTTCCAAAAAAAGTACCAATTATTTTTAATGAATATCTTCTTAGAAACATGACATATTACTAAGAATATCCAAAATTTGAACATTATTCATACATATAATTCTTTCATATTGTGTAATTTCAATAACAAGATTATGAAACTTACCAAACATCTTAGTTTATCATGAATCAAAACTTGTAAGTTTCATGTTATTAGTTTCATAGGAAATGTCTAATTGGGCATCAATAAACTTTGAAAATATATTCTTTGAAGCACCAGTGTCTAGAATAGAATTATGTATAATTTTATTAGTAATTTTAATTAATGCATAAAAAGGTGGAGTATAATCATCAGGAGGATCATATATCTGAGAAAAAATAATAAACTAAAATTGTTCATTATATTTATTTTCTTATTAAAATTCTAGTACATCCTTATAATTTGGGTTTTTAATGGCATCATTGATTTTTTCAAGTTTTATTGATAAACCAATAACCTATAATAATGAAAACCCTACTTTAATAATAGCCAAATAATCTATAATATTATAATCTCTTACATCTATATGATGTATATGAGTGTAATTATTGGTATTATAAGGAAGATATTGAGGATAATTAAATCTAGTAGATAAAGGATTATTATATTGAGAACTAATTGTAGCATTCTCTAATGCAACATTATTCTACATACCTTTACCTTTATAAATATTTTTAAATGAATAAGATTGATTTTTAACCATGTTATCTTTTTTAATAGAATAATCCTTTTGTCTTATATGAAATGTATAAGCATTTTCAGTTTTAAATTCATCTAAAGACTCATCAAATCCACACATATTTATATTTTTATCAAAATCAATAGAAATACTCTCTTTTCTTTGAATATACCTTTTTATTTCTACATAATTAAATAAGTGCTAGGATCATGATCTAACTCACAAACACTACAATAATGACCCTTTTATTTAGTATATTACACTTTTGAGGAAAATAAGATTTACTTGATGAATATGGTTTATCAAGTTGCCTTTTGATGATGACTAGTTCACTATTAAGAATATGAATGAATTTTAAAATTAATGCATTAGCAGAATTTAAACCTATATTTCTATCATTGAACTCAACATGTTTTAATTTATTTTCATACTCAATAAAAAAATACAGTTTCATCATAATTCATAATATCTTTATATTATAAATCTATTTTATATTTTAAAGGTAAATCATTACAAAAGTATAGTTTATAAAATATTTTCAAAGGTATAACATCATGTGGGATATTTTGTCACAGGCTAGTGAATTTATCAATAAATTGATAAATGACTTATCCTAGATCAATAGAGATATTTACCAATTCATTAATCGGATCCAAATCTTGTTTAGGTTTATCAAAACAAAGTTATAACCATTCTTCAATATCATTCTAAGTACAAATAATATTAGAGGGAAGACTAATAAAATCTTGATAAGATTTTCCTTCTAACATTTGTGTAATAGAATTTTTTTCATTTATAATACTTAGAGTTGCAAAAATTAATCTAAAATCATCCAAATTATTCTCCCATGATTCATTGGGACTTATAGAGAATATATGGATATTAAAAACTTTTAAGGAAGGAAGCTTATCTGGTCGAGTACCAAAATTAATAAGATTTTTATGAATCCAAAGATTTTATAAAGGTTGAGTTACTTCATCATCAAAATATTCCTAATTATCAATTACTTTAGCTTTATTTATATTGTTTTGGAGGCCTATAATTAGCTCTCAAGCTCTTTGTTGTATATGCTAAATTTGTAGTGGTTGTTCTTCCATTAATTTTTTAAATAAATTTAACTTCCTAACTAGACTAATTTAAATCTAAAGTTTTATTAGGGTGGTAAAAAAAAAATATCCTTAGGATGAAAATAATAAGAAATAAAATTAACTCTAGGTTGAAGATTGCTAAGCAAGATTTAGTCTCTCCTACCTGATTTATTAGTTCATTTATTAAATATGGTAATGTGTTTCATTTTTAAGACTTTACTCTACCTCACTAATTTATAATTATTATTATTCCTCATTTATAACTTAAATTATGTATGGTAAATCATAAGGTATTTTATACCATGTAAAATGAGTTAGATTAAAAACAATGTCAACTTGATCATCGACAATGCTAATTAAAGGTTGTATAATTGTAGGGGGACCTCCAATGGTCATGGAAAAATAATACAAAACATAAAAAATATAAGACCTCTAAAAAAATATACCCAATATAGTTTCCAAATTTGTTGGCATTCAAAATTGTCATGCTAATGAATCAACCCTTTGGCCTATCATAAAGGTTAAGATGTAATCATACCAGTATAATAATAGGTCATGAATGATCTTATATATTTTAAAGGAGTTTTTTAAATGTTATGATAATTAATAAATAAGTCAAATCATGAATAATACTCCATTATATTTTAGAATTCAAATATCACTTAATTTAAGTGCAAGAAATCAGATTATGATTATATAATCTAACTTATTTGACAAAGAAAGTATATAAAGAGGAAATATCTTGAAGGAAATATCTTTGATCCTTCATATTTATTTTATTAAATTATAAAATATTTTGATATGTTTTTTAAGATCAAAATAAGTAAAAAAACAAACAAAATGAACTAATAAATAAATAAAACAACTAGAAATGGAAACCGAACAATGAAATAGAAATAAAGATTACCATTACTTAATCAGATGAAAATATATAAAAATAATAAATAAAATATTATAAAATACAAATAAATATCAATAATTAACCTATAAACAAGAAAAAAACCATTACAAAAAAAATTAAATCTTAACTAGTAATAGAACCTAAACTTGAACTAGGAAGTTAATACAAGACTTACAGAATACAAAGTCTAGTCCAAACACAAGTGAATCAAATTAAGAAAATAAAATAATCTAGATGAATAAAAATACTTAATATAACCATAAGATATCACCTAAATAATCTAAATTAACTAAATTTAAATAAATAAATGAATGATAATTAAACCTAAAACATAATAAAAAATAAACTAAAGGTAAATAAAACTTAAATGAAATGTAAATATAAATGGGAAAGAATTAATCTAATAATAATAAGGAATTTAAAATATGAAAATAAAATCTAAGTAAAAAAAACTAATCAACTCTAAAGAGATAACATGGTGAAGTAAGAAAACTGAACCTAAATGAAGATAAAGTGAAACTAATCTGAATAAAGACTAAATCATAAAATAAAATAAAATACAAGTCTTAAAAAAGAGTCATCTTAGCAAAAAATAGAATAGATTTTATAGATAAACCAATTTTAGTATAAAATATATTTAAAATAACAACTATTATAGTTTTAAAATAACAACTATTATAGTTTTAAAATATTAATAAAGTGTCACACATAGTGATGCAATCATTATTATTTAGGCTAAGTACTTTGGATTCTACATATATAATTGCATACATATAATCATCATAAGCTATTAGACTTAATAGACTTCATATAATCTATTTATAAACTAAACAATAAAACTGGATATACTTGTGTTGATAAAGCATATTACTTAACCATCAAAAGATGTATTCTTGGTTTATCTCTAAAATTTATATTATCTTAGAGATGTTCCATAGAAAAGGGAATGAGGAAAAACTTTGAAGTAACTCAAAGTCTTTGAAACACCTGTGTAATGTTTATCATTTTGTGATGTAACTTTGATCTCCTTTTAAACAATATCCTCACGAGATGGTTAAGAAAATAATTATAACTAACTTTAGTTCATTATTTGTTAACTTTAATTGACTTTAAGAAAGTCAATTAGTTAATTTTATAAATTGATTTAAATTTAAAGACTTTAATAAAATCTTAAGATCAATATTAAATAATAATAGACCAAATACATCTCTAAATGGGTGAGGGCCCTTTAGTCATCACAATCATTTAAAATAAACATTTAAAAATGCCAAACAACCTAATAGCTAAAATAATTTACATGAAATTAAATACTATAAATGTTAACTCCATATGCATTTAATCATATAATTTAATAAAATACATAATCAAAATAAACAATACTAAATAAACTACCAACTTACTATCATATATCTACCAAAGCTAAAATGCAAAGTATCAAAATACTTAAAAATATCAAATTACCATCAACAACAAATTAACGTATCAATTTTTAACCAAAAAATATCTTATGTAACATCCCACTCATCATCTGTATCTAAAAACACTTCGATGAAAGGATGATATTTATTTATTAGATATTTAGTATGTTCCATTGTAGTTATATGGAACTTAAACATTTTTTTCCCAACTCACTATCTTCATCATCTATTTAAAACTTAATCTTTTTAACCATCCTGGTAATCAATGGTGAATCTAAAGTTAAAGGATTATTTCATGCCTTTTACTATTGGAAGAAACAATCCTATCTTGTTCATGTGAATAAGGTGAAAAATGATCAAGACTTATTTTAGAACACCCTATAAATCTACTTATTATTTTAGGTGTGAGTGATTTAGTATTTAATGACACAAGAGAATGCAAATGAATTTTTTAAATCATTTGGAGTTCATTTGCATGAGTGGGTACTATATGTTTAGGAGAATTATGGGGTTTAAACTATATGATAGTATGCAGAAAATGAGAATAAAAACTTGGAGTTCTTCATATGCAAGGAATATATATCAAAGGTGGACCTCTCCATCCTCTATTTTTATGGACATAAGTAGGGTTAGATGTAAAATAACTCAACACATTCCAAAAATTAGGATCAAAAGTATGAAAATGAATAAACATGCGAGTATCATGATTAAAAGGTCTAGAAAAAGTTTTAGCACCCCTAAGACCAAAGAAACATTGACCTCTCTTAGCATGCATCTATGGAGGAGTATCTTATCTTCGTTGATCATTATTATGTCCCTAAATATTCCCATCTGAATGATGTGAAATTGGAGGAGTCTAACTAGACATTTTATACTAAAATGCAAGACATTAATCAAAAAAAAAAAAAAAAAAAAATGTACTTCAAATATTTATCAATGTACAATGGCCTCATGGAAAATATTTAAATATTTTAAATAAATTATAAAAAATAAGATTTAAAAAGAAGATCATACAAACTATTTTACCAAAAAATCAAAAGAAGTAATTGAAATTTGAATTTCATTCCCACTTTTTTATTGATAAAATAAATTAACCTTTTATTTTTGAAACAAACAAGTGAAATAAATGAATTCAAAACCATGTAACCTTATTCTCAATGGATTTCATATATTTTCTCAAATAAAGATCTTTTTTTGAAATAACAACCATAAAGTTGACTGTAACCTTATAACATCTATGTTATTCAATAAATGTTATATTCACTATAAAGATCAACAATTACTAAAATTATAAATTTATAAGAAAACCAAGATATTTCACTATGAAAATTTATGCCAAACTAGATTTGAGCAATTATTGAAAAATCAGACATGCAAATTGAATTCAAAATTTTTAAAACATTATTCATGCTTTTATTTCTCCAATCATTATTTAAACAAACTCTATTTTAATCTTATAACATCCATGATATCAAACAATTTTATATCACCAAAAGATACAAAGAGTCACTATAAAAATATTTTCCCAAATAAAATGTTTATGCATGACTGAATAACCATTATGTATATTCAAACCTTAAAACTTTTTTAAAAGCCATAAGTTTTATATATAGGTAGAGCTCAATGATAGAATCATTAAAACCAATCATCATATATCAGTTATAAATTTTTAGAAGCCAAATACAATCTAATAGTGAATCGAATGAGGACAATAATGATTCAACCTAAATAAAATTAAGAATACCATAAAGCAAGTGAAAAAAAGTTACAAGAAAAGTATTAATTTATTCACAATTTTTTCCAATTTTCATCAATCTATAACCCTATAAAATCCTTCATAAGTCAATATGGTTATATGTAGATAAATAATTTAGACATAGCCATTCACATATTCATTTTGATCCATCACAGAAATAATACTTATATGAAAATGTAACAATAGATTAAAAAATCTATCCTCATTAACCATCAAAATCATTCTAAAACTTAAAAAAATAATTCTCAAATGACTTCTTATCATGAACTAGTATATGCATGCAAGAGGAATGGCCAATATATTATATTCAAACTCAAGTCTTTATGCCAAATTAAAAGAATAAAAATGGAGACAACTATTCTTTCCATCACATTTTCTCCAATATTTATGTACCTACCTATAACTATATTTGTTCATCTCATAATCCATTTTAGCAAGCAAACAAAATATATCTTATTGATTTTACTTCAAAATATTAATACCTAGAAAAACATTTTGAAGGATACCATTAAATACATTCTCTAGCAAACTTCGACCATGAACCAAAAGGTTATGCTCCTTTCATGAAATATCCTCTACTAAAGATGTAAATCTTGAAACCAAAAACTAATATCACTAAAAACCTTAACTTTTTAAAATATTCCCAAATAAAAAAAAACAAACTTGGCATGCATCATCCTTCTACAAAACTAGAACCTAAAACCCAAGTTATATGAATTTAATTTTTTGAAAACAAAATTTAGATACGTATGAACTTTATAGTTTCATGTTATTACCATGAACACATAATAGTAAAAAAAAAATTCAAATGTCAATATTATCATTTAATTGGTTAAACAAATTATAACTTTCCATGAAAATAATAACTATGATATGGTTAACATACCTTGCCTCTACAAATAAGAGCATATTCACAAAATTTTATCAAATCTCAAAAACTTCCTCTCCTCCCACTAGAAGAGATTCACATCCACCTAAAATCTTGAAAAATGATTAAACAAATGTAAAATAACTACCCTTTTATATTTATTGAGATTAGATTAACATCTCACATTTACGTGTATGATTCCCATTCGATATCACATCTACCATCAACTAGTTAGTAATTTGACCAAATATATCAAATCACTGCCAAACATAATAATTAATAACCACAATTATAAAGGCCTCACAAATGATCTAAGATCAATGCATGTAGCTCTTTATTTAATGTAATGAAATCTCCAGGCTTCTAAAAAATCCCAAAGAAACCTCAGCACAAAATATGCACCAATACATTAACTCACATTATTTGAAAACACCACAGTGGCATCACCATAATAGTCTTGTTGAGTTTAAAGTTGACTTAAATCATGGTTTCAATTGTAGTTAATATGAATTATCATATACTATAGACAATCCACTTAACCACTTTGACCATTTATGTCATGCTAACAATATTATCTTGTGACTTAACTATTTAGATTAGCATTTTAGGTCTAGGCACTCACATAAAACTTAGACAATCAATAAAGTTTTAGTATATGAATTTAGGTTTTCAAACAAACATGTATCTTTATAACCTTGGATTTAAAGAATAAACCTTGTTTCACATATATAATGCATATGATATAAAGATATCATAAAAACATTATCTATTATTACTAGTAATCCTTAATGGGTTTAAAGACTAACTAATGAGCTAAAATATAAAATTTACATAATATATTTTCAAATACACATCTTTACAACCTGCAACTAATCAATATATTCATGTAAAATAGATAATATAAGTGATTTATTGATATGTGTCAATCAACATAGACATAAATGCATCATTTAGAGATAAAAGTAGTCAAATGAAAGCTGACAATGGTTGCTATAAAAAAATTTAAAACACAAACAACTATCACTCTACATATGTTAATCATATAAATACTGAATGCATTTTCAATAGTCATCACTTATTCTTTGAAACCACTTGTTAACATTCAAGTATAAATTTAATTAAATGTGATAGTCATTAATGATTATTTCACATAAGAATGCTTATTAAAAATGAAAACAAATGACTTAAACCACCATAAACAATTTTAAATTTCATGATCCTAAGTCATTAGTATGGTAGAATGTCTAAGTATATTTGATTTTTTTAGAAAAAAAAGAGGGTTGCTAAAAATAGGCATAACATTGAGTCCATCTTGATTAAATTTTGGATCTCATAACTCAATGAAATCCACCTTGGAAATTGCCTTTCCTAATATTTTTATGGTATCTAGCTTTCCTACAATAGTTTTGGAAGGCTAGAAATGATTTATTTTTAGCCAAAAAAAGAATGAATTAAAAGCCTATCTTCCTTAGTTTATGCTCCACAATCACAAAAAATTGGAAATATTTTCTTCCCAAAGACAAGGACTAAATTTTAAAGGATGATCTCTCTATATTCCACAATTGGAAATTGTCCCAAGTAATTTATTATTATATACCAAATGCTAATAGGAGGCTATCAAATGGTCTAAACCACCTAGGGGATGGTTGAAGTTGAACTTAGACAAGGTTTAAAAGAGAAACTTAGGCAAGGCTAGGCTAGGGGGAGTTATCAAGGATTCTAAAGGGGTGGAAGTGGTGGCTTACATAGGTCCCCTAGAGGTGGAAACTAACCATGTGGTGGAGGATAAAGCTATATTATGGTATATTCAAATCACAACATACTTAAAGACTAAAAAACTCATCATCAATATAAATTATCTTAACATCCTCAATGCCCTTTCTAGAAAGGTAATTTCTTCCCAAACCATTAAGCATGTTATTAAAGATGTTAAAGGCATCCTTATCCACTTTGGTTAGGAGACCATTAGCCACATATTTAGAGAAGATAATGTGGTAGTGGACATATTTTATAATTTATGGGTTATGTAGCCCTCTTTAGTCATGTGGCATGAGATTGCTAGCTTATCACCCCATTTAATTGAAGTGATACATAATCATTCAAACATCATATCATAAAATGCATTGGGATTGGTTACATGAGAGAGGCTCAATTCAAAACACATGGGATTTAAATCCTTATTTTCATAATTATTTTAATGGCCAAGTGAAATTTCTAGGGGCCTTTACCTCTAGGACTAAAAATGATCCATTTGATGTAAAACCCATAATTTATCTATGGGGATATTTAATTGTAGAAAATTTACTCAAAATGACTTGGGATAAAAATTTGGGAAGATGGGCAGTGACATAGATAGATTGGAGCCAATATATTGCACAAAGGTTTAAAGATAATACCAGAGTGTGGAAGAAGATTTAAAAAGGTGGCCTATATAAATTTATGTAATGGATTATTAGGCATATATCATCAAGCTAGATAAGGACTTTGTTAGTGCCTAGAATAAACACATAGTTAAAATTCATGAGATAAATATTGTGATAAATGAATAACATATTGATGATGTCATTGATATGAGTTATGAGGGTGTTAAGTCCTTCAAGGATAAAACCATAAATATTGAATTGATGTATAAATTATTTATAATTGATGGAATTTTAAAGACTGATAAAAAAGGATTCCCAAGGAAATATCTACCTTGATAGTGGCTTGAAGTGTGCTTGTAAATTATGAAATGCCTCACCCTCGAAGGTAAGTTTACTTTGATTTTCTCCCATCATTTCTTATCGCTAAACCATTTTCATGGGCATAAAATAAATCTCTCATATTTCCTCTTGAAGTCACTAGAAAGCATTGCTTTAGCCTACCTAATAAACTAGGAAAATGACATTATCCACCAGGATATCATATTTATCTTATTAAAAAATATGGAAGAGCAGAGAGGGAATAAGGTGTAAATAATCCCTAGTGATAAGGATGTAAATTTTGAGGAAGAACATGGATTCCCAAGGAAGGATAGGATGAAATTCCTTTATAAAACCCCAAGTCCTACTTTCCCCTTAATCAACACCTAAATATTTAAGACCCCCCCAAACTAAGTCCAAAAAATTCAAGGGTGGAATCCCTTCTACCTCTAAGGGAAAAAGACCCAAGTCCATTATTATTACCTAGCTTGAGAAGGATGGAAATAAGGGGAAGGAAAAGTGTGATCTTGATGAACCATACTAGGATTTTAGGAGGAAACTAGGAGATTTTGATGTAAAAATTAAATAATGGATAGGGATTTAGATGAACACATAAAATAATGGAATTCCATGATGTCTTAAAGTATAAATTAGGGAAGAATCTAAGAAAACTAGCTGCTAAAGTAGAAGATGAAGCTATAGTGATGCTGCTGCCTAGCTAAATCCTAAAATAAACACTACCTCAAAAAGGTTAGAAGATACTCAAAATATCCTCAATGAAAAGAATTAAGTCAAGATTCCATGGAATAAATCTAAAAAGGAACTGATAGAAGGCCCAAGCAAGCAAACTTAGGGAAAAGTCACAAAATAAACATTGAAGGATAGCGATGACATGTTGGAATGTACTATTCAAATGAACCATGTTGAATCTAAGGAGTCTATGACTATGTGCCTTAAGTTTATTCATGGTTTTATAGTCTTGTATTTATCTAGTTTCTTTTATCTAGTCTTTGGTTATCAGATGGTTGGTTGAAGTCCCTCTTTGTTGTTTAGCCTATGCGGCTTTTTGTTTCTTGACTTGGGTCTCCTATTTTATGCTTGAATTTATGGTTTTAGGATCCTTGTAAATCCTATTTTTTTAAACTAATAAAATGAAATATATATGTCATATATTTTCATGTATATACAATTTAGAGCTACCTTTGAATTATCTTTGTCACTACCTATGTATCTCCAAAAATATTTTTTGAACTATCTTTGTAACTACCTATGTGACTCTGGAGTTGTCTTTGGATTTGTCTGTGTGACTTTGGATCTATTTAGACTCCATAGATAACTATGTATCCCTAGATATAACTATATCTTGACTTTAAAACTCAATATTTTATGAATAAACACTATGTTTTTAGCTAAAAGTACTCATGAGTTAGTCATTAGCCAATAAAATTATAATATATTGTAAATGGGACTAGGGTGGTCAAAGGGATTAAATTGAAGTTAAATAACCATTAATTGAGTTATAATTTATATTTTGTATCTATACTATGATAAAATGTGGTAATGGGGGTATAGTGTTGAATGTTTTGAAAAATTTATGGGGGAAAAATGTTGAACAGTTTGGATAATTTGTTGGGGCATAATGTTGAATTCTTTAGAAAATCCCAAAGTTATACATGAAATTTAAGGAATGATAACATATAATAACAGTTAAATCACTACAATAAAGTCCAAATAAACTAATTTAAAATCACAAAATATGTAAATAACTTGAAAAAGGTTAATGATATATTTTGTAATACAACTCTAAGAAGGGCATGCATGACTAAGATAAAATGCAAAACAAATTAAAAAAGAATAAAGTGAAATCATTTATTGACATGTATGCAAACATTTTTTATGGTCTATGGTATAGGCTACCCATATATAGGAGGTAAGAGAAAATCATAATTTTGGAATTGGGTTTAAAATAATACACAAACTACTTTCTCAATTGAATGACATGTGAGTACTTTTAAAGATATATTTCCATTCTAGTTATCATCAGATAAAGATGAGGAAAGTAACCAATACACCATAACCTCCAAAAATCATCACACCCCCTAATAATTCATTATAATTATATGAAGTAAAATATTAACATATTATAACACCCAAAATTATAATTTCTTTATGACAATGCAATTTAAGAATGATAGATTGTTATAAGTTTTGAAGATAATCAACTTTAATACTTCTTCCCTGTATTGTCTACCTACATTAAGAATTTTGGGGGTTAGTTATAATCACACTAATATCCAAAAACTATAATTAAAATAACATTTACACATTATAAAATTATATCAAACTCCCTTTTAAACCCTCAAACAAGATTCCCAAGTTATAAAACTAGTACCAAAAATAAATATTTTTTACTTGTAATATAAAAAATTCACAACAAAGTATTAAAATTACACAAAAAAATGAATCACCATAAAAAATATAGAATGGATATATTACATACCCATATAGATAGACATTTTACTTGATGGGAAAATCAATAAAGTAATTGATAAAATTTGGAGATGATACTTTACTATCACTATAGCTGAGCAATCCCTCTTTACAAACATCCCCAACCTCAAATGAGAATTATCACCCCAAGCACATGATAGTCAACTCCATACTTTGGATTCAAATCATAAACCCCACTATTATTATCATCATATTAATTATTGGGTCCATAAAAATTAAAATTACAAGGAGAACACTATAAAATTACTAAGACCAATACCCCTCACAGACAAAATATTAAACATATTCCTCAGATAAAGCTCCCTCCTGCTCAACAAATTTATTCTAGTATTTGAATTGGGTACCTATTATTGATGATGATGTGGATGTAATGATCACCCTTTAATATTAAAAGTTAACCACATTATTTTTCCTTCAGATGGGTTATCTAGAGGGGGCAAGGAAATTATGACCACCCATTTCAATTATGGTTGATGCAATGATGAAGTAATTTAAGTAATGGATGTCTATGCATGTAAAAAATATATGAATAAACCCACTTCAGTTATTCATTATTATAAGATGGATTTATATATACATTTTAATACTTATAATGGTACTCATTCTTCTTTTGTACGACTTCTGGCCTATTTCCCACCTAGATGTGTGGGTGTTGGTTTTTAAAAAAAAAATGGTTTATGGCTAACATGATACAAAGACGTAATAAAGAGGAAAAGAGAGAAAAATAATTTGGAATCTATTAGTTATAGCATATGATATTTATTTCATTGTTCACATGCATGAATGATAAAATATATTTAAAAATCCCAAGTTCAACAGTGAATGCTATCACTAGAAAATTAATGATCCCTAATACCTAATAATGTGCAAGTTTATTAATAGCCATACATTTTTTATGGTTATTTAATGAAATATCCCTTATTTTTTCATTTATTAAAAAAAATACTTCAACTTTGACATTTAAATTTTAGATTTTGATTTCTTTTACAAGTGATTTTTGAACTATACTTATGAGATAGGTTAGAACCCCTTGGATGGGTTGTAAGATGTTCAATTTTTATCACTATTCATGGAAATGACACATACATAGAGCACACACAAAATAACACAAAACATGTAATAAATCCAAGGGTATAAACACAAGGCACATGTTCAAATGTCACTCACATGCATGCAAACATCTAATAAGTCTTAGAGGCCCAAATAAGGACATATTAAATATCCACAATCTAGATAAATAAATACACACAAATAATGAACCAAAAGAAAAAAACATGATAAGCATGCATGAATAAGTGAAATTTATCTAAATAAGTAATTTGTAACAATATAGTATTAAAAAAATCATGTATGTAGTGAGATAGAAATATGAAATCAAGGGAATAAATATGGAAAGATTTTTGCAATGTACTATAATGTAGTATTAACAAAAGGGATAGTAATAAAGTGATAAAACTTGTGTAAAAATACTCTAATGAAATTGATGTGATTTGTGTAATATGTATAAGTATTATTAATATTTTATATATGAGAAATTAGTTATTGTGTTAATTGGTACAAGTCCACTAGAATGGGACAACAACACAATGTGTTACTATCTAAATTAGTGAAAATTTGTCTATGTATGATTTCTGTGTTTAAGATAGTATCGCATCCTAAAACTACATCTAAAAGTGACAACCTATATGATCTAAAAATCACTCAATTACACTTTTGAAACAAATTTGATATAAAATTAGATATAAATAAATAATTCATATACTAAAACACCAAATCAACTGATGTAAATGAACTACACAAATCATGCATAGTACCTAGTTTTTAGAGTTTTTTAAGATATTAGATTTTTTCTAATTTTGAATATATGTAATTGAAAAGGAACATACTAAATAATGAATCCTAAAAGAGCCTCAAAATCAATAGGTTTTGTATCTAACATAATAAGGATGACTTCTTGTGAATGGAAAGTATCATGCCATTATGAAGTATCTGGTCTCAACTCAAAATTTAAATATTGATTTGATTATGTAACATAAGTTCCACAATCATGATGAAATCTATAGTATGTTGTGTATATTTTTTTACAATGGTGAGCTTTAGGACTCTGAGGAACCCATTGTGTAGTATAAGAACTATGTGTTTTTGTTCATTATGAAACATGTTTAATGCCTTGTAATATTAATCTAAGATATGCTAAACTAGAAAATGGATCTCTAGAATATGTGACAAATCACTGATTAAGTGTATTTTCAAGGATATGTATCATTATAAATTTGACCAATTTCAAAAGTTATTATCCTTGGAATACCATGAATTGTTATTACCTCATTAGAAAAAAATTATTTCAAACATTTGTGTACTATAGAAGGTATTGTATAAACCTATTGAATTTAGGGACATCCTAATAACACATCAAAGACTCCTAAATTAGGTACTACTATAAATTTGGTGGCTAGATGTACTAAACCAACCTATAATGGTAATGTGATCATACCAATATAACTATGAAAATTTACATTAAATTAATTGATTATTATGGTTGTAGGGAGTATATCCTTATCTATGTATCCAAAATGAGAGATAAGTTTGATAGTGTACATATTCAAACTGGAACCAATATCGACCTTGACACTCAATATGGATTGATTATCAATTTAAGATCAAATAAATAAAGAGTAAAAATCATAATCATAATCATAATCTACTCTTTCATGTTTTGTGAATGTAATAAGTGGTCTAAATGATGCTAACACATGATATGTACCAATGATGCCATTTAAAGGATGTTGTGTCTCTGTATGAGGATGATAAGAAGTTGATGGAGGGTGTGATTTATATGTGTATTGCACTTCTAATTTATCTATTGTTTTTTGAACTATATTCATAGGGAAAGGATCATTAAATATATTCATTGTTTTAATCTTATTTATGCCTTTATATTGATAATAGATATACCCACATCAATGGTGGTCTCATATATCAAATCCTATATCTTATATCTCAAATTGATGCATATATTGGTAGTATGTACTAGTGATCTATCAAAATAATAAAAAACATTTTGATCAAATCCTTTTGGAAGAGGTTTACTTAAATAAACCTATTTAATGGGAGGGATAGATATGACAAACATTCCAATAAATTTTATAACACATTGTATGGATCTTCTATAAAGTTGGTAAATTATCTCCTTGGAGGAGTAGATAAAACAATATATGGAGTAGGATCTGAAACTACATTCATTGTTGTCTTTTGATCATTCTTATTTTCACCTGTCTTTACCTTGTATGTAAACTTAGATTATTAATATAATAAGTAGAAAATAGGTTGGTTACACACTTTGTCTTATCAATTTCCAACAACTTCTTTTTCCTTAATTATGTGACATAAATAAAGTGAATGATATAAACTTCTTAAACATAATATATTCATGTAGAGGTGGGATAAAACTCTATTTGAATATTAATTAAAATTTCTTTTCAACTATATGATTCATCATCTTGGATAGCATGTTATTATACCATAATATAAAATATATGATAGGTACGTTGGATTCTTGTTTGAGCTAAGAAATTTGAGCATATGAAATATTTTCACCTATTTAAATTAAGAAATGTGTAAGGAATAAATATGTGAAAGTATCGAATGCATTAACTAAATGATATGGTAAATCATAAAACCATATTAGAGTGTATTATTTTAAACTATTAAGAAACAAATTGACTACAAACTTATCATTGGATGCATAGTTGAAACGTGTTGCATGAAAAACTATCAAATGTTGTTTGGAATCACTTTTTTTATCATATAATGTAAGCTTAGGTGTAATAAAACTAAGTGGTAAATAATAGGCTAAAATATACCCATACAATGGAGAATGCAATAAAGTATGATCCAAGTTCAAGATTAGGTTTTGAATCATGTTGTTCCAAATTTAATAACTTAGTCTACAGAGCTTCAATGTTGTGCATAAGGTATTTACCTTAGGAATAGAATGTGTGATAACCAAAAGTGGTGTCAAAAATGATATAATATGAATTGGAATATTTATATGTTGAAACTCTTTGGTTGACCCCATAGTATATTTTGGTATAATAATTTTATTTAGTGACACAGGGATAACAAGGAAACTATAATAGTAAATGTCTTAGATGATTGAGAAATGATTTAGTTATTAGTTTACAAAAGATTTTGAAAGATTATATGATAACAAGGAGGTTTTTCAAGAATTATTGTAAAAAATTATTAATAACTTTCACTGTATTAGGATCTAGTAATTAATCATTAATCGGTGGAACTACATCTTGATGCTCATCCTAAAAATCAATGTTGTCCTAATTATATTATTCATGCTCTAAAATATTATCATGTATTTATACATATTTATATTATTTGTTATCATATGAATATCTTGATATACCCTTGTTTTTATCCATCTTATGTGTCTTATCAAAATAAATATAAGTATGCTCAACTTAAGTACCACATAGTCTAACACTTCTTCTAAGAGAGGTAGAAACAATTTTATTAGATTGTATAAAATAGGAAATGGAAAATTGAAAGATTATTGTTAGAAAATAATTTATTAAATATGAAAAACCTAAATACAAAAATTGGAAAAATAAAAAGAAGGAAATAAACACTAAAAACATGAATGGTTAGGGTTTTGTAGTATTCATCAATAAATAGATTCACCACTATGTTCTATCAGAATTGGAGGTTCAATGATATTATTATAATTAAGATAAATTATTGAGTAAATTTGAATGCATAATACATAAAATAAATATACATGACTAATTTGGAACTTACTATTTTATAAATATGATAAAAGGATAAAGTAAGATGAAATGGACGACTTAGCTAGAAATTAGTTTGTAGGACTACACTAATGATTTTGAAATTAATTATAGGGATGTGTGAGGGTGTTTTGAATAAATAATAAGGATCCATATTATATTGGGACAAATCTGACCTGTGTTGTTGTCTATAAGGTGAGTTGATATACTTTAAGATTTTTTCCCTATGTCAATTCTATCAAATGTGCCTTCACTTATAGATATTGTGTTTATGTTGATGTTTTCAATTTATTTTAGGAGTTATTTCATGCATCATTATTCAATTGATAACCCTAGCTCAATGAAAAGGGGGAAATAAATTTAGTAAAATGGGGGATTAAGATTATGGGTTGGGGTTGTGTTTGACATCAACACACCTTGTGTTATGTGTTGTCTATATACCAATATTTTAAAGAGGGATCAATCTCCATATATTTCTTTCATGCTATAATGGTGTGTTTGAAATAATGGTGAAATGATATATGATGGTGTAATCTTGGTGTAATTATGTGCTTGAACAATGACTTGTGACCTTGTTATTTTATTTAAATCTAGCTCAGGGCTACTTGGGATATATAGACTCAAAATTGGGAAGAATAGGTGTTTTCCTCTTAATATTTAGTTATATAATTCTAGAATTTGTAATAGTGGAATAGTCTAGCCATTTAGTGAAAAATGGATATTAAGTGTGTTTATATAGTGGCATTTTTGGGATTTCCTCAAAAGGGACTTGAAAAACATGCAAAATGAATTGTTAGGATGAATTTGAATTTTGATAATTGGTAGTTAATTGGTAGGAGAATCAAACCAGTGTATTTAGACATGATCAACTAACTGGATTACCTTAAAGGCATGTATTTTTCTAAGGAAAATAGACAACTAAATTGGAAGTGTGAATTATTATAATAGTGAGTCTAAGGTGATGGAATGTAGAATAGTAACATTCAGTATAAGAGTTTCATAAGATAGAGGGTCATCATCATAGAAGTAGAGGAATAAAAATTTAGAACCATGGAATTGAACATAGGTTAAGTGTGGATAAGGAATGGTCACAAGTGCATTAGTTTAGCATTAAATGTTAATTTTAGTGACTAAAATAAACATCAATACAACATCATAGTTTGGTTCCAACCAAATCATTTCCAATAGTCCTCCTCATATTTGTGCATAGATATACTTGTATTACTCTGTGGAACCACACTTTAGACTACCCATCCAATCTATAAATTAATGCATTTTAAAATGAATAGGATGTGTTATATATATTAAAAAAATCCATCTAAATTACATTAATTATCAACAACCGATTAAATATTATTAAATTAACACAAGTTTAGATGGTCATACATCACAAGATAACATGTTGCATTATAACATTATTTAATACACAATAAAACATCATTGGCCCCTTCACCAAGCTTCATTATAATCACAAGCCTTATCTAAACAAACATATTTTCACTTATCATTGCAAAGTGTCAAAATAAACAACATTAAGTTATATGAGGTGTGAAATAAGGATCTCAAGAACCAAGGTCCAAAAATAAGTCTATTGAAGTTGTACAATTGAATGAAGCTAACACCTGAGAAATAATTACCAAAAATTACCATAGAACATTTGAAATAAGAAAAAAAATCACCTAAAGAAACCTTGAAGAACATTTATCTATAAACTAATGTGGAAAGAAACAAAACATGTGGCAACTCAAGTATGAAGCTTGATGCTTGTAAAAATATTAAAAACCATCATAATGTAGAGCATGAATAATAATATTTATTGAATTAAAATAAGTATTACATGAGATATTATATAGCCACATATATATCCAAACAACCTCATAAAATATAGGAAGGAGTAATAATAAATAAACCCAAAATAAAGTTCATGGGTGAAATAAAATTAACAAATGAAAAATATTTTACTATGGTAAATTAATCATAATTTATTTAAATCTAATAATCTCCCCCTAAATTTAACATAGATTTAAGTTAATAGGAGAGATATTCTATAAATGACTTAAATTTGTCATGTGCAAGTGACTTAGTGAATAAATTTGGATGTTGTTCTTCTATCAGGTAATGTTGGAGTTGAATGTTGTGTTATTATACATGTTTGCATATGAAAATAGACTTACACCTCAATGTTATTTATGTGTTCATGAAAGACTAGATTGAAAACAAGTTTTAAAATACCCTCATTGTCATAGTATAGGATGGTAGGTGTCTTATGTGGTACTCTCAATCCTTCATGTATGTGATCTAATCATATCACTTCATAAACAAATCATCCTTCAACATGATATTCTAATTTAGTTAAATATTGAGAAATAAAGTTTTGTTTCTTTCTCTCCTAGGATATGGACCAGATCCCACAAATAACACATATACAAAAGTGATTTTCTATCATCAATATTTCCTACATGATATAAGTCTAAATATCTCATCAAGAATAAATTATCATTCTTCTTATACTCTAGGCTGAACTCCATTATACCATTAATATATACTAGTATTCACTTTGTTACTTTTTACTGAGACATCTTTGACTCTTGCATGAATAATGAAAGATAGATAGTTGCATAACTAATGTCCAACCTAGTATATGTTAAGTAAATAATAATCCCAATCAACTATTGATAGAGAGTTGTATTTACTTATATTGATGGATTTGTATGATAAAATTTAAGCCTTGTCTCAATATGTGTAGCAATTAGATTACAATCCATCATCCTAAATTTCTTAAGCATTATCATGGAATATTTCATCTAGGACACAAATATGTGGTGTTACTTTTACTATACTTATAATCTAAGACAATAGTGTAGAATCCTAAGATCTATCATGTCGAATGATTGATTAACATCTTTCTTGGTTGTATCTATCATAGTTACTAAAATGCCAGTGATGACTAGATCATTGACATATACTACAATAATCATAATCTCTCCCCCTTGATATTTGAGGTATATATTTTAATCATAGGGACTTATGAAATCCATAATAAATGAGATGCTTATATATTTTTATGTGCTAGGCTCGAGGAGCTTGCTTGAGACTATACAAAGATTTAATGAATTTACATGTATTTCATTCATTAACAAGAGTGACAAAGCCTTCTAGTTGTGTCATGTAAACTTATTCTTGTAGATATCCATTAAGAAAGGGAAATTTTACTTCCATTTGTTAGACCCTACATCCAAATTGGATAACCAAAGCAAATATCATTCTGATTGTCTTGATCTTCGTTGTAGGAGAAAATGTCTCCTCATAATCTAGTCCTTCCTTTTGTGCATATCCCTTTGCTATGAGTTGAGACTTATATTTATCAATACTAACATATACTTTATATTTAGTTTTGAATACCCATTTATATCCAATTGGCTTCTTCCCTAGTGGAAGATATTGAAGCTACCATGTTTTATGTTTCATCAATGATTAAAATTATGCATCCATGACATCCTTTTAAGGTTTAGAATCTAGGGTTTCCTAAACTATAAAGGTCTCTTTTTGTTCTATAATTATGCTCATTAGGTCCAAATTAACCTCATTTCAGGTCATGTTATGAGTCTTTAGTCAAATAGTCAATGTGTCTAGAATTAAATCTAGTTTAATATCCCTTAATGTATTTTTATATAATTTAGGCATACATTGAGTGGTTCTTATGGGTGGTAGATCTGCACCATTGTTCCCATTATCATCATTATCTTCATCTAGTTTATTTCCATATTTTTCATTTCACACAAGACTGATTGGTATACCAAGTGATCCTATAAAAAGAACTTATACTTCTATCTTCTCAAAAAAACTCAACATCCCTACTTGTGCAGATTTTATTGGTCTTTGGATCCATTAATATATAATCAAGTGATTCTTCACTATATCATAAGAAGATATACTTTTCTACTTTCATGTCAAGTTTAGTCCTCTCCACTTTGGGAATATGTATACTTGCTCTACGTCCAAAAACATGAATATTTTCTATAGATGGATTGTGACCTAACCATGATTATTGTGGTATTATTCAATCAAGAGTTGTAGTGGGAACTCTATTGAGTACATAGACTATATTTTTTACTGCTTCTTCCCAAAATGCCTTTGTAAAACCTAAATCATGTAGCTTACTATCAATGCCTAAATGTTTACCATAGGTGCCCAGATTGTTAATAAACACTTGTAATTTTAGAATTCTAGGAATTCAATGCATGAGTTATGGGTTGCCATAATATTGTTATCTATTGGTAGAATAGAGGTAGAACAAGTGACTATTTCACAATATTTATATTATTTGGTGGTTGGGAGCCACCATGGTTAGATATAAGTTCCATGTAAAATATGTAGTATACTATGCTGATAATAGTGAATTATGATGGATAACTAAATTAATAAATAATTTAGGATGGATATTTATAATTGCAAGTAAACTAAGGTGATATAGTTAAAAAAGAGGTAAAATTAAGGGTAGGGAAAAAATAAATGTTATCACTAGTCTTACTTCAAACATTATGACAAAGTTCAAATGTCATTTGAACATGCATTTAACTAATGTATGAAGTGAAATAAATTAAGCCCAAGTTAAAACATACATTAGGAAAGATTCAAAGGAAGGTATGAAATGATGTAAATGGGAACTAAACTCACTTTAAAGATTCAATCTTGAAATCAAACAATGTTAACCCAAATGAAAAATAAGTGCAAAAAATGAAATAAGCCTAATTTTTTTAACTAATCTAATAATGACAAGAATTAGCACATCTACATTCAAGATACACATCCAAAATACATATAAACCATTCAAATCTAAAAGTGAAACTAGATAACTAAGAGAGAAACCATATATCTCTTCACAAAAACAAATATTGGATAATATTTGTAGAAGTTCTTACTTATATTAACTGCTCAAAGTTTACAAAGTCATTTGGTTCTAAGAACTCCCTCCCCTTTTAAAATTGATAATGCTCCTTTTATTAGATGTAAGGATGGATGTTGATTAGTGATATCAAGTTACATTTGAACATGTGTATAGGATAGGTGTCCTTTAAAATGTTCTAGAACAAATGATATTTTCTAGTGAACTGACCTATAGAAAATTTGTGCTCTTAAAAATTACACATGTTTATATAAAAGAATATCTTATTTCAAAATATCATACAATGCTAGTTACAATAGGAATATTCTTATTTTACTTGACTTAGGACCTACTGGTTCATGATGTGCTCTATGATTATTGTAGGGTCCTCATTATTCTTGTATGCTATCCCAAATAGGAATGGTCCCATATTCAAGCTAATCAAAGATAAATAGTGCACAAAATGGCATAGTTGGTTCCAAAATTATGAGATTAGATCTCAAATCTTTATACTACTAGGTTCATAGAGTCTCTCATTTGGCCTATTAAACTCATATAGTTTAACATGGCATTTCCATGGTATCCCAGGCCATTTTATTCATCACTATCCATAAATGAACATTGCCATTTTTAAAATTTGAATCCAATTTTACTACATTAAAATTGACATCTTTATGACCATCATTTGATGTTCGTGGGAATGTTTTGTATGGTCACGTGACCATCAATTTTAAACATATGGTCCAAGATCTCAACTATGTTAAGATTGATGTCCTCACGACCATCATTTGATGTCCATAGGGATGTCTTTGATGATCATGTGATCATAAATTTTAACATAGTTATGGGGATTATCTACCAAGCCTACCATTTGTCCTCTTCTAATTTACTCTACATTCTACATGTGTCACATGTCAACTACTCGATGATTCTAGGCTATTTATACTAGGCTTTGTATTTATACCATGTGGTGATCTTGTGTTAACTCATAACTTCACTTGAATAACTTTGACCTGATCTCACTCCATTTGATCAAGGTCCATTGCTTAAACATGGGTTATAGATTGATATCTAAGTATTTTAATGTGATTGGTCCCTGTATTTTATAAAATATTAATCTAGGCTCGATAGCATGTATAAATTACTTAGGATAAAATGATTAAGCTAAGTTCAAAACAAATTAAAAAAAGGACCCCAATAATAATAAAAAGACCTAGGCACAAAGATTTTGGATAAAGGTGATAAACATAGAACAAAAGGGACCTCACATAAAATGACTTAGTATAAGGTCTTAACCTAAGGTTAAATTGCATAGATAAATAGGATGGAACTTTGGGATAAGGCTTTAGGTTAGGTAATAAAAGTGACCCTACATTTTCACTTGGTCCATGCTAAGATAAGATTAAAGCAAAACCATGAACAAATAAGTTAGCTAGACCATGGTGTGGATGATATTCAAATAAAAATAATGTGAAATCTTGTTAATTATACTCTAACCAATTGGATTTTAATATTTAAGGAAAAAATTTACATAATTTGATGCATGGGTCCCCATTTTTAAAAAATGGGGTATGTTGACCTCAACATATGGTGACTTCTAGGGAACATAACAATAGGTTAGAATTTAGAGACTCTAATTCAGACTAGTAATTAAGATACTTATTCCATTTGATCAAGCACCACTATTAAGATAGTTTCATGGTTAAAACAAATATTTCATATGAAAAATTAAGATCAAAACCTAGTCATGTTGTGTGTATGCTTTGATTCCACTTATTGATTGCCAAAGGATCTAGAGAATAACTTCCAAGTTCATGGCTTTGATCATTCACATTAACTTTCAACATGTTTGAATATTTATTAAGAACCATGATTTATCTCAAGGAAGGATTGGGAATTTATATGATACTAGTTAGGTATCCGTATCCCCAACAGAGATGCCTTTGGCTCCATTCAAGGCCTTGTTCCACTACTAGCTAGACATCCATATCCCTGGTGGAGATTACGAGAATCACCTTTGCATGGAAAGCTTTTAATTTTTGTAATAAGGTTATTATTTTTGTATTTTTCAATTCATTTTGGATTTATAGAAAAGGTTGGGAACCAATTTAGCTAGGTTTAGGGATTTGGTCAAGTGTATGATTTTTAGAGAATCATCCTTGGCTATAAACTTTGTCCTAAGAAATTAATGTTTTTTAAGTGCAAGCATGACTATGTTATAATAGTTTAAGTTGTCATAATAAATATGAAATATTTATTATAACCAATATTAGATTAGAATAAGGTTTAAAATCTCATGGAATAATTTAATTATTCATTAGTCCTTTTAAGTTTCTCTAAACTACAACATCAAACTCATATTTCAACAATCCATGATCAACCAATGATGAGGAGTCATACTAGCATTTCAAAACTATGGAGTTTATTGAGAATTATAGATAAAAATTGAGCTAAGGGATATCTAAAAGGATGTATTTACAAGAAATGAATAAACCATAAAATCAAACAAATATATACAAATATTATATATAAATAAGGGACATGAAGGAAAAAAGCAGGAAATACAGAATAAGAAAAAAACTAAACTAAGTCCTACACTAACTACATAAAGTAATTACCTCCTAGATCAAATGGAAAAGTATTTAGTCTACTAAAAAACCTTGAAACATGATTTCTTCCATTCAATGGCCTCTAATTGTGGGTAGGAGCACCTGTATGCTTGCGACTTCTAGGTGATGTAGCTTGGCCTCCTATAAACATTCTTAGATGCATGGATTGAAGATATGAATCTAGGACCCAATAATCTTCTTCCCAAATCCTTATATATGACATTAAGAGTGCTAATTCTCCTTCAGTCATAGATATATAGTGACTTATATGATCCTTATTTAATGATGACAGCTCAACTAGCATTTTTATCTAATGTCTTCATTAAATTTAGCTTGAAGTGGATATGGACTACCAATCTTCATGCCAAAACTTTCCAAGTTATCCTGAAAGGCTAATTAATCCTAATTGGTTGAAAGAGCATGAATTTTGTTTGAAATCGTGCCATTTGAATCAATTTTATCACATATTTATACCCTTTTAAAAGTTTCATATCAAAATTATTGATCCATTTCACTTGCTTCATCTTTATCTTCTATTTAGAATGGTATCTCAGTTGCCTAATTGAGTCCCAACTCATCTTGATTTTGGACCTATAGAATGATATCGTTATCTTTAAAAACCTAAATTTCCTTCATAAATCCTCACATAAATGTTTCCACTATTCCTCTTCCTCAGGGATATCCTCAATTTTAGTAATGACCTCATATGAATTACCTTCACACCTATCTTCTAAAGAGGAGTTAACCTATATTTGATCTTGTTCATGGGGATGCTTACTATGACCATCCATTTCATCATCTAGATCATCTTTTGATTCACTTTCTTATTTAAATGGAAAGTCAAAAGCCTGTATGAAGGATTTATAAGTTCTTACAAAGTCATATGTCCTTGCAAACCAAGTCTTGATTAAGCATAGGTTCAAATGTATCCCTTTCACTTTGACATGCTTCTAAGACATTATAATGATCATCTAACCATATATCACAAAGATTCATTTCATGTATGTCCTCATATGACTCATTGTAGTTATTTTCATGAAACCTATTGAACCTTTGAGAAACATAGCCTTTGTTGGAGCTTTCTTCAGAATTGCTCACTTGATTTTATAATTGAAGAAAATTAGTGATTATATTTTGAACCTTTTTAAATATGGATTCATTCTCATTCTCTAGTGGTTCTGAGTTATGAACTTGACTATCATTATTAATTGGTACCAAAGCTATCTATCCTTGTGGATGAAATCCATTTGTATCATTGTTGAATAACCCTAAATTTTGGTTAGGATAGGCATGGATTAAGGATAATTAGTTCAATGGTGGTGTAAAATTTGAGGTAAACACACTATGATTGGCATTATGAATGACATTCAACACTAAGAAATTGAGGTTAACATTTGGGATAACATATGCAAGCTGACATTGAGGCTATATTTAATCATTGATTATTAAAAATTCATCATAAGCAAATGCCAATGTGTTTATGACTCTAACAAACCTCTTAAGGAGCACATAAAGTCATGGGATCCAAATCATCCTTGTATATAGCTAAGGCTAAAGCCTCTTTAGGTCTATAAGGGGCTAAAGTTATAATAAACATATTTTAGAACCTAACATTAAATGCTATAATCAGCTCATTTGAGTCTCTTTTGATAGTGGTGAATAATTGATATATAATGTATGGACTAATGATTTTACCAAATTAATCAATAAGTATCTTGTTAAAATCATCCCAGCTAGCAATATAATCCTCTACAAGGTTAAGGAACCATTTTTATGTAGCATATTTGAAAGTAAATGGGAAAAATCTACATGATACATCTTCATGGATAACATTTAAGAGTCTTAAATTAGTTTTGAAATATCTAACATGTTCTTCAGTAGTGATAATGCCATTAGGATAGAAAGAAGGTAAATACCTTTCTATATTTCTTGGTAAGTCATGTACCTAACCAAGCATATTGATAGAAGATCCATCTAATCATGTCATATTTTTATGGGGATCTTATTTATGGTGATTTCAACACCCAATCCTATTTGAAATATGATGTGTAAGTTTCATCTTTACAAAGAATAATGATCAAATTCACACATTAAGCAAATTTTGTACAAATATGTATAAAGGACAACAAATAACATCAATATTTAACTAAATTATCTCAAAGATATGCCCAAATACATGAGTATTAATTATTTTTGCATGTTTCAAGCTTAGATGAACTCTAGTTTATAAAAAAATAGTCAAATTTTGGATAAAATTGCTATTACTAACCTCAAACACCTTGGATTTAAGCTATCGTACCACAAATACCTAGGCATCTTCAAAGAATGCCAATCTTTAGGTAAAATAATCCCAAAGATTGGTCTAAAACCATAAATGTTGATGATCTTTGCATAATCATGCTAAAAAAAATGAATATGTAAATAATACACCAATATTTGGACATAATTCACCAAAATGAGAAAAGATTCTACCAATTCATAAAGATTTAACCAAACCCTGCTTCTAGTGCCATCGAAGCTCCTCTTGTTGATGCCTAAATGTATACCATAGGTGCCCATAGTGTTAAGAAACACTTCTCATTTTAGGATTCTAGAAATTTAGTAAATGGATTTTAGGTTGTGATAATCTTGTTATCTATTGGTAGAATAGAGGAAAAATAAGTGACTGATTCATAATATTTATATTATTTGATGGTTGGGAGCCACCATGGCTAGATAGTAGATCTATGTAAAATATTAAGTATACTATGCTGAGAATAATGAATTATGATAAATAACTAAATTAAGAATTAATTTAGGGTGGATATTTATAATGAAAATTAAACTAAGGTGATCTGATCAAAAAAAGAAACAAAAGGAAGGGTAGGGTAGAAATAAATGTTGTCACCGGTCGTGCTTCAGACATTATGACAAAGTTCAAATGTCATCTAAACATGCATTTAACCAATGTATGAAGTGAAACATCTGAATCCCAAGTCACAACATACATTAAGCAAGATTCACAAGAAGGTATGAAATAATTCAAATATGAACTAGACTCACTTTAAAGATTCACTCCTATAAGTAAACAATGTTAGCCCAAATGTAAAAGAAGTGAAGTAAACAAAATAAGCCTAAGAACTTTCAACTAATCTAGCAGTGGAATAAATTAGTATATTTGCATCCAAGATATACATCCAAAATCCATATGAACCATTCAAATCTGAAAGTGAAACTAGAAAATAAAGAGAGAAACCATATAGCTCTTCACACAAGCAATTACTAGACAATCTTTGCATAATTCCTTGCTTATATTAACTACTCAATGTTTACAAAGTCATTTGGTTCTAAGAACTCCCTCCCCTTTGATAATTAACAATTCTCCTTTTATCAGATGTGAAGAATCATGTTGATTAATGATATCAAGTTACATTTGAACATGTGTATAGGACAGGTGTCTTTTCAATGGTCCAAAACAAATGATATTTTCTAGTGAACTGATTTATAGAAAATACATGCTCTTACAAATTGAACATGTTTATATAAAAAATATCTTATTTCAAAATATCATATAATGCTAATTAAAATAGGAATATTCTTATTTCACCTAAATTAGGACTTACCAGTTGATGATGTTCTTTATAATTGCTATAGGGTCTTCATTATTCTCGAATGCTACCCTAAATAGATTTGGTCCCATCTTCAAGTTGCTTGAAGATAAAGAGTGCTCAAATGGCATAGTTTATGCAAGCATTATGAGCTTAGATCTCAACTCTTTATATTACTAGGTCCATAGAGTCTCTCATTTGGTTTATTAAACTCATATAGATTTAATGTGGCATCTCCACAATGTCTTGGGTCATTCTATTCATCACTGTCCACAGATGACCATTACCTTTTTTAAAATTTGGATCCAATTTTACTATGTTAAATTTGACTTCCTCATGACCATCATTTGACATATATGGGAACATTTTATGATAGCCACATGACCATCAATTTTAAACATATGGTCTAAGCTCTTTACTATGTTAAGATTAACGTCCTTGTGACCATCATTTGACATCCATAGGAATGTCTTTGATGATCATATAAACATAAATTATAACATAGCTATGGGTAATATTTTCCAAACTTTGCACTTGTCCTAAACTGATTCACTCTATATTCTATGTGTGCCACATGTCAACTAATTAGTGCTTTTAGGATCTTTATACTGGGCTCTATGGTTCTTCCACATGGTAGTTTTACATTAACTTGGAGCTTCACTTGAACAACTTTGACTTGATCTCACTCCATTTGATTAGGGTCTACCACTTAAACATGGTTTATATATTGGGATTTAAAATTTTAAATGTGATTGGTCCCTATATTTTATAAAATATTAAGTTAGGTTTGATAACATGTATAAAGGACTTAGGATAAAAATGATTAAGCTAAGTTTGAAACAAATAAGAAAGGACATCGAGATTAATAAAAGGACCTAGGCATGAATATTTTAGACTGAGGTGATAAACATAGAAAAAAAGGGACCTCACATATTTTTACTTAGTAGAAGGTTTTAACCTAAGGTTTCATTGCATAACTAAATATAATGGAACTTTGGGATAAGGTTTTACGCTAGGTAATAAAAGTGACCCTACATTTTCACTTGGTCTATGCTAAGATAAAATGGATCTTATGATATAAAATATACCAAGCATAGGATTTTTAGCCTAAGGTTTGGTTTTTTTATAAAACATGACTAAGAGTTAGGATAAAAATTAAACTAAGACCATGGTATTTAAATTTTTTCCTGCTTAAACTTAAATAAAAGGCTCTGACCAAAATTAAATTTAAATTAAAAGGTCTAGTCAAAACATTAGGCTAGGATTTCTAAATATGAATCTAATTAATCAATTATAAACTAAGGTTATTAAAATATCAATATAACATTGAATCATAAAACCCTAAGCATGCTTGAACCCAAATGGGCTCCATTAAATCTCCAACCTGAAACACAAATGTTTGATGTTAGCACTTTAGATAAGATTAAAGTAAAACCATGAACACATAATTCAACCAAACCATGGTCTAGATAATATTCAAATAAAAATAATGTAAAATCATGATAATGATAATCTAACCGAGTGGATTTTAATATTTAAGGTAAAAAATTTCACAATTTGATGCATGGGTCTCCATTTTTTAGAAATGGGGGTATGTTGACCTCAACACATACATTGCACCATTCCATGATAGTATGATTCCTCTGTTTAGTAACAAAATTTTGTTATGGTGTATATGGAGGTTTAATTTGATTATGAGTGACATTTTATTATTAAAAAATATTTTAATTTATTACTAGTGAATTCTCCCCTATGATTTGAGAAGAGGGTTTTAATGTTCTGAACAGTCTCATTTTCAACAATAATTTTGAACTATTTGAAAGTTTAAAAGGTTTGGATCTTTCTATTCAGATAATAAACACACTTTTTTTTTCAAAAATAATCAACAAATATCATGAAATAATTAAACCTATCATGATTAGGTGACGTCAATCTACACATATTAGTATGCACCAGATCAAGTTTTTCATGGGCCCGATATGGACTTTTTGAAATGGAGCTCTATGTTATTTGCCTACTAAGCAATGTTAACATTTGTCTATACCTTTTTTGAGATATTTAAATCCTCTTACCATGTTATAATAGTGGAGTGTGTCAATATATCTGAAATTGATGTGACCAAATCTTTTATTGCTTAATTATGTTGAGGCTATGTATTTTTCCACAATTGCTTGATTGTTTTTCTACACAAAGTCTAGTTGGAACATTTTACCAACTCTTGAGTCTCATGAAACAATTTTTGAGTGTTTTTACATATCTCTAATCAAACAAATATTTTTTCCACCTTTGCAATCAAATTCATCCTTGAGGTTGTGGTCAAGTAATGAACTATCTAATAGAAGATTCTTTGTGAGTCCTAGAACATACAAGACATCTAAAATTTTAAAAGAATTTCATCCAAATATAGATAAATAATAATAACATTTATTTATCTCAAATTTAAAGTATTACATGGGATATTATATATCTAAACAAATTCTTAAAATATAGGAAGGAAGAATAACAAATAAACTTGAAATAGAGTTAATGGGTGAAATAAAATTAATAAACTAACAATATTTTTCTATAGTGAATTAATCACCATTTATTTAAATCTAACACATAACAAAAAAAAAATACTTAACTAAAATTTATTATTATCTAACTACTTATGTTTTTCTGTTACACAAGTTTACACATGAACCCAAATGCTCTTGCATCATACACCATGGGTAAGAAAATGTGTGAGCATGGTGTTCACACACTTAGGTTGCATGGGAAACCCATCCAAAGGTCTTGGCATAAATTTACACCATACAAGATGAATATCACCTTCTAATTCATTTAGATAATGCACCAGGTAAAATTTTACCTCCTCATCCAAAATCCTTTCATTTCACTATTATGGTGGTCCCACTCCACTTGGGTTAACCTCCTTTGTTTGTGTTATTCAATCCACTTTTCTACTTATCTGTTGTGATATTACCTAATGAAACATTCATACATTTGTGGTTCACACTCTTGTTCACATTTATTTATGCAATAATACTATTTTCCTCCATGTAATCACACTTTCTCCTATACATGTCACAATTTTGCATCTTCACACACTCTACTCCTTATAAGTGTTCCTTGACATAGTGCATGACCAAATGACTTTGGTGCACACCTTTAATATTCCTCTTTTACATGTTATTTATTTGTGATACTATGTATGATCTACATTATTCATCTATAATGTGATGCACAATGATCATACCCATTATTGAAAAATGTTATCCCTTGCCTTCTATCACACACTACTTTGTACTCATCTACCATTTTCCCATTTTGTGGGAGAAATATGTCCACCTCCACCAATCACATATATTTAAATTCCTCCAATACATCACTAGAATTTATGACTCCATGCCACTTATATTTATTCTTTCTCTCTTGACACTTTACTATGTTAACTCTTCCTTTATTGCTATGCACCTCTCAAAAATAAATTCTAATAATTCTATGATCATATGAATTTATTTCATAAGAGTTGATATCCTAGTTCTTTAACTTTACCTTAAACTTTTTCCCATTTATATCACAAGCCAAAGGTTTCACCATAACTATGAACATTAAAAACATTATCCATCATGTCCATTACCATTTACAAAATGCTCCTCATGCCACTCTCTTATATTGTATTTATTGTAACCTCAAATAAATCTACCAATTATATAATACTAACCTATAATTTAGTTAATTAAATCCACATGGTGAATAAGATAATCCACCTATTAACTCTCTACATCCACTTATATTATCCAACCACTATCTACATATAGGAACTCAAACATCCACTTAATTACATTCATCTCTTCTACATGTGGGAGATGGTCTTCCTTTTATTTATGGTCAAATAAGGGATCTACATAAACTACCATCACAACCACCTCATCTATCTACACTAAATATAACTCATCTTCTAAAAATGGAATATATATTTCTTCAACATCCACATTATGAGTGCTCACTCACACATATTCTACCTCCATATCTATGTATTTCAAAAGACATGATGTTTCTCTCTCCTTTGTTAGAACCTCCTCAAACCATTATAGGGTTCATTTTTTTAGGGAACTTTGATCTTAATATTCACAACACATAGTGTGATCCACAAATTTTCCTCTTAATTATAACATTGGGTTCCACTTCAACATGGAACACAATCTTTAATTCAAATGATAAAGCTATACACTCCTATTAAATCTCTTGTGCTCTATTATTATTATGTAGACTTTTAATCCACTACTACACCTTTTATAACCCTATGTAGGTTATTGATTTTTATTAATTCTCAATTATCTACCTAAGAAATAATATGGAGATTAAAATCCTTTATATTTGGAATTACACCACTTATAAACCTACACACACGACACTTCAATATCTACTACTCCTCCACTTGGAAACCTACACAAATATTTATTGTTTACTCCTCTATTTTATACCCTAGTTCACAAATAATGGAGAACACAAACCTCAATCTCTCAACCCCAAAGTTATGTTGCTAGATCTAATATAAAATGATGTAGATATTATTAGGTGTCTCAATTATTAGATACCTTGTAATATGCAACCCATAATGACACAAAATAATTTCACACACAAATAACAAAATTTAATTCATTCAAATATATATTTTATAACATAAGATCAATTTCCAATGACAAAACCTTTTAATATTCAAACACATAAATAAGAACACCATCCATAGGCTTATAAAAATTAATCCAAAACTGTAGTGTGGTTCTAATTGACTCAATTCCAATAGTCCTCATTAGATATGTGCATATATCCACTTGAAATAATAATTACAACCACACTATAGGATACCTATTTGATCTTAAATTAAATGAATTTTTAAATGAAGAGGATGTGTTTATATAGATACACAATTTACCTAAATTATATTAATGATCAACAACCTACTAACAATATTTAAATGAACACAAGTCTTGATGGTAATTTATCACAAGATAACATATTGATTAAAAAATTACTTGATGTACCATAACACATCATTGGTCCCTTAAATAATATTCAAGATAATCATAATAATTATCCAAATAAATATTTTACCATTTATGATAAAAAAGTGTTCAAATGACCAACATGAAGTTCTATGAGGTACGAGAGATGAATGCCAAAAATCAATGTCCATAAATAAGTCTATTGAATATGTGAAACTGAATGAAGCTAAAAATAGAGAAATACTTGCCAAATATTATTTTAAATCATTTATGGAATTAAAAAAATCACATATATAACCCTAAAGCACATTTACCCATAAACTAATGTGGAAAGAAATAGAACATGCAATGACTCAAATAAGAAGACACAACTAGTCTTGAGGAACAAAACATGTACCCATATCATGATGGGAATTATTATTTACTATTGTAATAGAGGTAAACAAAATTGGTGTTGAGGAATAATCAGATGTTGCCATAGGCATAAATGGAAATGAGGCATATTAAAATAAATAATATGATGCCTTAATTAGAGGTTGAATTTATATTTTTAGTTTCTTTATCATATTTTTATTATCAATTGATAATGTTAGTCATGTTTTTTTAGGAAATGATTATTGGATGAAAATCATTGAGGCACATATTTGGGTACTCATGAGACACATCCTAGATGATGGAATGTTGGGTGGTTTATTAGAGATGGTGGATGACATGGTGTATATATGCCTAATTTTGATCTTGTGGCCATTTCTACTACTACTTACATTATTTATGTAGGTGAGTAAAATAAGCTGAGAGATGAAGTTATAGAGTTGGGGCCCTAGTTGGCTCATAATTATATGCATTTAGTAGCTCTTAGTTGGACCAAGATTAGATCATTTTGATTGAATAAGTATGGATCTAGGGTGAGTACCTAAAGGTTTTAGTAAACCTATAATTTATATTAGATGTCTATGAGGATTTTCAGAGACATATTACGTTTCAATCATAATTATAATATGATTATAGTGGGCTATCTCCTTATAAGATCTATTTTACCCTAATTTTAATTGATGGGTAAGATTAATCTAATTAAGATATAACTTTGAAATGTAATTCAAATATTAAGATATGGTATTTAATCATACATATAAATTTAAAAGATTAATATTTATTCTTATAATTTGAAAATTAGTATATGTTAAATATACAAAGTAAAATAAAGGGATGAATACTTAGATTTTCTAATTAACTATCTGATTGTGACTATATTCTAGAAGTGAAAATTATGATAAAGTAAGACTTTGGTTCATCTAGTTAAAAAACATATTCAATATTTATGTTGGGTCAATTATTTTAGTCTGGGTCAATATCATCGATCAATAATAATATATTGGTAATTACTAAACTATGTATAATTAAGACATAATGAATATACATGTAGTTACACCTATCTTTGCTTGCTTTATTTTTATGATCTCTAACCCTGATGATGGTTGTAACTCTAAAAATTAGTCTTTTAGCCTTGAAACCCTAGGTGTGCTTATGATATATATATATATTAAAACATGGAATATATATAAAATACATAGGTATATCTAGATGTGAAATAAATTAGCAAAGGCACGCATATTTGACATGAATATTTAACATTAAAAACGTCAACTGAGGTAAAAAACCATGATTATTATTCATTCATCAAGAAACTCAAGTACTTAATATATCCCTTTAACCTCTTACTTCTCAAAAAAAATCACAAAACCTTCACAGTGCTCATATATGTCTCACACTATTCAAAAAATAATATTGTGTTCATTGTTGTCTCAATGTGTAAATTTACAAAGGGTTAAAACCCTTTTTATATTAGGGTGGTGGACTATTATAACCAATGGATCCAATCTCTCCCCAAGGAATCTAATAATGGTTATAAATATATATAATTCATTTACACAAGGTTAACTCATGTTAATAAATAAAATTTATTTATTTAACCATTGTAAAATTTTAACGGTACTTATTAACACCACTTAAACATTAAAGTTCCAACACTCCCCATTAATGTTAAGTGGTGATACATGACATAGTCACCTCAAATAAAGGAATTATACTCCATGAATCAACTATAATTATTTTTATAGGCATGTAAAATTTTAAGGATTTAAAAACCTTCATCATGCCAGTATCACCTTTTGAAACAAAAGGAATTAAAATACTTAAAGTTTAGTCTAGTAGGATTGTTAGACTACATCTCAAAGTTTCTCATGAATAATCGACCAAGCATATTTAGAGCCTTTTATGACATAAGGACCTCCATTAAAACATATGATCTAAGTATTGGGCATTGCTGTCACTTGGATATTACACCCATTCATTCAATAAAATAATCCAATTGAAACAATGGGATCATCCCCAAGGTGAGGGACCATGGCTCCTTGGGATGAAACTCTGGATAAGGCCAATTTCCTTCCTAAACTAGATGCACTTAATTTAAAATTAGTTTCAAGCCTAAAACTATGATAAAGATACCTATTTATGGCTACAACTATGATTTTGTCAAGGAAAAGGGAGTATAAATTAAACTAAAACTAAAATATGTGATTTACATATAATATAGAGATCTTCTCTAGTTTCTCTAACAACATAATAAATCCACATAAATGATGAAAAATAATATAACTCTTACAAAACCTACAACTTTCTCAACATTTTAATAAGTGATTATCATGAACATAGGTGTCTAAATAATATACAACCTATAAATAAGTGTGTAAAAATGATAAGAAAACAACATAATAGAAATAAAAATCCACAAATGAAGATCAATAGTTCAAACTTTACATAATGCTCAAGAAAATTAAGAAGGTAGAAGAGACAAACATCAATTTTATTAGATTTAAGGCATTAAGCCAATATTGAAATTATTAAAAATAGCATAGTCTTGTCATACCCAAGAGGAGGGATCATGGACAAGTCATTTTCAGTCCTATACATAATAAAATGGATATGAGAGAGAAGAAGAGAGCACTAGAAGTACTCATGAATGTTGTTTTTACTCCATTAATCCAACCTATTTAAGATAAGAGATAAAAAATGGGATCATTAATCCCTCTATAACACATTAGGCATCTCCCATGAAGATATTTAATGAAGGTTGGTGTATTAGTGGGAGAGGAGACCTCATTTTTATTATTTTTGTCTTTTTGGAGGTTGGTACATAATGGATGTGTTCCTCAATATTATTATATTCTTTAAAACTCATGTCTTAACTACCTTAACTCACCCATGTCATCATACATGAATGTTAGATATTTTTGAATGGTTTACTTGGAAGTAGACATCTTACACCTATTTGAAATTATGGGTTGACTTTCCATGACCACCACTCCATGTAGGGATTTACACATTTCTAGGGGCAATTTTTAATGCCTTCATACCTCCTTTTGTTCTTTATCACCATTAATATTTACTCATATTAGTGATTAAAAGGATATATAATAATGGATGGTCTAAAATTAGTATTTAAGTTCATGTGAAGGTTTTTTGGAGATGTTGAGAAGATGGAACATCTTCATCTTTGCCCATGATAACTTATGAACATGCATTATCATGCTTTAAAAGTCCCATTTTGTACCTTGTCAATGTGAAATCAACCCTTTACAACCCCCAAAATTCCCTTAGAAACTTGTATTATATTTATAATTATGTTGAGGTCATAAAACCTCCATCTCTTTAATTTGTACGCCTCATAGATTATTTCTAGGTGTTAAGATCCTTGTTCTCCACACTTCCTCTTCATATAGTCTTCCAAAACTTGCCAAGAACCTTTAAAATTATTCAAACCTATCAACTAGGGATAAAAGTGAGGTTTTTCAGCTAATAAATTCATATTATAGCATTATTACTTTGAAAAATAAGACTTTACAAAACTATAACTATGTTTATAACCCATGAAACTCACTTAAAGGTCATGAAAAACATTAATTCCCTATTTTCAGACTTGTCATGTCTATGCTATGGTGTTTTGAGAGGATAATTGAGATATCATACTCACTCTTTAATATTTTCATACTGGAGATTTGGTTTTCATACTCACCAAGATTGTAGGTGCATGTTTCTATGGTAATGAGGCATGCCAAACCTACCATCCTGTGTCTTCTTCCTAATCCTTGTTTGAAAACATTAATACTTAACCTATAAGCCCCTTGAGGAAATTGGAGAAAATTGTGGAGCTTTGATCAATCAATAAACATTATTTAAAGTCTAAAACTTTAAAAAAAAATCTCAACCCTTACAACAAGTTGGTTAGAATGATCGAGGATCTTAAAAGATAATTGTATACCTCTGTTTGTGTGTTAAGATCATAAAACTCCAATCTCCCTAACCTAAAAACCTATAGGTTGGTATTGAGACCCATGGAAAACTATTTATTTATTTATTCATTTGGCATGAGATTCATGTTTGGAAGCATGTCAAGAGGCCTTAAGAACATGTTACAGGCTATTAAAACATGTTTTAAGAGAATTTCCCTATATATACTACCTATAAAACTATATATTATTTCTTGATCTTTTTAGAATCTTAAAACCCATCATTTTTTGCTTATAAAAAAATGTTATAAGCCTTTTATAGATCTTAAATAAGATTTAAATTTCAATTGGCCGCCCTATATCTTGTTAAAGAGTCTTCTTAGCTTAGAATTCTCATAATTTCTTGAAAACTAATCTAATTTTTTCCTATAGGTCCTTTTTAGAGCTTTGAGAATCATTTTTACACATACTAAACAAGGTTGTAGGCCTCTTATATCCTTGATCATGATTTATTATTATTAAAATATTTGGTAGACTTGTGAAAGACCCTTTTGCAGGCTTGGAATTTAACCTTCTTCTACACATGAAGATCTTACTCAAGATTTGCAATTGATTTATAAGTCTTAAAATATAATAGAGATCCTCCTCAATATATATAGACCTATTAATGAGTATTAGGAGCATAAAAGTCTTTATATATATTCTTGGCCATGCAATTTATTAGTAAATCTTTAGAACCAACCTATAAATTATGTTATTTTACCCATGGGTTCATTAGGACACCCTTAGTCTACTACAATCTTGTTTCATTTCAATTGAAGGCTTAAGATCTTATGAAATTTTGTCTTTAAACCTTCATGCTTTATTATTATAGGTTTATAAGAGCCTCATGAGGCTTGAGACTCTTTATTTCTTGGTTTCATTATAGTTTTAATTCTTTATGAGACCTAGGACACCTCAAACTTTAAAAACATAGCTATAGGATCCTGTAGAAGATCACTTCTAATATTGAAGACCATGACTTTAGTTGTAGGTTTGAGGGCTCTTGGAGAGGTCATGAAAATTCATCAGAGTGATAAGAAAATTTTGATGGTTATTGATAGCCATGAAGGCTATCTAGTAGCTTACAGGTTTGTTTCATCCTTGAACATGCTTGACAACATCAAATATTTACCTTCAAGCCCCTTAAGAATCCTTAAGGAAATGTTTCCATCTATATCAAATAAGAACCCCTCTTGGAGACTGCAATTATTAAATCTTTATCCAAATTTGCTCTATAAAAGACTTGTAATCATGCTTTGAAGGTTGAAAACACTAGATGAGTATTGTAACTAAACAATTACTATTTTTAATTTATTTTAGGCTAGTTTCACTTCTTGGAAACATGACTACAACCCTTCCTAAACCTTTTATCTATGTAATTTTATGATGATTCTTCAAAAATTGCCTACAACTTTTTGGTTTTACCTTCTCATGTTCATAAGATCATTATGAATCTAGAGTCCCATTAGAACTATGACCCTGGTTATAAGTTTGGAGGTTCCTATAGAGGTCTTAGAAGGCTTTGGAACATGTCTAAACTCTTGGATCATGGCTGTAGTTATTTTTGGATACTTGGAACCTTTAAATCTCATTTGTAGTAGTGTGGATTCTTATTGAAAAACCAAATTATGATCTTGTTATAAGTTTTGAGAGGTAATAAAGATATGTTGTATACATTATCCACCATGAAGACCTCCTCAAGCTTTTCTATAGACATGTAGATGTAAATTCCTTGATGGAAACCCTTACTATAAAAGCTTGAAACAATTCCTTTAAATTTTCAAAATCCCTTGAAACCTAAAACAAGTTTGTTAGACTACCTTATCATGATTTTAACTCTTAGAGAGTCTTTAAATCACTCATATATTATCAACCACCATGTTTCTTTCTTAAGTAAGCTCCAAAAAATGTCAAAAGCACCTTCACATGATTTAGGGTTTAATTAGGTTTTTTCAAGATACATATGATTTATTGACTCTCACAGCTGATGGAGACCACCTGGGGATGAATTAAGACATCCTAAATCTTCACCATAATCTTACAAAGGCCATAAATGAAGGGAATAGGAAAATGACATTATGTTTGATTAGATACCTTATAACTTCAATGTACTTAGGTTTGTAAGCCTGTATATTGTTTATACATATTTTTTTGGTTATTAACACATCTAAAAAATACCATGAAGTGCCTTAGGACTAGAAAAAACCATTTCCAATTTTTTTTAGAACCATGCACTTTCAAGACAAGACTAGGATGTGATGAAGAGGCTTACAACTTTTGATAATGAGCTTGAACTCACTATAAAATGGTTCTTTAGATATATTTTTACTTCTTCAAATTTATCTTCCCCATTTTAGGGTCATTACCTAATCATGGATAATCTTTCTACTCTTTCCAAACCTTGTTATGATTTGAGATCCTATATAAATCCCTGTAAATGCATCAAAAACTTGCAACATCCCTTAACAAACATAAAAACTCTCTAAATCCTTTATCAATGGCTTGTTTGAAGGATATTTGGAACATGAAGTAAATATAAAATGCCAATCCAATCATGAAAATGTTCTATAGCTTGTTTTTAGGGTTATGGACTTGATACTTGGATTCTCCAACCTTGAAAACCATGGAAATTTTTATCAAAACCTGTAACTCAATCTTGTTAGCTTTGTAAAGAACCTTTTCTCATTGTAAACCTCAAGAATGTATATAATATTCATTGGATATTTCAATAAAGCCTTATTATATTTGCCTTTTTAACTTAAAAAGAACTTGAATACTTCTAGAATACCTGTAATCATATTTTCAACTTTTTAAAAATGATATAGACTAGTGATTTTCCTTGAAATCTATTAATTTTTCTCATGAATGAACTTCTACATTGGAGGACCTAAACCTAGTTCTGAGACTAAAAATATTCATATTTTAGAGCTCAAATACTTAAGGGATATTTGAGGCTATGATGGATACTTTGCATATATTGACTTAATCTTGATAACATGTCCATCAGGATTACACTCTTAAAATCATGATGTTTTCTTCATCACAACGTTATGAATACTATAAATATGACTACAACTTCTTGATTTAAAGTTCTAAGCCTTGAATGAAGTTGAAATCATGGTGAAACCTTGTCTTTGGTGATTTTATCTTTATATTTTCTCCAATAAACCTATAAAAATTCTCTTGAAATATTGAAGACTACCCTGAATACAAGTTTGAAGATAGGCAATGATTTAATCATGGCTTGTATGCACTCTTCCATTGTTGAGAGAATTGAAATCCACAAGGAGGCTAGAATAGAGGGAAAACAACTAAGTCAAATTAATTCTTAGACTGCATGTACTAACTTGAGAGCTTGTGAGGAGTCTTCAAATATTAAATTGACTTCATGAGACCTTATATAACATTTCATTCCTCCAAAATGACTTCAATAAGTGACTTAAGACAATTTTGACCTTATTATGATCCCATGAGTGTCTTTTAATACCTTTTTTCTCCTTTTCACATTGGAAAGTAATGAAATTGACCTTAACATGATACTAATTATTGACCCTATGATATTTTGACATATTTTACCTTGGAATGACATTTTCATGTTTCTAATCATCAAATAGGTCTTCATTAGGATAACATGACCTTATGACTAATATATTGGGTTTTATAATGAGATTTTGAATTAAGAGGTAGTTTGAATGCTATTAGTCATGAAAATGGGAACTAACAAGGATAAAAAGACCTTACACAACATGTTTGATACACATTCATGTTGAAAATCACTCCAATAAGGCTCTTATAGGACTAATGCAAACCATGACCTCAAAAAGTTCTTGTTAGATTTCCCATAGTGGAGAAAAATGTTCAGTGAACCTCAATTAACTTAACATACATATCTTTGAGCTATCATAGTGATCATTCAAGTGTTTCAAAAATTATACTTAGGTGGTTTTGGTAGATAATTATCTATCCCATGTAAAGCAAGTGTCAAGAGACCAAGGTGACTAGAATACTCACCATTCTAGCAACTTTTATGGTCCGCTTACCTACTAAGTAGGGATATAATAGCCTTAATAATCTATTGGGCATAGAAGTAACATAATATTCAATAAAACTCACTCTAAAAGTTTAATCATGGCTACAACATGCTAGAATAGCCTTTGAATGATTTGAAAAGTTTACTCCAACACAAAAAACAAAGAAGAAAAGAGCAACAACAACTATTCAATGGCACTTAGAAGAATGAGAAAAACCAATATATTACTCATAAAATACTATGCAAATGACACTTATAGGGATAAAAAAATCTAACCTAGTATATACAAAGATCTAAAAATGTCTTCAAGAATAATGATTGAGATGAATCCCATTGACTAAGATAAACAACTCCTCTCCATTCAACTTTAAGAGTTGACATGTATTAGCTTGCTTACAGCTAGTTATGAGGTAGGGACCACTCCATATAGCATCAAAATTTTTGTGTTTCCTATATTTTTCTCTATCTTCTTCCCATTTTAAGACTATATCTCCTTATTTGAAACACCTATTAAAAACCTTCTTGTCAAATGTCTTCTTCACTTGATCTTGATTAAACTCCATGATATATATTACATGGTTCATAGTATCTTTCAACTCCATAAACTCTACTAATCTCACATCCATGAAATTATTTTCCATAAATTACATCTATGGAGTGAGCTCAAGAGTTGGTAATTCAAGTGACAAAGTTAACCTTACTTCTCTTCCATAGACTATTATGAAAGGGGAGTTACCAACAACCCTCTTAGGGGTTATCCTATCATCCCAAAGTTCTATTTTTAACTTTGTTTGTTAAGTTCCTTGGTTCTCCTCCATAGTTATCTTGATAATCCTAATTAGTTTCTTATTTTTAGATTCTGTTAAGCCATTAATTTAGGTTTAATATTTGGAATAAGTTCTCAAATAGATGCCATAATTGATTTCTCATTCACTAATTTTAGTTCTAACAAAGTCCATATCATTATTAGATATGATAGTAACTATAAAGCCAAATATAGTAACCATACCTTCATAAAAGTCTAACATGGAGGTCTCATTTACATCTCCATGTTTTACTAATTCTATCCACCTTATGAAGTAATGTATGGAAGTTAAGACCCACTTGTGACCAAAAATTGAAGGTGGGTTAATCATCCCAATGAAGTCCAAACCCCATTGCATGAAAATATGCTCTACATATATAATATGAAGAGGAAGAGATGCTAGCTTTTACTTACCTATGAAGAAGGTACACTTCTTACAGTTTCTAACCCATGCATATGCATTTATAAATAGATTTTTAAAATAGTAACCAAAAATCATAATATTAATAGATATTAGGATAGAAATGTCTTGTTTATGGGCTATCATGAATTTATTATATCACCTTAGCCACTTTATTAGGCTCAATGCATCTCAAAAGTACTCCATTGATGTCCTTTATAAAAATATACCATTAATAATGACATATGGAATTGATTGAAGTCTAAAATAACTATTTGATCTTTATTAAGTCCATGTAGATAGTCACCAATTTTCAATAAGGTAGTCATGTCTCTAGTCCAAATATTAATAACCTCATGATCAACTTTTTTACCCTCATATATCACTATAATTTCCCTATTATCAACTTCTAGGTCTGCTACTAGCTACTCGCATAGTGATTTTCCTCTCACAAGCTTAGTGACCTTGATGTCAATGTCATACTCCATAAATTTAGTTATCTAGCCAACTCTATTTTTACCTATATCTTTGTTCAACAAGAATTCCTTCACACTTGAGTTTGAAATCATCAATTGTATTTTGTTAGTAAAGAGCCTGTGTTTGAATTTATTAAGGGAAATTATGATATCAAGGACATTTTTTTCCATAAAACCATACCTCAGATCATAATATTTAAGTATTTTATTGAAGAGAGTAATGGGATGCTCCATTAGATCAATATTATCCTACACTAGTATGGTTAATATACTTTCAATTCCCCCCAAGAGCATAAAAAATAAAATCTTTATCATAACACGGATTCATGAGTGTAGGGTCTTAATAAATTACCCTTTTAATTGATTCAAAGTTTTCATTATCTTATCTTGACTAGATGAAGGAAACATTCTTATTGACCATAGTAGTGAGAGGTTTGACCAAAGTAGCAAAGTTTGGAATAAACCTCCTTACAAATTTGATCTTACCCAAGAAGGTTTGGATACCCTTCTCATGATTTGGAAGTGAAAGAGCCAAGATTACTTCCACCATTTATAGATAAATTACAAGGACTTATTAAAAAACCCATAAATTGCCTTCATGGACAAAAAACACACATTTATTTGGGTTCAAGGACACCCCAAACTCTCTACACTTGTTAAAGACTTGCCTCAAGCATTCCAAGTGATCAATTACATACATAGAGAAAATGGTTATATTTTATAAATATAATAATATAATATCATTTATGAGGCCCATACGTTCCATATCCATGGCCCTTTATAGGGTTTCACTAGCATTGGTCGACCCAAAAGGCATCTTCCTATAAGTAAAGGTACCCTATTTGGTGGTAAAATATGTCTTGAATTGATCACATTCTTGCACAAATATTTAGTTATATACTTAATAGCCATCAAAGAGTGAAAAAATCTTATCCCTTGTTACATTTCTAAGGATTTTATACTTATTTAGAAGGGGATAATTGTATTTAAGGGATTCTCTATTCAAGTCCCTAAAGTCCACACATAACCTAATCTACCCATTTTATTTCTAACTAGGACTAGGTTAGCTAGCCATGAGGAATGATTAATAGGGAATATGATGTTGGCCTATATGATTTTATTTATATTTTTAATCATCAAAGGTTTGAGATTGGGGTCTATTGGTCTCTACTTCTACCTAACTGGTTTTGCATTGGGGTTTAGCTCAATGGTATGTTGGGATAAGTTTGGATCAAATCCTCTAAGGTCTTGGTAAATCTAATAAAAAATGTCATCATATCTCCTAAAAAGACCAAAAAAATACTCTTTTTCAAATTGATTACATACCTTAACAACCTTCAATATATTACCATTAGATATAACAATTATTTTGTAATTCTCATCCTTGATTGTCATATTCATTTTCTCACCTCTGATCTAATCATTTAAATTGAACATGATTTCAAGGTAACAAACCCCTTGGGTAACTTATTTACTTTCATTTAAATAATTTGATCCTCATAATATTCTTTAATCCCATGTTAGTTTTTGGTTGATAATTTTTACTCTTATATAAAGTTGATTATTTGCTCATCATTTTTAAATACTTGCCAACTAACATTGTTATTAGGCATTACAGGTTTAAGCATAAGTTTGACAAGTTGTTATGAATATTTCATAGCATCATGGGGTAGGTTATATTTAGATAATATTTCCAAAATCATATCATAATAAAAATTTAATTCCCTTGGTATAACCTAAATGTTAAAGGCATCAAAGCCTTCAATAAGATCCCACACCCTATGTTTGTAGGCCTTCAATAATCATTTTTGGATTGCATTTTAGCCTCTAACATAATTTAAAACTAGATAACTATAACCAAACACTTGAATCATATTTAATTCTCTTTTATAAGTCAATTGAAAGCCTTGGATTAATTCTTCATACTCAGATACATTGTTAGTATAACTAAACTATAGCCTATATGATTAAAGTAATCATTTTGAGGGGATATCAACACAACACCTTTATCATCAAAATTTATGCTCTTATAAATATGAATAAAACAACTACCATACACCTCCAAGATCCTCTTATGATCTCATAATATTTGGTATAATTATGTCTTCCTCAAGAACATAATAGGTACCTCATTCTGTATCCTCTACATGATCATATGGATCAAAACCATAGTGCTCTTTTTCCCACTCATCAAGTAATATATAATGAATATCTTCAAAATATATGGTATTATCATGGAGGATATCACTTTACTCTTGATTATACATGCTTAATTTCATGTGGACTAGACTATGAGAATATGGTTCAATGTGGTCTCTATAAACAGGCTTAGTTTTGATAGCTAGTTTGGTACCATACCTAGTCTTAAGCAACATGTGTTACCAATACAAGGATATATACCCACCCATATTTGAAATTAAATACATATAAAGACATAAAAAATTATTGAGGAAGGTATATGATTGAAACATTCTGGGAGATCGGGAGGCTTGGTCAAACATGTAAGTTAAGGTTCAAATTAATAATGATGCCATTGGTTTTGACAACTATACCATCTAATTGGATTACTCCTTTTATGAATAGGGTGTAATATAAACATATTAGATAAATAATATTTTTAGGCACAAATAATATAATTACACCTAAATCAATCATATAATTATGTACAATATGCTTACCAATAATTAAGGATATATAGAATGGGGATGGTTTGCTAATATTACGAAAATTTCCTTATTTTGGTTGGCATAAGTGAGTAGGATCAACTAATATACTTTATTTTATTACATGTACAAGATGGTTTAAATATCCATTCAATATGTCTCTTTGTGTAAGAATGGAGAGAGCCTCTCACATCATTACATTCAAGTTTGTTCTCTTTATTTGTTCGACTAGGTTGAAGGGAATTTGTCCTCCTTTTGGCTAGAACTTGGAAATAGTATCCTCTTTTATTTGTTGTTGAATAATTTGAGGATAAATTTAATTTTTAATAATATGATTTTATTTTTCTCTAGGTGTCTCAAAAACTTCTTTCTCCTTAGTAGCTTCATAATAGGCTTTGGAAGTAGGAACTTGAACAATTGAGGAAGATGGATCTCCCTCCACTACTCTAATTTAAAACCTTGTGTTATAGGACACAAGGGTATTTCCTTTGATTTGTATTTCATTTTTATTTGTGGAGAAAAATTTACTCTCTTTTTGATTCAAAAAAGTGAACTCACCTTGCACTTGTGCTTGTTCATGTGTTTCTCCTCCTTATGAAGTTGATTTACTCAATTGACCTTGAGAAAGTGATATGATATATACCATCAAGGCTTGGTTAAACACTCCATTTGGACATGTTATTTTATTTTTATGCTGATTTCATAAATATTACCACTCATAATCCTAAAACAAGTTATTTTTCATAAGTATAATGGCTTTTGAAGAGTTGAAAACATTGAGATTTTCACTATTATAGGGCCTAACATGTGTGATTTGGCCTTGAGGTTGTGGATTAACTTGATAAGGCTACCTATTATGATGATATGGATATTTTAAATTATATTATATTTCATGATATTCTAATATTTCTAACTTTTAAGCCCACTAATTCATTTACAAAGTTTTGTAGCAATGTATTCACTCCATGCAACTTATTGGGATGGGAAATAGTTTGAGTTGATTATATGTTTACTATTGGAATGGGTGACAAATCAGGATGAATGGGTGGAGGTTGAATAAATAAAAGAATTTTAGGCTTAAATTAAATCATTCCATCTTAATTTATACTATTTTAAACCCTTATAGTAATGCCATATATAGTTAGTAGCATTGTACCTCCCATAGACTGAATCATGACAATAATGCCACTATTCAAAGACCTCAATTAGTACAAGAATGAAATTTAGATTAGGATTTACCAAGGGTGGGATTCTATCCCAAGTATTTTGGAACCAAAATTTGAAGTCCACCATATATTCATGAGGAGATCTCTTGATGTTAGCAAGTTGTTTTATGAGATAAAGATGATCACTCTTGTATTCAAATTATTGGCAAAGTCTCTCTCCCAGATCATCCCTAGTGTGTGTTACTCTGGGTTTAATCCTCATATACCATTGAATATCTATTAATTTCAAGGATTTAGTAATAATTCTCATGGCCACATTATCTTGAGTGATGTTGTGGGCTGTACATAAGTGTGAAATATCTTATATATGCTCTATGGGAGTGGTATCATCCTCACCAATGAAATAAAGAATGATATTTGGAGATAAAAATGGGATATAATAAATTTATATAAGTACCAAGGATCTACATCCATTAAAATCTAAAAAATATTGATTCCTTTAGGATACCATATGAGGAAGAGGATTTAGCCTCTCTCTTAGTCTAGGAAATATACCAAAAGGAGATGTAGATTGAGCCCTTAGAGAATGATATCTATAACCTCTTTCTCTTATTTAAAGATATCTTTATAATTTATTTCTTATTCTTCTAAAATATAATGGTAATTCAACAAAATGAAAACTAGTACCTCTTATTGAATATCTTATTTCTTTTAGCATGAAAGTGTAGGACTGATTTGAGACTAGAAATTGATGGATTCACTAGGTGCCTTTGAAGTGTTTTCAATTATTTATCTATATGAGGATAAAAACCATGCCCTTAGATAAATTATTTAATCCTATGAATATTTTTCCCATTGATATTTCCATAAAATGTTGGCACTTGGATCTTACACTTGTTCATTCAAATAGTTGATCTGATTGTAATAATGAGATCATCCCTAAGGTGTGGACCTTTTATCCTTAGGATAAACATATAGATAAGGTTTAATTAATTAATAAACTAGATTCACCTAATTTAAGGTTATTTACAGGCTTAAAACTATGCTAAAGAGATCTATCTACAACTATAACTAAGCTTTTGTAAAGGAAAAGGGAGTAGAAATTGAAATATAAATAAAAGACATGATTCACCAATAATTTAGAGATCTCTTACACTTACAATAACATCACAATAAATCCATATAATTGAAGAGAAACTACATAACTCCTATAAAACCTATAGATTTCTCAACACTTGCATAAGTGATTTACATGAAGGTAGGTGTTTAGAAAATATACAACCTGTAAATGATGATGTAAAAATTATAGGATAAAAACATAAGGGAAATAAAGATCCACAAATAAAGATAAACATTTCAAATTTTACATAATTCTCAAGGAAATTGATAAGGTAGAATAGGCAAACATCAATTTCATTGGATTTAAGGCATCAAGACAACATTACAAGTCTACAAAAAGAGTAAATTATTATCATACCAAAGAGGATGGATCATTAACAAGTCATTTTTAGTCCTATATATATGAAAATGGAGATGAGAGATAGGAAGAGAGCATTAAAATACCTCATGAATGCTATTTTTATTCCATTAATCCAACTAATATAAGAGAAAAGATAAGTAAAAAATGGGGTCATTAAGCCCTCTCCAAAAATTAAGACTCTCCCATAAATATCTTCAATGAAGGTTGGCATATTAATAGGAGAGGATAACTAATTTTTGTCATTTTATCTCTTTTAGAGGTTGATACATGATGGATGTGCTCCTCAATATTTATATATTATTATAAACTCATGTATTAACTTCCTTAACTCACCCATCTCCTCACAAATGCATGTTAGAGCTTGTTTAATGGTTGACTTGGATGTATAACTCTTATGCCTATTTATAATTATGGGTTGAATTGACATGACATCCAATCCATGGAAGGAGTTACACACTTCTAGGGGCATTTTTCAACACCTTCATACCTCCTTGTGTTCTTTATGACCATTAATCTTCACTCATAGTAGTGCTTGATATGATGTAGAAGCACAGATGGTCTAAAATAAGTCTTGAAGTTCAAGTGAAGGCCTTTTGGAGAGGTTGAGAAATTGGTTCATCTTCATCTTTACCCATGAGAACTCCATGAAAATCTTAAGAAACATGCATTCTCATGCTTATTTTTCACCATGCAAACTTGTAATCAACCATTTACAACCCAAAAAATCCATTATAAACATGTATTAGATATATAAGCTAGGTGTTGAGGTCATAAAACACCCATATCTTTAATTTGTAGGCCTCATATATTATTTCTAGGTATTAACATCTTTTTTCTCCACACTTCCTCTTCATATAGTCTTCCAAAACTTGCCAAGAACCTTGAATCATCTTCAAACCTACTAGTTAGTCTTGTAAGTGAGATTTTTGGGCTAAAACCTTCTTATAATAGCATTATGAATTTGAAGAAAAAGAATTTTCAAACCTAAAACTATGTTTATAGCCCATGAAACTAATTTCAAGGTCATCAAAAACATTAAATCCCCATTTGTAGATTTTTCATCTCCATGCTATGGTACTTTGAGAGGATACTTGAGAGATCCTACTCATTCAAAAACCTTTGTATATTAGGGATTTTGTATTCATACTCACAATATCTATATGTTTCTATGGTGTTGAGGCCATGATAAACTTACCATCTTGTGTCTTATTACTAAGCCTTGTTTAAAAACATTAAACATTAACTTGCAGGCCCCTTGAAGAACTTTGAGAACATTATAAATCTTTTATCAATCAATAAACCTTCTTTAAAGTCTAAAAATTTATAATATTTACTCAACCCTTATAATAAGTTGGTTAGAATGAACTAGGATCTTAAAAGATTGTTGTAGACCCTATTTTGTGTGTTATGATCACAAAAATCAAATCTCCCCAACCTATAAACCTATAGATTTTTTTTGAGACCCATGCAAACCTATTTATTTATTCATTTAAAATGAGATGAATGTTTGGAATCATTCTAAGAGGCCTTGAAATCATGTTAAATTTTATTGAAACATGTTTAAAGTGAATTTCCCTATATAGACTACCTACATAACTATAGACTATCTTAGGAGCTCTTTAGAATCTTAAAACCCATCATTTTCTGCTTATCAAACAATGTTACAAACCTATTATAGATCTTAATTAAGCTTGAAATCTCCTTTGATAACCCTGCAACTTGTTAAAGAGTCTTTTTATCTTGGATTTCTCATAATGTCCTAAAAACTACTCTAATTCTGACCTATAGGCACTTTTGAGAGTTTTGAGAATCATGCTTCCACTTACTAAACAAAGTTTTAGGCCTTGTATGTCCTTCATCATGGCTGATTCCTCTTAAAACCTTTGGCATGCTTAACATTCATATTTCTTATTTTATACATGAAGATATTAATAAAGACTTGCAACTAGTTTATAAAGTTCTTTAAATTTAATGGAGATCCTCCTCAATATTTGTATACTTGGAAATAAGTATCAGGAGCCTACAAGTCTTTATGAATATTCTTGGCCATGTAATTCATTGGTGAGTATTTAGAACCTACCTAGAACTTATGCTCTTTTACCCATGGGGTCATCAAGACATCCTTATCAGTCTATTTTAGGCTTATTTCATTTTAATTGAAGGCTTAAGATCTTATGAATTTTTGTCTTACAACATTCATGATTTATTACTATAGGTCTATAAGAGCCTCATGAGGCTTGAGAATATTTGTTTCTTTAAGTCTTGAAGAGACCTAAGACACCTCACACTTTTAAAACATAGATATAAGAGATTTTGGAAGATAACTTATAATATTGATGACCATGACTTTAGTTGTGGGATTGATGACTCTTGGAGGTCATGCAACTTAATCATAGTGATAAGATAGTTTTCATGGTTCTTGATAGCCATAAAGGCTCTATATCACCCTGTAGGCTCATTCCATCATTGAACATGTTTGAAAACATCAAATATTGACCTACAAGCCCCTTGAGAAGACTTGAGGATAGGTTTCCATCTTAATCAAACAAAAACCCCTCTTGGAGCTTTAAATTCTTGAAGCTTTACTCAATCTTGCTCTACAAAAGACCTGTAATCATGCGTTAAAGGCCCAAAACACTAGATAAGCCTTGTAATTAAATAATTACTATTTTTAGTGCCTTACCAGCTCATTTCACTTCTTAGAAACATGATTTTAACCTTTCCTAAACCTTTTCTCTATGAAATTTAGTGATAATTCTCCAAAAATGGCCTACAACTTATTGGTTTTACATTCTCATGTCCATAAGATCATTGTGAGGCTTGAGGCCCATAGGAACTATGACCATAGTTTCAAGCTTATAGATTATTGTAGAGGTATTAGAAGTATTTAGAACATGTTTAAACTCTTGGATCATGACTATAGGCATTATTGGACAGTTGAAACCTTTGAATCTCATTTGTATTAGTTTGAATTCTTCTTATAAAATCATATTAGGATCTTGTTATAGGTTTTGAGAGGTTATGAGGATATGTTGTAGACCTTTTCCACCATTAATACATCCTCAATTTGATATATACATGTAGATATATATTCCTTGTTGGAAACCCTTACTATAAAAGACTAAAACATTGCCTTTAAAAGTTTAAAACCCATTGAAATAGTTTAAAACATGCAACAAGTTTTTTATATTGACTTATTAGGATTTTAAATCTTATTTATATATCTTAGAGAGTATTAAAATTAATACTATATTCTCAACCACCATGTTTTCTACTTGAGTAAGCTCCAAAAAATGTCAAAAGCACCTTCATAGGCTTTAGATTTTAAGCATGGTTTTTCAAGATCCACTTGATTTATTGACTCTCACAGCTAATGGAGACCACTATGAGATGAATTAAGATGTGCCAAAGCTTCAATATTATCCTAAAAAAGACATGCATGAAGTAAATATTAAAATGACATGATGTTTGCTTCGAAACCTTGTAACTTCCATTTATTCATGTCTTTAGGCCTGTAGATTGCTTCTACATAATTTATTGTTGTTGACACTTCTAAGAATTACCATGAAGTGCCTTAGGACTTAAAAAAACCATTTCCAAACTCTTCTAGAACCATTGACTTTGAATACAAGACTAGGATGTGATGAACATGCCTAAAACCTTTTAAAATGAGATTGAACTCCCTATAAAATGGTTCTTTAGATCTATTTTTGCTTCTTCAGCTTGATATTCCCCATTGAAAGGTCACTATCTAACCATGGATTATTTTTATACTCTCTCTAAATCTTTATATGATTTTATATCCTCTATAAAATCTTATAAATTCATCAAAAACCTACACCATCCCTCGACAAGCACAAAAACCCTTTGAATCCTCTATTAATGGCTTGTTTGAAGGAGATTTGGAACATGAAGGTAATTTACAATGTTAACCCAATCATGAAAATGTTTTGTATCTAGTTTTAAGGTTTGTGGACTTGACAGTTAGATTCTCAAAACCAAAGTATCAAGTCCACAAACCATGGAAATACTTAACAAAACCTACAACTAAGTTTTGTTGGCTTTGCAAACAACATCTTCTCATTAAAAGCCTCAATAATATCTATAATATGCATTATATATTTAAAGAAAGTATTATTATTTCTAACTTTTGCCCTTAAAAAGGATATGTAGACTTATAGAATAATTATAATCACATTATTTAGCTTATTTTCAAAGGATATAGACTGATGATTTTCATTGAAACCTATTATTTTTCTCATGAATGAACTTTTTCTACATTGGAAGACTTGAACCTAGTTTTGAGACTAAAAATATTCATGTTTTGGAGCTCAAATACTTGAGGGAGATTTTAGGCTATGATGAAGACCTTTAATGTGTTGACTTAATCTTGATAACCTATCCATCAAGCCTACACTCTTGAAACCATGATGTTTTTTTATCATAACCTTATGAATCCTACAAATATGACTACAACCTCTTACTTTGAAGTTTTAGGCCTTGAAGGAGATTGAAACCATGGTGAAACCTTATCTTTGGTGGTTTGATCTTGAGAGTTTTTCCAATAGACCTAAAAAAATTCTCTTGAGACAATAAAGACTACCCTGAATAAAAGCTTGAAGATAGGCAACCATTTAGTCATGGCTTGTATGCACTATTCCCACATTGAGAGAATTAAAATCCATTAGAAGGAAGGAATGGAGGGAAAACAACTAATTTAAATGCATTGTTAGACCACATGCATGGACTTTAGATCTTAGAGGAGTCTTCAAATATCAAAGTAACTTTATGAGACCTTATATAATGTTTCATTCCTCCAAAATGATTTTAATGAGTGACTTAAGACAATTTTGACCTTATTATGACCCCATGAGTGTATTTTAAGACCTTTTTTTTTTTTTTTTTTTTTCTCTTTTTCACATTATAAATAAATGAAAGAGACCTTAACATGACACTATGTTAGGTTGTGGAGCTAAAAGCTTCACTAATGTAAACATAGAGGAGGTTGTTGAGAGGTTGCTGAGTTGCAGGGTAACTGACATCAGTCTGATCAATCGACGTCGGTCATATACAGTGAAGACAACAATCGACATGAGTCAGGTATCGGCCGATGTCGGTCATCTCCAACTAGACAGGGACTGATGTCAGTTGCTTGTGTGGTTCCAAAACTACCAATTCACAAACAGTTCATTAACGAACTAGTTGTTTGCATGAAGAAGGCTAATTATAGTCTTGAGCTGTGGATCTAATTATTGTAATTAGGTGTCTAATTATTGTTTGCATGAGATATATATAATAGAATCATGGGATGTATTGTAATTTGTGCTAGAGAGTAAGAGAGCAAATATTAGCTCCTTCAGAGTGAAGAGAGCATGGTGTGTTCCTCCTAATGCCATAGTGCCAAGTGTGGGTGCTAGTTTGGAGAATCAAAAGGATTCTTCATGTATGTAGGATCTTGGTCAGTAGGTGTGCAAGGCCACGTTTAGAGATCTACATGGTAAGTAAGATCATTGATTTTCAAGTGTTTGTGTGTGCAAGGTCTAGGTTTGTAGGTGTGAAAAACCAAGTTGATTTGCAGGTGGCAGCAAGATCAAGGTGATAGCAACACAATAGGGAGCAAGATTAGGTGGGATCTACTTGGAGTACAGCGTGTACTTGGTCATAGAGCAAAGAGGAAGGCAAGGTAGTTCCTTCCAAAGTAAGATCATTTGAGTTACAGGTTGTTACAAGTTCATGGGAGATCTACTTAAAGTATGATTGTGTACTTGGAGTGTGTGGAGCACTTGTGGAGTGCGTGGAGCACTTGTGGAGTGTGTGGAGCACTTGTGTACTAGCAGTAGTGATACTGACTGGTTGGAGGTGAACACCAACTCTATGTTTTAGTTGTGTGTTGGGACCGTAATTGAGAGAGAGCTCTTGAATGTGAATTACTAAACACTTGGTGTGGCAAACCTGTAAGGTGAAAGAGTGTGGTGTCTCCTTGTTGTAATTCTTTTTTGGAAGAGTATTGATACAAGTTGTGTATTGTCTCTCATATTCTGTGTTATTTTTGAATTCTAGTTAGTTGTTACTTTTGGTTAATTCTGCATGTTAGTTGCTTGTATATGGTAATCAATGGTGCTTCCTTGGGTTCCTAATGGTTGGTATCAAAGCTAAGGTTGTAGGAAGTAGGTTTGTGTTTGATTACAGGTCACTCTCAGGGGTTTCTGATTAAGTGGGAGTATAACAATAGTAGAAGAAAGTACACTAAGAATGGAGGAATTGAAAAGCATGAATGGTCAATTACAGTGTTATGGAAAGAAAGAGTAGGTAAAGAAATATTGTTGGTTGGTTCAAGATCAACATGAAGGAACTGAAGAAGCAGATGTTGCAGGTGTTGTTGCACAAGATGCTCTAGGAGGTTTCTTGGATAAAGTAGAATCTTGTTTTATAGATTCTGTTGCGTCTTTCCATGCAGCTCGAAATAGAGTATTTTTCCATGTTAAGGTCTTTGGAGACTTTGGAAAGATTTATTTAGGGGCTGGTGTGCCTTGCCAAAGAATTGGCAAAGGGGAAGTGAAGCTAAAATTGCAGGCAACCAACACATGGGTGATGAAGAATATCATGCAGGTCCCAGTTCTAAAGATGTGGCTAATTGCTTCAGGAAAGTTGGGTGATGAGAGATGCACAAGAACTCTCACAGCAGATACACTTGAATTAACATGTGGTAAGAAAGTAGGTACTCTTTATCTACTTGCTTGTATTAATGATTCTTATTTTGTTGTGAAGATGTGGCTTTGTAGGCTTGGTCACATGAGCAAGAAGGAGATGCATGTTCTTAAGCAGAAGACAGATGTGTTTGACAAACTTAAGAACTGGAAAGCCTTGGTGTTCTTAGAGGAGATGATGGACAGAGATCAGTGGATGGGACTGGACATCTCTGAGTAAGGTGGTTTAGATAGGGTTTTGATCCATGGAAAGCTCATGGGTAAAAAGTCATCACTCACAAGGGAACACAGTTACTAGCATCGGTCAAGGGGAACTAGTGTCAAACAGATAGGTGCCTATGTCGGTCATGTGCAAACCAAAGCCAGTGGTGTCAGGTAGGGTGGCTATCAGTGTCAGTCAGAGAACTGACATCGGTGACTAGGTAAGACCAATGTTGGTCAAAAAATTAGCATCAACAAAAAGGACAGTTGCATGGGAACTGACATCAGTCAGATGCAGATTATGTGGTGACTGAGGTCAGTCACTGTAACGGATTTTGGGTAGACAGCAAGCTGTCAAGGAGTCTCAAATGCCCATATGGAGGATTGAAAGTGGTAAGTAAGCATCAAATTTGTTTTTCCTCTTGTTTATGCTCATTGCTCAATGTAGAGCAGGAAGGATCCAGGAAACAGTGGGAGCATGGCATGATTAAGATGCAGAACCAAATGGGAGATTTGGTAGGGTTACTAGCTAGTATGAAAGCACTAAAAGATGAATGGATACCTTAGTTAAAGAATAGAGAGAATGGACACGTGAGATGGAAGGCCAGGTCATATGGTCTTGAGGAAGCTACAGGATAGTGGTACAGGTTTTGATAGGTGGATGATAAAGTAGGGCTTTAGTCAGTGTCAGTGTAACCATTGTGTTTGTCTTACTAGGGGATGATGATTGCAACATTATCTTGTTATTGTATGTGGATGGTATGCTAGCTAGCAGGTTCCTACATATAGGGTTTTACTGAGCTAAGGGTAAGGTTAGTTTAGTGGTTTGACATGAAGGATTTGGGAGCAACAAAAGTCTTTGGCATGAGAGACATGGAAGATCATAGGTTGATTTTGTCTCTAGTGGGAGCTGATGTGAATCAGGTGTTGGTGAGGTTCAATACATAAGATACAAAACTAGAGCACACTAAGGGCTGGATAGTTTAGTGTCTAAAATCACATGAGGTCTGGTATAGACCTGAGTTTGCCCAAGCAGTGGGTATTGTCCAAAAGTTTGGAACTGATCCAGGAAAGAAGCACTGGAGGGTAGTTCAGTGGATTCTCAAGTATCTGAGATGGACTAGTAATAGGTTGACATGCTATGCAGGGTCAAGTTCTTTTCTACATGGGTTTGTAGATGCAGATGCGGCAGGTTACTTGGATGATAAGAGGTGCACCATAGGATGTGTGGTGGTTGGTCTTCAAGGTTGAGCTTGAAGAGGGATACAAGCCAAGAAATAGATTAGACAGGGTATAGGTATAGGTACAATGCAGCTATTTATCTCCAAGTGGGAGATTGTTAGGTTTTAGAGCTAAAAGCTTCACTGATGTAGACATGGAGGAGGTTGTTGAGAGGTTGCTGAGTTGCAGGGCAACTGACGTTAGTCATATATAGTGAAGACAACAACTGACATCGATCAGGTATCAGCTAATGTCGATCATCTCTAGCCAGATAGGGACTGACGTCAGTCACCTGTGTGGTTCCAAAACTACTAGTTCATGGACAGTTCATTAATGAACTGGTTGTTTGCATGAAGAAGGCTAATTATAGTCTTGAGCTGTAGATTTAATTATTGTAATTAGGTGTCTAATTATTGTTTGCATGAGATCTATATAATAAACTCATGGCCTATATTGTAATTTGTGCTAGAGAGTAAGAGAGCAAATATTAGCTCCTTTAGAGTGAAGAGAGCATGGTGTGTTCCTCCTAGTGCCATAGTGCCAAGTGTGGGTGCTAGTTTAGAGAATCAGAAGGATTCTTCATGTATGTAGGATCTTGGTTAGCAGGTGTGCAAGGCCACGTTTGGAGATCTACATGGTAAGTAAGATCATTGATCTGCAGGTGTTTGTGTGTGCAAGGTCTAGGTTTGTAGGTGTGAAAAACCAAGTTGATTTGTAGGTGGCAACAAGATCAAGGTGACAGCAACACAATAGGGAGTAAGATTAGGTGGGATCTACTTGGAATACGATGTGTACTCAGTCATAGAGCAAAGAGGAAGGCAAGGTAGTTCCTTCCAAAGTAAGATCATTTGATTTACAGGTTGTTGCAAGTTCATGGGAGATCTACTTGAAGTATGATTGTGTACTTGGAGTGCGTGGAGCACTTGTGGAGTGCATGGAGCACTTGTGTACTGGCAGTAGTGATACTGACTGGTTGGAGATGAACACCAACTCTGTGTTTGAGTTGTGTGTTGGGACCGTAATTGAGAGAGTGAGCTCTTGAATGTGAATTATTGAACACTTGGTGTGGCAAACCTATAAGGTGGAAGAGTGTGGCATCTCTTTATTGTAATTCTTTTCTGGAAGAGTATTGATACAAGTTGTGTATTGTCTCTCATATTCTGTGTTATTTTTGAATTCTAGTTACTTGTTACTTCTGGTTAATTCCGCATGTTAGTTGCTTGTATATGGTAATCAATGGTGCTTCCTTGGGTTCCTAACACACTAATGATTGACCCTAGGACTATTTTGGTGGATTTTACCTTTAAATAACATTTTCATGTTTCTAATCATCAAATAGGTCTTCATTAGGCCAATATTATCCTAGAACTAATTTATTGAGTTTTATAATGAGATTTTGAATTAAGAGTTAGTTTTAATGCTCTTAGTAATGAAAATGGGACATAAAAATGTTAACAAGACTTTATACAAGACAATTGATACACATTCATGTTAAAAATTAATCCAATATGACTCTTATAAGACTAATGCAAGCTATGACCTCAAAAAGTGATTGTTAGATCTCCCATAGTGGAGTAAAATGGTCAAGGAACCTAAATGATCCCAACATACCTATCTTTAGGCTAGAAATGTGATCATTTAGGTGTTTTAAAGACTATACTTAGCTTGTTTTGGTAGAGAATGTTCTATCCCATGTAAATCAGGTGTCAAGAGACCAAGGTGACTAGAGTAGTCAACATGTACAAAATTAAAACTTCCACATAAAATTTACTAAAATCACATAACATGATATATTAAAATTATATAAAATGAGAAGTATAGATAAGAGAGAAACACATGTCCATTAGGAAGTGACATTATCAAGCAGACTCCCCCTCAGTGATAACTCTGAGAGGCCCAACATTGTATGAAACTTTAAAAAAATGGTAGAACCAAGTAGTTTTGTGAATATATCTACCACTTATTAATCCATAGGACAAAATTTTAGATCACCATTGAGGATTTTATATTAGAGAAAATGCACATGAAATTTAATATTCTTGGTTCATTGGTGCTACACTAGATTTTTCATCAGAGTTATACAACTTTTATTATCACAAATAAATATGGTAATGTGATAAAAAATCCAAATTAAGTTATTATAATAAAATCTATAGCTACATAGCTTCTTTATCAAATTCCATAGCACTTATATACTCTAATTTCATAGAAGAGATATAAATAATAAGTTGTTTTTTTTACTTCTCAAAGTGATAACACCTACACCAATCTTAAAACACACACACACACACACACACACACACACACACACACACACACACACACACACACACACACACACACACACACACACGATATGATAACATGGTTAGCATCAAAATAACAAAATACATAAATATAAAATATGACATATGTTTATATGTGGTAAAAAACATTTTAAACATTCAAGTCAAATTTTAGATAAACCAGTTCACTACTTTGATTACTAAGTTAGTAACACACATAAGTCATTGTATGAAATTCATTATTAGAATTTTCAAATATTGACAATATGGGTATCCCCAAATGTCATGTGATACACATACAAAAATTTAATTTATCCAAATATTAGATATATTAAAAAAAAATTCAAGCTTAATATGATTTTTACCATTATCTAATGATCTAGAATTGGATCTAACAAAAGATTAAGGTATGTAACCGATCATACATCAAATATGGAAAATTTTAACATGAGATACAATCATCAAATCAAATAGATATGTGACTAAAAATAATATTTTTATAAATGTATGAACAAAAATGCTTAGTAAAGTAAATGATAAGGAGTTAATTAATAATACAAACTCCATTTACACTTTACATTTCATAACATATATCTTATTATCAAATAAATCACATAAGCACGTTAGCTTGAAATTGTCCCAATTTATCAAAAATAAAACATCTTAACTATTTAAATACAAAATGTCTTCTCTTATTGAGTATTATATTCTTACCAAATTCAATAATTAAACAAGATCATCTTGTCAAATGAAGCACGATATTACGTATATAATGTATTTCAATACTAACTCATTTGAATTGAAAATAAACATAATTTTAATCATTTTGAAAATAATATAATGTTTATATAAATATTTTTATCTTTCTTATCTAATACTAATATATCTAATATAATATAATGTTTATTAATATTTTTTAAGAATCAAACTAAATAGTTCTATTAAAAAATATTATTGTAGTTGAGACACTATCAATTTAGTATCTTTAAAGAAATAACCAAACTATAATAATGGAAAGTGATATTACATGAACATACATGAATTTTTACATATAAAAAATATAAATATTTAGTAGGGACTCTATTTAGAATGTGTTCATAAGTATCCATGACTTTGGCCCATGAGAACTTTACAAAATGCAATATTGTTCTAGCCATTTCTATAATGGTGTAGTTTTTCCTTTCATCAATACCATTATATTAAAGGTAATAGGGATTTTCTTTATTAAATTATAATACCACAAATAATACCAAAAAAAAAAAAAAACTATTTATTAATATAGTCACAACTATTATCTAATCTTAATCTCTTAATATAAAAACTAGAAGCATTTTCAACAAAAAAAATTTCTTGAATTTAGACAATAACTTAATATGAACAAATCATTCTAGTATAATCATATATAAAATTAAAAACATAAAAATAACCATTAAGATATAAAAATTTAAGATTTCATGCAACATCACTATGTATTAATTCTAGAGGATGTGAGGAATTCACATCATGATTCTTGTGGAAGGGATTAGTATGTTGGTTACCACGTAATCAAACTTCACAAGTTTCATGATGAGAAGAGATAGAAGGAAGACAAAAAATAATATTATAAGAAGACATATCATGTAAAATTATAAAATTAACATGTCCTAATATTTCATGCCATAATTGAGATTAATTATTACTATGCAATGAAATAAAACATGTAGAAGAAGTAGTAAAAATGTGTAAGCCATTACTTTGATTACCTTAAAAAATCAAAGAACTAGATTGATTTATAATAGACTAATTATATTTAAGAAAATTTATAATGGATTTATGATTCGTAGGTTGAGAAAAAGATAATGAATTCTTCTTAAGCTTAGGTACATAGAATAAATCACTAATAACAAAATTTAAAAAAATTCCTTTCCTTGCTTAGTTGCTTCTAAAAATGAATTATCTCCTACGTAAATATTTTTTGAAATATCTCTAGCATCATATAAAATTTTAGATAAGAGAGTCATATGGTGTGATGCACCACTATATAAAATCCATTCATTCTCATTATAAGTAAACAAGGCATCATATAAAGTAATAACATTAGATTTCTATTCTTGATTGTTATTCTAATTACGGTTTTGATTCTTTTGATAGTTTTGAATATATTTTTTCCATTTTTTTTTTATAAGTTTTATTTTTGAATATATATATTTTTATAATAAGTTTCCCTTATATGACCAAATTTATAACATAGATTACAATTCCCACTAAACTTATTATTATTATTATTATTATTATTATTATTATTATTATTATTATTATTATTATTATTATTATTATTATTATTATTGTTATTATTATTATTATTATTATTATTATTATTTCTAGATCTCTTATTCCTATTTTTGCCATTAACAGAATTAGAGTTAGATTTATAAATTCTATTTTTCTCAAAAATAAGGTTGAGAGAAAGAAGTTCCTTAGTGGAATTCTATTTTAAATCAAAATTAGACATCACTTTCTCTTATTGAATCAAAAGAGCTGATAGGGTAGTGAGGTCAGGAATATCATGCTTTGTTTGGTACTTTGAATTCAAAATTAAAATAAAATTATGTATTTTTCATGAATATAAAGCTGAATAATGAAATATAAAAATTGATATTGAATTAGATTACATTTAAATCCATCGAACTAAGATTTAATATTCTTCATTTTACCAAAGAAAATTAACAACCTTTTCATCACCTTTCATAGGTGTAGTCAATAATTCAAGAATCGATTTAATAATCTTCGAGAGATGAGTAAACTTGTGCATAGACTCAAAGAGTTTAAAAGAATCACTAAGAGAGTCTTGATTGCTAATATGGAGTAGGAATTATTTCTTAACACTATATAACATAATTAACAAAAAAATAGAATTAAAAATTAATTAAATTTGAAAAAATAACTTAACTAAGTCAAAAAAATATTAAAAGAGCTATTTTTAGGGGGGTTTGAACATAAGACCACCTAGTTATAAGTTTTTAGCCAAAAAAAAACCACCAACCCTTCTTTGAACCTAGTTGAAATTTTTTATTTCACAAAATAATATATATACCTTTTTTATCTAATTTTTTAATTAAAAAATATATAAATTCATATATACAGTGCTTGAAAATTAAATAGTAAAGAAATATTACTTTTTTTAAAACTTTTTATATCAAAAATATTAGCCAAGGAAGGTGGGGGATACTATGTATAAGTCAAAAATAAATATTTAATAAATCAACTATTTTTTAAATACTTTTTCCAACTATATGAAATAAAAATCATACCTTTAGCTTGCTCTAGGAAGAAGAATGGCACTTAGTGAGAGTTTAGGAAATCACAACAAATTATACAAGCCACTATAGACCTTAAACTTTTGCTAGTCTTCAATGGCACCATTGGAGATGAAATAAAATTATATCTTTGAATGAAACTCTTGGGGATTTGAAGGAGGTATTAGGTAGCTAAAATACTCAATATTCAACCTTATAACAAAAGCAACATATTTTAGAATGAGTAAGTTTTTTTCTAAGTTTTTACTCTTCAGAATTATACATAGCTATATAATAATTCCATTGAAGAGATTTATATGAAAATTTATTCTTAGATTGTCTTCTAGTTTCTTGTTTGAGTTATTGAATGTTCAAACTTTAGATATCTACCTCACAGGTTCACATGATTGCACAAGCTACGAATGAATTTATTTTTCTAAATTTTTTCAGCTTTAAAGTTCCACATGGGGATATACCATCATGCTTAAATAAAAATATTGATTTTGGTTTCCATTGGTTGAACTTTTGTTATTTTAAAGGGGATTAATATTGTTTATAGTTGTCTTAGAGTGATGCATAGGAACCAAGATGCTAGAGAAAAAAAATTATTGAGGAAAGAATATTTAGGAACTTCCCATGGTTATACAAGCCTGAGATTAGAGTTAAAACATGGATAGAGAGTTCTCATGAATAAGTGTAATCAACCTTGCCAATTAATCATAACACATCTCCTTGATATGATATAAAATTAAAACATGGAATATATATAAAATACACATGTATATCTAGATGTGAAATCAACTAACAAAGACACACATATTTGACATAAATAGTCAATGTTGAAAACTTCAACTAAGATAAAAAATAGTGATGATTATTCATTTATTGAGAAACTAAAGTACCCGATACATTCCTTAAACCTATCGCTCCTCAAAATAATTCATAAAACCTTCATATTGATCTCATCTATTTTGAACTATTCACAAAATAAAATTGTGCTCATTATTGTCACAATGTGTAGATTTACAAAAGGGTAAAACCCTTTTTATATTGGGGTGGTGGACCATTAAAACCAATGGGTCCAACCTCTCTCCAAGGAACCCAACAATGGTAATAAATATATATAATTTGTTTACATGAGACTACCTCTTGTTAATAAATAAATTATTTTTATTTTATTTATTTAACCGTTGTAAAATGTTAATGGTACTTATTAGTACCACTTAAGCATTAATGTTCCAATAATATAAACCTAAAAAAAGCACAAGTTTAATGGGTTTAGTTGATCCCAATCACCCTCATTTGATAATTTACCATTACCTACATATTTGATACTCCAAGGAGGAAGATCAATCCACATGTATGTATTCCACCTAGTGTGATTATGCAATTATGTTTCTTTACTATATGTATGCAACTATTAATCTGGATTTTATACTCAATAATTATTTATTTGACTTGGATTTATAGTGTTTTAGACTTGGATATTGGCTAATTAAATGTGAAATAGTGAAAATATGTGTTCTAGATAATTACTAAGTCCTTTTTAAATGGTACCTTGATTTGTTTATATATCGATCTAATTGAATAATTTATCACACCACCAACATGATAGGAAAATGAGTTGGCCCTAAGGAAATGTTTGATTTTAGAAAATAACCATTACTAGGAGTGGGTCAGTATTAATAAATTCTAAGTAAATTGACCTATGTAAATGTAGACTAAATTGAGATTTTGAAGATGTATTTATAGTATATTTAGGAGGTTTGAAATAGATTAAGGTTTCTATAGTTGTGTAGAAACAAAATGGAAGGGTTCACTCATTAGATAGCATTTAAGTTTGAGATATTGGTGGATTAAGACTTTTTTGGAGTGTTGAAATCATGTATGGTAAATCTGTGTTGAGTATCAAAGACCAGATTGTAGTATCTACAAATGAATGCCTTTATTCTAGTAAATGTAATTTATAGAGTAAAAGGATAAAATGTATCTTAGTGTGTAAAACACACTTTATCTTTGGTATAAAGATCTAATTATGTAGGTAACTCAATATTAAAACCTAAAATCATGTGTAATAAATGTCCATATATTGACTATTTTAACTAAAATTGAAATTTTGAAAATTAAAAAAAAAGGGTTAGAGTACATGTGTGTTGATGAAAACCATGTTTCCCTTACAAATTTATGGATATTACACTTATTTATTGAATCATTTCATAAAATTTTACTTCCTTACTAAAGTACATGGATAGTTGGGGTGATTTTTCCAAATGTTTTGTAGCTATGTAGGCTCTTGGGTTGGGTAGGAAACATGCCCAACCCTTATGAATGTAGGAAAAAATATGCATTGTACTAATCCAAACAACTATGTAGGTAAATGAGAGAACCACCATGATAGGTTCATTAAAATAAAGTGAATCAACCATCACAAATTAATTATATGTTTAATTATAATTTTTCACTAAATATTGGTCAATTTCACTTCATTTAAACATAAAATGCATGATAAAATATAAATGAACAATGTTCATACCCCCGTCATGAATGAAGGTCTCGACTGTGTAGTTTCATTCAATGTATGATATAATATATGATCTAAATATAATGGACAATACCCATTCCCCCATCATGAACACATATATTATAATTATGAAGTGAAATGACAACTAATTTCCATTAAACTATAAACTATGTTGTTGTGTATGCATGCATGAACCAATATCATGCCCCCTAAATTTGTATCATCTAATATATAATTCTATGAATCTATATGTTAAATTTGAGAACCTATATCTCAAATATATGTGTATGTGAAAACCTATAATTTTTTTCTTGTAAACTATTTTGCATAGTCACATACACATGAATCCAATTGTGTATGAATATGTGCTCAAGTGTCTATAAAATGAGTGCACATAGATGGCATATGCCCATGTAATATGTATCAATGTGTTAATTTATGTCATGTATTTTAACCATCTAATATTTAAATCATTATGAATATCTAAAATTTATACTTTGATATGATTTTATACTCATGGATGATCATGTATCAATGATGATCCAACTACAATTCCCCCTTTTTGATATGGGGGATGTATCTTCAAAGTCACTCATCTCAAAATAAGAGTTAATTGTATAATGTAATGTATAAATATAACATCATGTAAAAATAAATAAGGATTTAGAGTAGGTGAGAGGTGATGGAGATGGTGTGGATATTGAATAACAATAGGGAAAGGGGGGACAACATGTGGGCTCTTCTTCTAAGTTGGAATAAGATAAAGGCAACCTAGGCCCCAAGATATATTAGTTTATAATGAGCCAAAAAGTGACCTCTAATACTAACAAGGAATTTGAGATATCGAGTCTCAAAGTAGACAAATTATAAAACAAAGATAATAGAGGGTCAAATTGTGGACATCGAGGTAATTTTTCTTAGGATATAAAAATTAAAGCAAAAAATTATAAAAAGAAGAAATTATTCATAATTAAGAGCTATTAATATCTAAATACGATAATGGATTCCATATAGAAGTCCCAATTTTTTTTTCAACACAACTTCATCAAGGATGGTTTGTGACCTAATGGGAAAATTCTTAGAGGCAAGACCTAACATTGGCATCTTTAAAAAATGGGTAGAAAGGAAGTGGACTCCAAAATTCTACTTAGAGGTTTATTCAATGGTAAAAGGTTTTTTCTTGATATTATTGAATAATGAAGAGGAATATGCATGAATATTAATAGGAAGGCCTTAATTTCTCACTAAATCAAGATTATTCATGAGAAAATGGTAGTTTAGATTTGACCCAAAAAAGGATAATATAAATTTAATGCCTATGTGGTTAAGTATTCTAGGACTTTTATTATATTTTTAGGATGAAAATATATTTATTAGTATAACCAATACATTTGGGTACCTAATAGACTTTAATGTTATAATAAAATCCAGATCTAGGTTTGTGCATGCTCATTTTTGTGTCAATGCACTAGTGAATCAAGAAATCCCTTCTTATATCATTGTGAGCTCAAGAAGGGGGAGTGGATCCAGAGAATAGATTTTGAGGACTCAAATTTAAAATGCAACAAGTGAAAAGATCTATTACATCTATCTAGGCACTGAACCTCCTTAAATAAAAAATTGTATGCTTAGATGAATAAGATGGAAAAGATATAATGGCATAAAAATGATCTAGGAAATAGATATATTACCTCTAAGAAGGAAGGTTTTAAGATTCAAGATCAAGCTAAGGGGGAGAGCCAAAAGAATTAGCTTTCATCACCTAGGAATCTAAAGGATCTTGAGGAGGATCTATTACACTCCTCTCCACCTATCTTAGATAAATATAAGAATCATAGGTTAGAATAATAAGCTAAAGAAATAAACACAATAGATCTATTATTCTTAAAGAAACATGAAGGTATACAAGATAAGGATTGTTAGGATAAGAATTGGGGTTATTTAAAGATAAATGCCATTTTCCAATAAGATCACTTGGAGATAGTTTCATTTTATCCATAAGTATTAAAAGTATGTTTTTCTTGAATTCCTAGAGGGAGAAATACTTATTGTTTAGTATATTGATATTGATTTTATATATTATTTAATTTAAAGGTAATTTTACCTCCAAATATATGGCATAAATGGATTTAAAGGAATGAGTTCTCATTCCTACTATTCAATGAATTATCAAGAAAAGGTAACCCCAAAAGGTAAGAATTTGGAGTAGGTTCAGAGCCTTCCAAGACTATAGAATAGGAAAGGTAAGGAAATCATCACTCTTATCATGTATATAAGAAGAGGTTCTAAGCTAGTGATTTTAGGATCTCATCTAAAATTTGCTCATCCTTCATAAATATCAATATATATAAAAATCATGGATGGAGAAGTGGAAGATGGTACACAAGCTATGATTCCTAATAAAGGATTCAAATCTTAACCTAAAATATCTAAATAAAATTAATAAGTTGGAAGATAAAGGGGATGAATAATAAAAATAAACATAGTTTTTTTAGGGATTTAAGTAGTTATAGCCCAACTATCATGGAGCTTAAATAATATAAAATGTAAGATAAAATAGTTGAATATACTATATCCTTTATTTAAAAGGACATGAAGATGGATTATGTCAATTTTTAGGAGCATATAATGGATTAGTAACTTTTTGGAATGACAAGATGCTTAAAGGAGATGTTATATACAAAATATCTCATCATTTATCTATAGTTTCCACTCTTAGAGATGATGATATGATGTGTATTTTCTCAAATATATACACTCATAATACTCTTATATGTTTTACATGGTTTATGGGAGGAGATTATATCCTTTAGGTGTAACTGTAATGGTTTTTTATGGATATTAGTAGGTGACTTAAATACTCCTATTTTTTTGGGTGGGGGGATGTGGTAATCAGATATTTTTAGACACCATGGAGGTGTTATCTTCTTTCACATATTATTGTAATCTATTAGATATAGATCTTATGAATTTTCCTTTCACTTGGTCTAATAAAATAATTGGTGAGAATTTGATCTAGGTTAGATTGGATAGGGTGCTTATTTCCACTGATTAGATTTTCCAAGAGGATTTTTGATTAACTTCCCTTCCAAGGATCAACTTTGACCATAGACATTTTTTGATTATTATGGATGTATCATATATAAAATGTATAAAAATCCCTTCATGATGGAACTTATGTGGTTTAGTCTCCCATAAATCCATGATCATATTGCCAATTGGTGGGATTCTATTTATCAAGGGTCATCTATGTCTTGTTTGGTCTTCAAAATTAAAAATGTTAAAAAAAATAGATTTTTGAATAAAGAGGTCTTTAAAAATGTTTCTATCCCAAATAAATTACTAAAAGATAAATTATCTATTGTTGAGGAGCAAACAGTGGTTATTGGATTAGATAAAAAAACTCTTTAACATGATAAGATCCTTTTATGTGAGTTTTATATGATTATGGCTAGGGAAGAGAGCCCATGGAGACATAAATACACATCTATTTGGATTAAAGAATGTTATAATAATACTAAATTATTTCAATTTACCACTCTAAATCATAGGACTCATAATAGATTTAAAAAAATGGATAATGGGGAAGTTTGTAAGGATGTTGTTATCATCAAGGAGGGAGTTGACTATTTTAATAACCTTTTCTCCCCATTTTGAGACTAAATGTATTGATTTAATAATAATTCATTCATGAAATTCTAGATATCATTGATCAAGAAAATAATCTAAGTCTTATTTCCATAGCTTTGATGAATGAGGTAAATTATGATGTTTTTCTCCTTAATAAAGAGAAGGCCCTAGGCCTTGATGGATTCCCCATAGATTTTTTTTCTAATTTTTTTAGGAAATGATAAGGATGATATATATTAATTTAAGAATTAATTTATAATCTTTGTAAACATATTGATGGAAAACACTTTTGTTGTTATAGTACTCCTAAAAGAAGGAGATAGTAAATTTTATAATTTTAGGCCCATTAACCTTTGAAATGAAATGTATAAAGTCTTCACTAAAATTATCTCATGTAGATTACAAACCCTTATGGAAAAAATCATCTCAATTACCCAAGGGGTGTTTATTCCTAGTAGACAAATATAATATGGTATTGTAGTTGTGCATGAGACTCTTCATTCTATGGATAACAGTAATAATGTGGGTGTGATGATTAAGCTTGATAAGAATAAGGAATATGACATATTAGATTAGAATTTTTTGGAAAAGGTATTGAGGTAGTTTGGTTATCAAGATCACTTTAGGAATATTATACATGCTTTCATATCCACATCTATGTTATTTGTTTTAATCAATGTGGTGCATGATGGATTGTTTGGTATTAGACATGGGATCAAGAAAGAAGATCCACTATATCCTTTCCTTTTCATCAAAATGGTTGAGACTCTTAGTATATCTCTAATAATTTACCTTGGAGACAAAGAGTTCAAGGATTTTAGTCCAACCCTTGGAACCTTCCTTGGATCAATAGTTTTTTGATGATATTATTATGATGGTAAAATCTTCTATTAGAGAGGTAAGAGGTTTAAAAAATATTATAAAAAAATATTAATCAACCTATTTTTAGGAGGTCAACTTTGAAAAAAGTTTAGTTTCTTATTTAATACTCCCTTGGTTAGACAAATCAATATTTCTATATTTTTGAATGCTAGATCAAAGGTGTGTCTTTCTCTTATCTTGGAATGTCCCTCTTTAATAAAGATCTTCCCATTTAATATTGTAAACATATATTGGATAGGTACTAGAGGAAGCTAGAAAGATCACTTCTATCATAAGTAGGGAAGCTTATGCTCATCAAGAGTTCAATGTAAATTATTCTAGTCTACCTAATATCCCCATTAAAATTGCTTAAGTTTATTGCTAATAAGGTAGATAAGATTCAAAGGAGATTTATATGGGATGGAACAAAGGCAAAAACTAGGGTGTCACTTATTTCTTGGGATAAAATGTGTTTACCTAAAAGTGGGTGAGGGATTGGTTTAATAAATCTAAAAGGGATGAAAAAATATTTCATTACTAAAATGTGTTGGAGATTCATTTCAGGTGCTGCTCATTGGTCTTGGATCTTTCAAGATAAGTTTTAGATTCTAGGGATGTTATGCAAATTTTGGGAGATGTTTAGTATATAAGAGGGTCTTTATATTGAAATTTCTTAATGACTACCAAAATTATTATTATTAAAGGGTGTAAATGGAGATTTGATAATGGGGAGAAGGTTATAATTTTGGAGGATGCCTAAATACTTGATCAACCCCTTAATGATTTAGATTCTTAGACCCACAATGGTAATACTTTGAAACATGAGTATGATATTAAAGTTCAATATTATATACAAAATAAAGAGGAAATAAAAGGTTGGAAACTTCTTAATAATGAGGATATTGAAGGTGAATATTTTTCTTTCCTTAATGATCTAAATCTATTCTCATGTATTTTCATGTTCCCCATATTATGCAATAAGATGAATGCATCTAAGTTGATTATTTTAATGGTCACTACTCTATGAAATATGGATACAAATTTATTTATCCACCTCCCCATGATGAGATTCCTTGGGGTAGGATGTGGGAGAAGAACATGATTCCTGAGATCAATATTTTCCTCTAGTTGTCTTCTCAAATTAAAATTCTAACAATGGATAATCTCAAAAAGAAAGGCCTAGTTTTGGTGAATAAATGTCCTATGTGTGAAAATGAGATTGATTTTACCCCTCATGATTTTATATTTATCATTCTCTTATAAAATTTGGTTGTTTTTTTTTGACAAGTTTCATTTATCTTGGTTTCATCCTTATTTGATGGAATTGTGGGTATCTTAGATGTCACCTTTTCTTAATAATAATCTCAAAAGGATTTGGTAGTTATCCCTTCCCCATATCATATGGGATATTTTAAGGAAAAAAAAAGGATATTTAGAAACATCAATATTTATATTATATATGTTTCCTATAATATTTGTGATAGTATTCTAAAATATTTAAAAAATAAACCACTATACAAAATCAATAGTCTAATGGTTGAGGAAATAAAGATAGAAAGTAACCAAAAATTAAATTGATTATAAATTAATAAAATTTATCTAATAATTGAATTTAGGAAAATTTTTAAGTGTTAGATCCTTCTCCTAGTTAGGTTAAACTCAAATTTGATGAGGGTTCTCAAGGTAATCCTAGGTATTTAAAAGGAGGCATTATTCATGATGACAAATTTCAAATTATTATAGTTTATGCAAGAGGAATGGAAAATCAAATTGACCATTGGGTAGAGGAACCAGATACTCCATGGGGATTAAATATTATTAAAGAGATGGAAATAAATAGACTAGTTATTGAGGGTGACTCTATTCACATAATAAATTACCTTGCTAAGAAAAACTCTACCAGTTGGAACATCAATCCCATTATGGAGGAAGCTCATGTCATTATTGGTTCCCTTTAAGAGGTTAGTATTCAACATATTTACAAGGAAGGAAAAAAATAGAAATATTAGTTTTATAATTAAGGAGTAAATTTTGAGATATTTTTAGATGTATTGTAAGGGAAGACCTTCATGGAGTAATCCTTCAAAGGGTCAATATAGAGGCTCTTAATAGTATATAATTCCCTCTCATTTAAAGTTGTTCTATTTCTTATTGCATTGTTTTGTTTGATCTCATTATGTATTTGTTGACCGAAAGGCCACCCACGGTGGGGGAAGCCAAACGGCCACCCGTAACAGCGGACAGCAAAAGGGCCGCCCACGATGGGGATAGCCAAACGGCCACCCAAAGGTGACAGACAGCAGAAAGGCCACCCACAGGTGGCGAACGCCCAAAGCCCACCCACAATAGCAAAGAAAAAAAAGCCCGCCCATAGGCGACAAGTAGGAGACCCCCAGCATGGCAGCAAACGATGGAAGAGCCACCCACAATGGGAAAAATGAAACCCCCACCCATGGAGGGAAAAATGAAACCCCTGACCACGGTAGGAAAACAAAAAGTGCCGCCCTCAGTTGCCAAAATGAAAACCCCCACCCACGACGGGGAAGAAGAAAGGGTTGCCCATGTAGCAGACACCAAAAGGGCTGCCCACATGCAGCAGGTAGCAAATTTGCTGCCCACAATAGGCAGTGGCAAAAAAAGGCCCGCAAGACATAGGAAAAGACCCACCCAGCCGCTAGAGTAGATTGGCACGCAAAATGAGGAGAGAAGTTGGCACACAAAATGAGGCATCAAGCATGGTCTTGGCAGACTTATGACATCATTGATAGTACTTTCTCTCATCCCAATGAAGACTAAGGCTACCATTTCCCATATAAATACGTAGACTTGGTCATTTATCAGGATCCTTCCCCAGTTTTGTAAAGAGCACTGCTCTCCAAATTCTCCACCTGAATCAATAAAAGACAATTTTTACCTCTATTTGGATGGATTGTACAGAGTATGCCTTGAATGTTAATCTGTGTCTAGTCATTATCTCTTGATGCTCTTACAGGTTCAACACCAGCAAACCTGTGATCTACAAAGTGCCACTATCTATTGCTGCCAGGAGTAGAGTTCTATTTTGGAGGTATAAAACAGGTGAGGTCACTTACAATGTGTATTTTGTAGCACCTTGGTGAGTCCATGTTTCCTGTGCTTTCCATAAGAACCTCCTTGTCATCCCAGACACCTGGTCTTTTCTACCAAATTTGAGTGTATGTATGTTTTGTTTGGTCTTGAGTGTGGATGTGGGAAGGTCACTTTCATTTTTGGTGTATCACCTCTTTAGAGTAGGCTGTTTGTTTTCATGCATTTTCTCTCTCCCTTTTCATCCCCCTAGTATATCTATATACCTATATTTTTGCACTACCTGAAACAAATAAGATACATCAGAGGGAGCTAGCCCATACCTAGAGACTCTCCTCTCCTACTTCACCATCCCACAGGTGAGAGAGGGGTTTCCATGTTGCAGGGAAAGGGCAGGAATCTATTTTCTTGCCACCGGGTGCACTTTCCAGTGTCAATAGTTTTGGCATGCCTATTGGGACAAGTTTGATAACGCAGTAAGGTTTCAGGATTGATGCTGGTCTTGTTACAAAAAATCAAGTTTCTTCAGCATCTGGGGACTCTGAGTATATCTGCTAGTTAAGCAGCCTAGTGCCATTCAAAAATTTCTTATATGTATAATTATTTTGCACAAAATCATGGGTTTTGCTTTCCTTCATATAATTTGGATCAGACTCAAAATATTCAGAGAATCCCCTCAAGTAGCTCTCTTAGTTGCCCTATAACTATAAGGGAGGTGGCATTGGAATTTGAGAGGTAGACAATGGAAATCGACAGGTTGTAAGGGCAGTACAAGTATTGGCAAGAGCTGAAGTATAAAGAGGAGTGCTTGTTTAGGCAAGCACATGCTTCGCAGTCCATGAAGGAGGAGGTAACAAAATGGAGAAATCCATCTATCCAAGGCAGCCAGCCTTGCATGCCCCCTCCTATCCTGAAGTAAACCCCCTCTTTTACACCAAATCCATTTTACCAAATTGCACTTGCTCACTCCAACTCATCGGATACAACTGCTCCCAATTCTGTGCACCTGGCTTTCCAGCACCAAGAGACATCAGAGCAACCTCCCAGGGAGATCAATCTTTTCAACTCCTTAGATCAGGAATCTTCTATCGAGAATAATACCGCTAGCCAGCACGTCCCTCTTCTAGAGGCTCCTCCAACACACCAACAGTGTTTTCCATGCATTCCTTAGTCTCCCCAAGTTTTCCAGCATGATGTGCAAATTCCAAGTTGGAGGAAAAAATGCCAAGGACTAGCTCAGAGCTTTAAAGAGGATCATGCTAGCCACCTCCAAGAAAGACTCTTCCAGGAAAACCTAGCCAGACAAATTGAAGACTTAGAGGCTAGGATGAAGCTACTCCTTGAAAAGGAGTTAATTTTTTTAGACCTTGCAGAAGAGCCTCAGGTCCTTACAGAGAATGAGGTCACTGCCTGTTCATAAGAGCAAAATTCAAATTCAGAGATCCTGAATTGGGGGAAGACAGTGGAATCATGGGGCAGCAAAGAGGAAGAAGAAAAGCAAGGTTTTTCTCAAAACTTTGAAGAAGCTGAATTTGTGCCTGCCTATGACGATACTGGCAGCCTCCAAGGAAGGCTTTTCCAAGAAGATCTGAGTAGGAGAATCGTAGAGTTGGAGTCTAGAGAGAAGTTCCTCAGCAAATGTGTGGTGGACGATTCAGACCAAATAACACATTCCATACCTGAACACACCCCACCTACACATTTCCAAGAGAGTTATCAGGGCGCCCCTGATATTGATGAAGTGTTGACCAAGTGGAGGGAGGAGAATCATTCGACTCTATCTCAAGAGTTTCCCCCTCTTCCACACATTTTCTCCACTTCACCCCTTCTCAAGGAAGATCCTATTTTGCAAGAGGCAAGAGAAGAACAAAAGATCCAATCTACAAGTCTTCAGGAGGCTGTTATGAGTGACAACGAAGAAGAAATCATCATTGATGCTCCTTATGAAGACTTTATCAGCAGTGGAGAAGGTGCAAGTCTTGTGTATATGCTGATGTTCCAGCAATTTGAGGAGGAACAAATGCATGGTAAGCTCTCTTCCCCTTAGTTTGATGAACTTCCTTACTGTATTGATGAGGATGACTACATTGAAGAATCCGAGAAAGAGGAAGATCGGGAGAATATTTTTGAAAATCTAGAGAACCTGACCAGCAAAGAGGAAAAGGAGAGGTCCGTCTTCTTGGAAGAATGCCTTGAAAAACTGAGCTTTAAATAGGAAAGTGAAGTCTTGTGGGATGAGCAATCATTTTATGAGCCCCTCTTAGACATCATCACATTCGCCCTTCTTCAAGAAGGCCAAGAGGAAGCAGAGGATGAGTCTGACAAATTTTTTAGTGAAGCAGAGGGAAACAAATCAGACCATGATACATTGCAAAAGAATTGTACAAAATAAGGGGCTTATGGTGTTGAGCCAGTGACCACTAATTTCTTGGTGAGGAGCACCAATATCAGGGACCAACATTTAACAGGCCTCCAAGGACAATCAGAATACGTATATATCAGAGGCATGTTTGAATCTGATCCACCCAGTTTCCAGCCAACTCAGGTGATAGACAAAAAGAGCAAGTCACCAAATCTCATTTTCTTTTAGCTACTTGCCTATCACCATAAGTCTTCCCACTAGGAAGGGGACTTGATAAATTTTCCATTTGATCCAGGAGGGAATCAAATACCTGGTTAGTTGTACATAATAGTTTGTTTTCAATTGTTTTTCCCTTGCTTTCCCTAAGTGCAGTTTGCATAGTTAGTTGTTTTTAGCTTTGTGTGTTTTCCTTTGTTTGAGGGTAAATTCTATATATTTGATTCTAAGATCTCAAAGGCTGTTGTGAACTCTCTTCAAAGTCACCATTCGACTCTGCACCCAATGGATATTCAGAGGCAATTGGGTCCTAAGCATAGCAGGCACGCTTCCCCTGTGAGTCACAAATTTGTTGACCAAAAGGCGGCCCATAGTGGGGGAAGCCAAACGGCCACCTACAGCAGTGGATGGCAGAAGGGCCACCCACGACGGGGATAACCAAATGGCTACCCAAAGGTGGCAGATGGCAGAAAGGCTGCCCACAGGTGGTGAACACCTAAAGCCCGCCCACAGTGGCAAAGAAAAAAAAGCCTGCCCATGGGCAGTGAATAGGAGACCCCCAACATGGCAGCGGATGATGGAAGAGCCACCCACGGTGGGAAAAATGAAACCCCCACCCATGGTGGGAAAAATGAAACCCCTGCCCATGGTGGGAAAATAAAAAGTGCTGCCCTTAGGCGGTGAAATGAAAACCCCCACCCATGGCGGGGAAGAAGAAAGGGCCGCCCATGTAGCGGACACCAAAAGGGCCACCCACATGCATCAGGTGGCAAATTTGCCACCCACAATAGGCAGTGGCAAAAAAAGGCCCACAAAACATAGGAAAAGACCCGCCCAGCCACTAGAGTAGACTGGCACACAAAATGAGGAGAGTGGCTGGCATGTAAAACGAGGCATCAAGCATGGTCTTGGTAGACTTATGACATCATCGATAGTACTTTCTCTCTTCCCAATGAAGACTAAGGCTACCATTTCCCATATAAATATGTAGACTTGGTCATTTATCAGGATCCTTCCCCAATTTCGTAAAGAGCACTACTCTCCAAATTCTCCACCTGAATCAATAAAAGACAGTTTTTACCTCTATTTGGATGGATTGTGCAGAGTATGCCTTGAATGTTAATCTATGTCCAATCATTGTCTATTGATGCTCTTACAAGTTTAACACCAGCAAACCTGTGATCTAAAAAGTGCCATTGTCTACTGCTGCCAGGAGTAGAGTTCTATTTTGGAGGTATAGAACAGGTGAGGTCACTTACAGTGTGTATTTCATAGCACCTTGGTGAGTCCATGTTTCCTGTGCTTTCCATAAGAACCTCCCTGTCATCCTAGACACCTGGTCTTTTCTACCAAATTTGAGTGTATGTATGTTTTGTTTGGTCCTGAGTGTGGATGTGGGAAGGTCACTTTCATTTTTGGTGTATCACCTCTTTAGAGTAGGCTATTTGTTTTCATGCATTTTCTCTCTCCCTTTTCATTCCCCCAGTATATCTATATACCTATATTTTTGCACTACCTGAAACAAACAAGATGCATCAGAGGGAGCTAGCCCATACCTAGAGACTCTCCTCTCTTGCTTTGCCATCCCACAGGCGAGAGAGGGGTTTCCATGTTGCGGGGAGAGGGCAGGAATCCATTTTCCTGCCACCGGGTGCACTTTCTAGCGTCAACGGTATTCATTATGAGCTTGATGATGAGTTGGAATAACTTCAAATACATAAAAAATTAATCTTAAAAATATTATCAAAGTTAAAGGTGGTAGTCTCATGTGATAAGTAATGGATGGCCCTTATAATAAATGAAATAAATGTGGGAGCTAGATTTATGAGCCTAATTTCACTATGTGGACAACTATTATGAAAAAAACAAATGGTTTTATTCATATCCAAGATGGGAGGTGAATTATTTAAAATTAAACCTATTATTCTTGATTATGTGAAAGAAGATGAATAGTTATGGGAGGTACTTTAAGTACGTAATTTGGTTATCTTTATGTAACAGGTGGAGGGGCACGAAAAACACATTTCCTCTAGATTTATGAAAGGATAAAAGGAAGGATTGTGGAATTCAATAAATAATCTATTTAAATCAATGAGGAGCTCATTTTATAGGTTATTAGCCTAAAATATAAGGTTACTAAGGTGTGAAAAACTAGTTTGAATTTTAAGGATGAGAATAATAGGTTCCTATTAGAAGGTGAAGAACTAAGGACTTTTTAGAATGGCTTCTCATAGGAGTACCTTCCAAATTCACTTGCTCAGGTTGTAAAGAATGTAATGATTTATATTACACTTTAAATAAGGTAAATATTAGTCTATATGTCTCACTTTGAATATTTAAACTATTTTAGACTTCATATCCCCTTGAGTTTTCTATTTTACATACTTTATCCTCTGGAGTGCTCTATTTTGGGTGTTATAAGGGGAAACATAACACCTTAACCAAGATTAAATTTTAATTATTTTAAATTATTCTAATGGAATTAATAAGGGAAAACTTTGAAACCCTAGTTTAGGTCCTAAAGAGTGGATATGAAGCTGTATGGAGATTCATGACTCAGAAGCCAAAGGAGAGTTGAGACACAACCTTATAAATGTTTCTAAATGGAATAAGGGTATTAAATTCATTAAGTATGTTGAACCTATGGAAATTAGTGAAGGTTTTTCCAAGGAATATCCCCTATATATTTAATATGAGCATATTGTTGAGGTGGTGACTGACCTACACCTTATTAAGAAAGAGGGAGTCTAGGACTCTATGAATAGGGATGTAAATTCCACTGGAAAAAATAAATTAAATAAATAATTTCATAATGTGAAGGTGTATATTAAAAATTATATTAAATTAAAGGATATTGAAGAGTAATTAGGTCTTAATAAGGCACTCCTCATATGGTTTATGAGGGAGCACATTCAATTGAAGGACGAGGTGAAAAAATTGAGCATGGTGTAAGTCTCTAAAGATATTTAGAATCATAATTAAGTGGAAATTTAGTTAAAAATAATAAAATATACTATGATAATTTTGGTGAGGGATAATGAATATTTTAAATAAAATTTAAATTTTTTGGCTAAAGTGATTAAAGTAGCTATGAAGAACTACTTTATGAGCATGGAGGTTTTTGGTCTTTTGATTAGGAAGAAGTTGAATTAGGAAGAAATCAGTTTGATTATGAAAAGTAAAGAAAAAAAGACCTAAAGGGAGGATGATCAGGATCCTAAAAATGTGCCTATAAATGGAAAAAGATATGAAAGTAATGATTCACTTTTAGGAAGAGGCCTTTGGAGGCCATAAAGACTAAGACTTGTGGCATAATATTTTAGATAGTTAGTTATTTTCTTATTGTTTTGGAGATATTTTTATTATGTTTTTCTACAATGTTGTAGATTTTTTTTATTTTTTAGCATATCTAATTTTATATCTTGGATACTTAGGCCTAATCTTCTTGTTCCTTTTCTAGGGTTAGTCTCCTAGTTAAAAAAATCCCTCTTTATCTTTAATAAAAAATATAAAAAATTGATATTGATTATTATAATTTGATAATTATCATATGATAAATATAGAAAGTATAAAAAATGGATGGATACTTAGATGTTATGATTTATTGTCTAGTTATGGCTATATTATAGAAGTGAAAATCAGGATAAAGTGGGCATGTGTTTTTTTAGTTATGTAACTAATTTAATTCATGCACTAGGTCAATTCCATTATTATAGGTCATCATCGATTGATAATGTCTTACATGTAATTAGGACACAATGAATACATGCTCACATGAGATTTCTCTAATTGGTCTATGTTTATGATTTTGAACCATAATCATGTGCACAAGTGTAGAAATCAGTATCCTTTACCTTGAAATGTTAGGTGTGCTTGAGAGGGCTAAAAACCTAAAAAAAGGAAGAAAGTATAATGGGATGATCTAACCCCAATCATATCCATTTTATGATTTTAGGATAATTATTCATATAATAATATTTAAAATTATCATATTCTAAATTATGTTATGTATAGATGTGACACATGAATGACATAACATTGAAGTGTAACATATGTTTATAAATAGAGCTAACTAATGATTTCATCACAATTAGAAACATTGATTAACATGGATTTTTTTGATAAACCATTTGGATATAATAATTATGTATTATATTGTTTTCCATGAATAAATGAAACCTATTGATGTATATGTGGTGCTAAACTCTTAGGAAAAATTTCACTTGCACTTGCATTGTATACTCTATAGAACTTTCTTGAGATGATACATGTAGTGGTACCTATCTGATGATAATAACTCATGATTATTTATTTTATCTCTCTTTATATGATGTATTATTTACTTGTTTAATTCCTTTTGATATGTAATTTGTTGAATTTTATTTGGTATCCATACCTGTGTGCTTCACGATGTAACTATCCTTTTAATGGGAATCTTATTTTTAAAATTTATATATTTTTTATATATGAGTAAACCACCTTTTAAATTGAATTAAATATTCACACTGATCATATCCAATTTTTCTTCAATTTTCTTTAAGCATTATTATCTCTATAATGCATTGATTTATGTAATAGTAGGCTTCACATAGAATTATGTTTCCACTATCTTAGTCCCAATAGAAATTGGTATATTAGAATGCCCTATTTCATCCTCATGAGTGCTCATATGTTATAACTCAAACTAATCATATCTTGATTCCTTTAAAAAACCAAGTGTGGATTTATTTCATTATGAATTGTGATTAATAATGATTTAAATTCTATGTTCACCTTATATAATATCGCGAATAACCATTTTTTTTAATTTTATAAATATCTTAGGATACATCGATATTCATTAATTATGAACTAGAAGAAGATCTTCTATTTTTAGCTTCCACGAAAGTTTGGTTGAAAGTTGGTTCCTTTTTAGGAACTTCCTAGGATACATAAACATTTTCAGAAAGTGAAGTAGAATAATAAGGAGAATCCAAACTTATCTAATTATTTTTATATTTTTCAAATTTAATAATACCCCTATCCATAAGTTTTTCAGTCTTACTTTGCAATTCATAACAATTATTATCTCTCTACATCCATTAATATGATGATAATTTCAAAATGATATTACCTCCACTCATGTTAGGAAATGTGTGGGTTGATGGCCATTATAAGGTAACCTAATCAATTTATTATTGAGGAGTATTTGTAAAATAACACTTCATTTTTACTTGAAGCTACCAAATAAATTTTGTTAATTCACTTTTGAGGGAAAAAGCTTCATGTGAGTCAATGTCATATGAATTATATTCTTGGAGATTATTTCTTATCAATTATCTTAATTAAAATTTAATTATTATTAAATTCCTTATTTGGATCTTCATTATTAGTAATTTCCTTAGAATTTCATTCTAATGTGAAGATTTATTTTGAAAAAATGGAAGGTGTGAACTTTTAGGAATAAGTATATTCATAGGTGAAAATATGTGTATGTGTAAGATAAACTATATGTGAAAATATATCCATGTAAAGTTTCTCAATTAATGGATAATAGTTGTAAATTCCTCTCTCCTTAAGTGGAAATGTAAGACCCTTAAGGAAGATGAGTTGCTATACAAAATCCTAGGGTTGATACATTAAATAATATATTGTAAATTTGAACTTGTATATGTAATCCTATATAGATTCATCATAACCTTGTTGAAGACTTTAGATAAGATCCAATGCTAATATAAGAACTTTAGCATTATTAAAATGAGACAAGAAAGTGTATTTTGTATTTTTAAAGAAAGTTATTGATCCACTGGGTAGATTATAATACCAATCCAAGGCTTTACTTGTTAGACTTCAATGAAAATATTTTATTAATATTCTCTCATTATTTTAATGTGTTTGGAACCCATGCTACCCCTTATCTTTACTTTGTTAATATATTAGTTGTTATGGATGCATATGCTTTGTAAGTCATCTCATGAGCATTTTGTTTTATCCCACATTCATGGGAAGTAGTAGTTTCTTAGATTATACTTAGTCTATAATTAAGTGTTGAGGCCAATTAAGGCATCCACAAATTTATTGTATTGAGCTTGCTCAAAGGAGATTTCCCCCTCAAAGTGGCCTGTGATCAATATAATCCTTTTGGTACTTTAACTAATTATATAATTTTTTTATTTCATGCATTGTCATTAATTTATTATAAGAGGATCCTCTCATCTGGTATCAAAGCACTTTATAGGGCCAATTTTTTTCTAGAAAGTTTAAACTTTATTTTGCAACATAATTCATTTAAGTATTTTTTTGTATCACAATAGTCTATTTTAGATTAGGGTAAAAACCTATCTACATAAATGTGGGAAGTCCTTGGGTGAAATCCCTAAAAATCATTATGAGGATTACCATATAAACCCCAAAGTAATTGGACCATTGGGGTAATGGCCCCTTCCCGATTGAGTAGTTTGTACCCATTGGGAAAACCAAGAACTATAACTTAGGGGTAAATTTATGACCAAAATTTTTATGGAGTGTTACTCACTCAGATGGCATTTGTGGTTAGAGAGATATCTTTAAAACCTTAGGCAACCATTGAAACTTAGGGCCCATTTCTATTAGTTTTAGACTATTCTTAGTAGACTATCAAAAAATCAATTAGTAAAGTATCATAAGACTCTCAGATGACTTGCATTCAAAGAATTGATAAAAAACTATAAAATAAAAAATAATAATCCTATCAATTTTAGAAAACTATCAGTAGATTATCAAAGGACTCTTAGAGGACTTGTGACTAGACATTTGATAGAAAACAAAAACAAGAATAATTTTTTTTAATTTTTTCCATATCTCTTTATCTTTATCCTTATTGATCCTAAATATTTATTTAAACACCTAAAATTTCATTCTCTACATTTTCTTCCTTGAGGTCCCATATCCTGATTCCACTCCTAATTACCATAAATCTTAATTTTCCCTTTTTTAAGGTTTTTCCATAACTTCTATTTTTGTCGATTTTCCTCAAAAAATTTCCATAGTGTTCATCTCCCTTTTCTTCTCCTTTGTCCCTATTTGATAAATTTTCCAATTTTTTCATTTTCCCTTCTGAAATTGCCCTCACCTTCATCAATCATATTCCCACTATGAATTTTTTTTAGTAAAAGTACCTTTACCCCTTTTGAATTTGATCAAATTAAAAAATTTCCTTACTAAATGTGTCTTAACTCTAGTTTTCCAACCCATTGTAGAAAAAAAAATCTTTTCTTTTGGTCAAGTAGTAACCCAAATAGGAGCAAAAAACATGGAGGATGAAACTGCCACCTTCAAGACCCAACTCAAAGATCTTGATGAAAAAATTCTTGGACTCAATCTTCAACATATCACTTTGAACAATAAACAACATTTAGAGTTCTCTTCAAACATCAAGTTTTTATTTCCATTAATTTTCATGGGCCAAAACTTGATTTTCCTCAATTCAATGGTGCAGGTCAAACTAGATGGATCTATTAGGTAGAATAATATTTTAGTCTACATAATACTTTTGATGCCAACAAGGTCCCACTTGAATCCTTTCACTTGGAACATGAAGCCCTTAAATGGTATAATTTATATACCAAGACTCATGATAAGCCCATATGGACTGATTTTTGCACCTTCATTTTTCAATAGTTTAGCCCTAGTGCTTTTAATGACTTCATTGGAGAACTCACTAAACTTCACCAAAAAAGAATCATGAGAGAATATCAAACATATTTTGAAAAATTGGCCAATCACATAAAGGGATTGTCTGATGAATTCTTCAAGAGTTTCTTTATTAGTGGATTAAAGGGTATAATTTGATCTGAGGTCAAAATATATTAGCCCAACATGATGATGGAAGCCATATGGTTGGCTAAGTTGATAGAGGACAAGATCATAGCTCAATAGTGATTTAAATCCAATTTTTGCACTATTCAAAAATACCACTCCATAACGATCTCAAATAATGTCAGCCCATGAGACCACTCCTATCAAGTATTTGACTAAAGTAGAGATCTAAGCACATAGAGAAAAAGGACTATGTTATAATTGTGATGATAAATTCAATCAAGGACATCTATGTGTTGAGAAAAATATCTACCTACTAGATGTGGATTCTTTACCCAAAACTAAAGTTTTAGAAGATGCTCAAGATATAATAGATGATCCAAAAGAAGCTTCATCGATTGTAGAACTTTCTTCTCAAGAATACCAGCTAGAGATCTCTCTCCATGCCTTAGCAAGAGTCACCACCACATAAACCATGCAGGTTAAGGGTTACTTCAATAATATCCCTATCATAATACTCATTATTTAGGTATCACTCATAACTTCATTGACCCTCAAATTTCCAAACAGGTTGATTGCTTTGTCCATCCTTACTTCAAATTTAAAGTTGTGATTGCTAATGGGGGTACATTACCTTGGAAAGGGAAGTGTCATAATGTGCATATCTCTATTGGATATTATTATTTGCACTCTAATATGTTTGAGTTCCCTTAAAGTGGATGTGATGTTATTTTGGGAGCCCAATGGTTACACACACTTAGATCCATCTTATGGGATTTTATTGAACTTTGGATGTAGCTTTCAAACAATGGGTAAAAGCACACACATTGAAAGGCTTATGTCTAGGGTCTACTAGCATCATAAGTTCACATCACATGAAAAATATTCTTAATAATAATACACATGAAATCATTATCTAACTCCATTTTATTCAAAGGCAACCATCAATGGTCTCCACTACTCCTAATCTACAAACCATTTTGCATAGGTATGCATGTGTCTTTACTAAACCAATGGGATTACCACCTTCATAAATATAGGACCACTATATTTAGATCCTTTTTGGAAGTTTTCTTCCCAACACGAGGACTTATCATTACCCATTTTATTAAAGGATCAAGATTGAGATGCTCATTTGAGACTTATTATTCACCCTAGTACCAACTCATATTCTTCCCTAGTTTTCCTTATTTGGAAAAAATATGGGTCATGGCACCTTTGATTTGACTTCATGGGATAAGTTACTAATTCCTATTATTGGTGATCTTCATGGTTCTCATTTTTTCTCCAAGTTGGATCTTTACTCTAGATATCACTAGATATGACTACATAAGGATGATATCCATAAGATAGATTTTTTCACACATGATGTCCACTATGAGTTTTTGGTCATACCCTTTGGCCTCACTAATGCTCCTTCAACATTATATGCATTGATAAATAAAATATTTCATCCCTACCTACAAAAATTCATTTGAGTCTTCTTCGATGATATTCTCATCTATAGTAAAACATGGTCTGAGTATCTCCAACATCTAGAGCTTGCACTACAAATTCTCTATGATCATCATCTCTATGTAACACATTCCAAATGTGATTTTGGTCAAGATGAAGTGGAGTATCTTGGGAATATTGTTTTAGCCTTAGGGGCATGGGTGGATCCCAAAAAAATAATTGCCATGATAGATTGGCCTCATCTCAAACACTCAAGAGCCTCCATGGTTTTTTGGGGCTGATTAGATACTATCAAAAGTTTGTCAAGGACTATGGGAAGATTGAAAATCTACTGATAACTATGTTAAAAAATGATTCTTTTACATGGACATAAGTTTTTGAGTGTTCATTTCAATAATTGAAATAAGCTATGTGTACTACACCTATTATAGCTATGTTAGATTTTGCCAAGACCTTCACTATCAAGATTGATGCTTATGGAAATGGACTTGGTGTTATTCTCCTCCAATTAGTATTCCCCGTTATGTTCACTATCAAAGCCCTTTTTGGCAAGAATTTACTAGTCTCTACTTATGAGAAGGAAATGATGCGCATTTTGTATGTAATATAAAAGTGATAGCCATACCTACTAGGGAATCATTTTTTCAACAAAACAGATCACTAGAGTTTGAAATATTTCTTGGATCAATAGGTATCTACTACATAAAAATAGAAATGGGTCAAAAAACTCATGGGTTATGACTATGAGATCACTTACAAGAATGATAAGGACAACCCATAAATTAGGTCAATTGCTTATAAGTTAGATCTCCCACCTTCTTCTTGAGTTCACCCAATATTTTATGTTTCTTGTTTGAAGAAAGTTCTTGGCATAAACATCAGTGTACAAACTATTTTACCAGAACTTAATAATGAAAGATCTATCCTTTTTGATCTAAACACAATCCTAGATAGGTTCACATGCCAACTTCACTCCTGATCCATCAAATAGGTATTCATTTAGTGGCACAAAATGCAACCAAAAGATGCATCATGAAAATAACTATTTTAGATTTAGCACCATTTACCACATCTTAAACTTTGAGGATAAATATTTTTTAAGAGGGATGGGATGTTAGGAATCCATGATACCCCTTCTATTTACATTTTTAGTATATTAGTTGCTATGGATTCATATGCTTTCTAAGTCATCTCGTGAGCATTTTGTTTTATCCCACATTCATGAGAAGTAGTAGTTTCTTAGATTATACTTAGTATATAAGTAAATGTTGAGGCCAATGAATGCATCCATGAATTTATTGTAGTGAGATTTCTCAAAGGAGGTTTCCCCCTCGAAGTGGCCTTTGATCAATATAATCCTTTTGATGCTTCTGATAATTATATAAATCTATTATTTCATGCATTTTCATTAATTTATTATAGGAGGATCCTCTCATAATGCTTTCCAAAATAATAAAAAAATTAAATTAGGTAGTCATGGTAATCTTCACATCTATCAAATAGGCTAAATATATGCATGAAAAATATTTTGGGATAGGGATAACAAAATTCCCTTTGCATTATAGGTTTCTAGAGTATTATATCATCATTCAAATGAACATGACATGTCATCATAAATTTAAAATAGAAAATTTATTTTGAATCTCACCTATGGCATGCATCATGGATACTATATGTGTAGTAGGGATGGTGGTGGTTTGGAAATATTATTTCATTGGTTTTATCTCACCATTTATCTTATATATAGGTATATTAGACTCATCACATTACTTAGAAACTTATCACATTCCATATCAGTAGAAAAATAATTAGATAGTTTATGACTATCATCACATTTCATTTTTAGACAAGGAATAACATCACAATTCATTTCTAGAAAAGGATTTAAGGATTTACTCTAATAGATCAAATCAATTAAGAACATTAAATGTAATTGATTATTTAAAAAGAAAAACATCACACTTATAATATTAGAGTAATGATATCCACACCAATAATTTATAATATAGTAAAATACTTCATAGATATAATTGAGCCATTTTGAGGGGGAAACATCCAAAAACATGCAAATGAGAATAAAATTCATAATGTGATGATCAAGTAATAACCACTACCTCATATATATACCATAATTAGGTTATATTTACTCCATAGGATAATCCTAATAATAAAATTATAACATAGATAAATGTGACAAGATAAGTTAAAAAGTTATGTAGGTCAAAGGTTAAACACACATCCCTAGACACACTATAGGTTAAGGACATAAAATTGAACCTCCCCTTAGCAATTATGTTTCTCATAATGATTAATATTTATATATGATAATTTAGGGATGATTCATCCTCCCATTATCCATTTTCATTGGGAAAATTCTTCTAATTGATCAAACACTCGTCAATATCTCTTATGCATAGCCTTTTAGAGTATGTCTAAAGGATATCCTATGGTTATAAAATGATTCTAACTTCCTCATATGGTTTTGGTAAATCCATTTTGTTATAGTCTCATTATCAAATTAGATTCCATTATAAGTAATAAACACAAAATATTAGATGTATACAAGCAGACTGGGGTAGTTCTAGCTTGTATGTAACACTCGCAATTTTCTATAGGAATTGATAAATGTCATAAGACTTAGGAAAAAATATATTGTTATTTTTTTATTTAGGAAAATTTTATTATATGTTTGTATGAATACAAAGACACATTCACCCATTTAAAAATTATTCTCGCTATGATGTTGATTTTCTTGTTGTTTCATTCAATTTTATGCCATTATTAAATTATCTCCTAGACTAACTAGTACTAGTTGTACCCTTAAGTATGAGGTGATGGATATATTATAGTACTCATATAGTTATAAAAATGAAAACATTTTAGAAGGGGTATGAAAGGAAGTGTTATACCACCATTTTACTAGTGGTAGCCAATGAGCCCACATTTCTTATTTATCTAACATAAAATAATGAAGATAACCCTCTAAGAATTGTTTGACCACTTCTATTTTATTAATACATTAGGAATTTATTTTCCACCTATGTTTACTCATCATATTGAGGATGATAGGATGAGCTATGAACCAAATGAGTACCCAAACATGAGAATAAATATGCTAAAAAATTAATGGTGAATATATGATAATGACCATTTACTATGATCTTAGGACTCCCATGTAGCTTTTAATTCTATCAAAAAACTAGTAGATACTAAAATGGATACAAATGTATGTGACAAAGCAAAAAAATGGGATTTTTTTTTAATCATTTCCAATATTCCCATGATAAAATTTTAACCTTGTGACCTTAGAAAACCTATTATTAAATCCATGGATACCTCCTCCCACCATTGGTTAAGAATAGACAAGGGTTGTAGAAGACATGTGTCTTAATTGTCTTACCCTTGTTTTCTTGACATACCATGAATTCAACCACATTTTTTTAATAATTACCATTAGTTCTTCCCTAGATAAAGCCTTCTTATAACTATGATAATTTTAGAAAAATATTTAATGTCCACCTACTAGAGATGTGTAAATATTTATAATGATATTACGATTGAGGGGATAAATACTGCACATTTATAACATAATGCATCTCATTTCCACTCAAATTTATTTTAGGCACTATAATATTTTTTTTAATTTCTTAATTATAACCTAAGTATCATTGTCATTATCCAATTCTAATATTGCCTCATTCACCCAATCTTCCTGCCATATGGACATTACACATCAAAATTCCTCTATGGATTTATCCCTCATGGATAGATCATATGATACTAATGAATCATATTTTATTTTATTATATATGATTTCAAAGTCATATCTCAACATTTTAGTCACCCATTTTTGTTGTTATTATGATGCCAAAAACTGTTCCAAAAAATATTTTAGACTATCTTAATTACTCTTTACCTTAAAAGTGTCTACCCATTAAATAAGATCTTCATTATTTAAAAGCATGAATATTATCCATCATATCTTTCTCATATATATCGGTTTAAGTATATTATTACCTTTGATTTTACAACTCTAAAATTTAATGGGTATATATTTCAACATGAGTAACATCTCCATTTCATATATGGACACATGACATTCAAATTGAAAGTATATAAAAATTTTAGCTAAAACTAGAGTATTGAATATAGCCTCTTTTAGATTCTCAAAGGCCTTAGTGGTAGTTTCATTCAAGTGGAAGGAGTATTTACTCAACAAGTTTGTGTTTTGTGTTACAATGTTACCATTATTTTTCACAAGTCAATGACAGTAACTTGTAAAACCCAAAAAAACTTATAGGTCTTTAGTACTTAACACTCTATCTTGCTTTGATATTATAAGGGTGTCATTTGATGCCTTCATGAAAAAACACATTACCTAAATAATCCACCTCTTTGTAATCTAAAATCATACTTGGAAGGATTACATAAAGCTAATGTTGTTAAGGACTCATTATTACTTTATTCACATGATATAAGTGTTCTTCCCAAGTCTTACTATATATTAGGATGTCATAAAAAATATTAAGACAAATTTTCAAAGAAAAGGCCTTAAAAAAATTTTCATCAAACTCAAAAATATAGAATGTGCATTTGTGAGACCAAAATACACTACCAAAAATTCATAAAATCTTTCATGAGTTATAAAAGATGTCTTATGGATATTCTCATGTTTGATCAAAATTTGATGGTATCCCAAATGAAGATCTAGTTTTGTAAATTAGATAGCCCCATGTAACTCATCTAAAAAATCATCAATTTTTGGGATAGGGAAATTATCTTTAATGGTATAAGTTTTGAGTCTTCTATAATCTAGGGACATCCTTATTATGCACCATGACCACAGGGGATTAATATGTCATTTGGGTATGTATGTTAATACCCACCTCCAACATCTCTTATACAATACTTTCAATCTCACTTTTATAGTCATATGGGTACCTATATGGTCTGATGCTTATGTTGTTTCTTTCACAACATGCCCTAATTTCATCAATGAAATCATGGAACCTATTTTTGATCTAGAGTCAAGTCTTTTTTAATGGTGAGGTTTGGTGGGTTTCCCTATTTGAAATGGTCAATCTAATATGAGAAATTCATTGGAGTGTGGAATCTAAATTTTAGTTATGATTTTTTGTTTTGACCAAGTCTGATAGTAAAGTTTTTATTCTATATACTTGGTCTCAAAATTTGTAATTGGGACTTCATTGTTATAACTATCTAAATTTGATTAAATCTAATAACTCTTGGTCTATTTTGAATCATGTTTTAAAATGAATGAAAATTACCCTTTCAGACCATTTTGACTTAAATTTATATAAAATATTACTAATTTTAAGAGTTTATGCATTTTTCCCTTAACATATTTGTCCATATTTTTAGTATTTCAAGGTTAATTAGTTGGGTCTTTTTGTGATTTTATTATTTGACTTAATCACTTTATGAAAAGAGGACTAAGTATATTTTAGTTAACAAAAAATGGGTGATTTTTATTCATTCAAGATTATTTGCCTTTAATTTCTTTGTCATATTTATATTTAACAATTATTTTTAAAATTCATATTCAAAAGCTAATGACTACTTTATTTTGTCCTAGGAAAAAAATCACTTCCTTTCACTATAATCCCTGGGTGATCAAGGAGTTTCCACTTACCACTCACTCATTTATTCACACATTTTTTTTAACTTATTCATTTTTCATTGATCCAAAAAGCCCCTAGAGGAGGGAGATGCAACCATGTGTCTCAATTCATATCACCATGATTCACCGAGTCTTATTAGCTTTCATGCTAGTATTTGACCTTCCAAATGAGATATATGATGTCAAGTGTCATAATCCAAATTCCCTCACTTCATCCCTATGCTTGGATCATTTATCCTAGGTCTAAGATCATCTAGATGAATGAAATAACATTAAGTGGATAAATCCTATTTCATTATGCCCTAGGTGGTCAATATAGTTCCTACTTATAGTGAGCTCCCAAGTGAACCAAATTCCTTAGGTGGCATGATCATACTTCCACACTCCCTAGGGGTGGTCCAATATATTCAAGTCTTTGAAAAGGCTCTAAGTGAGAAAAATCTTGATAGCTATCATGATTTAATCTCATTAGAGTTTCAAGAGATAGTAGTGTAGTCGGATGTCATTGATGTAGTGGATAAGTAAAAAATTACCACATGGCATGATCTTCCCAACAAGAATATATGTAGACATCCTTGTAGGTAGTGAAAGAACTTAAATGTTGATGATATTTCCAAATATCAATATTGTTCAAGTCAAGATGCTTATCCTTTGATCTAAATATTTAAATTGACTAAGTATTTATATGGTTTCTTATCTAGGCTTAGTCTATTTATCTCTATAATTGACTAAATTGGCTAAGTGTTTGGTAGAAGGCCATTTATATTTGATTAATTTATATGCCTTTTTCATTTTTCTATCATGATTGACTTAGCCACTTTTATTTGAATTTAGAGAATAAAAACTAGTTATATTTTGGATGTAGGTGCTTTATCTAAATTTGTCATCGACATTTTCTCATTACTTTTGGGTTTGATACTTGATCAAAATTTGAATTTGTGGACAAGTTCCATTTACACTAGATGAATCCACCTATATCATTCCCACTTATCTACTTCATCATGGCTTCTACGTCATCTAGAAATGACCCCAAACTATTGGATGATCAAGATATTACCATAATATCTAGACCATATTGTAGTCAGTACATCTTGAATTTTAATCCAAGGCTTGAAACCTCCTAGATGAGTGAGATCACACCACATGGTGAAATATAAATACATATCAATTATAAAATATTTAGAATATTTTATAGACCTAATTGGGTAGTGGATAAGTGTGGGGTCACCATTTAACATAACCATGCCAACTAAGGACATGTTGGCATCCTAGTTTATAATATATGAGCTTAAATTTGATGGCTATTTTACCCATCAAAAATATCAAACTTAAAAATGGACTTTGATTTATGCAAGTAATTTTAATATCTTTAAGGTACCTTTTCTATGTTGTTCCCTTGATAATTTGATCTAGTTATCCTTACTTTTGGGGTTAATTGGTTAGGTTTTCACTATGTTTCATATTTAGATTTGATTGCTTTTAGGAATTATATACTAAGTTGGATAAGGCTTTAGGTTAATATGGTGGTTTTATTCTTAGGTTTTGGTCTATTTCCACTTTATTTTAAATAGATGGGATGTTTTTATGTATTGTTTATATTTTGGTCTTAGTCATTTTTATTAAAAAGATGGACTATTTTAACTAAGAAATTAGTGGAAGACCCATTTTATTCATTTAGACCTAATTTTTGCTTCTTTTTGGATCCTTTACTTTGTTATTTTTATTTCAAATTTACATACTGATGGTTACCTTTTTAATTTTAGATCCTTAGTATCCTATATGAATGATATGAAGTTATGTGTAAAGATCTCACCACCCCCCAATTCTAGACCTTCTAGTCGTCATGATAAGTTTTTTGAGCCTTGAGAAAGTGAGATGTAGATACATGGCCTAATATAGTTTACTCACTTCAATAAAAATCCTTGATCATTATGTCATGACCCTAATATTATGAATAAGTATTATGTTACTACCTATAATGATCTCACCCCTTCACTTACCTAGGCTGATTTGAACATTGAGTCTATATAAGAACCTCAAGGTGAACAAGATGATGCCACATGGAAAAATTCCCTTCACTATGACAAAAGGATGGTAAAAGAATAAATATAGGTATGATATTGAGTGGGTGAATATGATTATGCCACATGGTGTAATATTTCTTCATCCTATCCTCAGAGCAACTCATAATGATTAGATGTATGATGAAACCTTGGACACCTTAGATCATACCACTTTTCAAAATCTTGGGTCCCCATGGTAGTCATCTCATATTGATAAAAAAATTAAAGCTATATATTCTCAAATGAGCAATATCACCCATGTTGTGAGATCTCACTATGCTAGAGCCTAAGAATTGTTGAAGGACATGGGTCCCTCCAGCCAAGTAGAAGATGAGCATTGGGCCACCATGTAGTATGGTCCTAATATATTAGGACATGCTAGAATCTATAATTTTTGGGAAGTGGTCACATGGCATGGCCTACCCAAGGTGGATACTTAGACCTCCAAGAAAAGGATTTAGACTTGGATTTGATGGATATCTTAGCCTGTCAAGGATGTCAAAGTGTATAAATTGGACTATGGGATTAATATGATCTAATGATTAGGTTGTGTTTAACATCTTAATGGTATAATTATCATGGGATGGAGAATTTAGAGGTAGTTAGATGGTGGAATTAACCAAATAGTGGCATACACATTAGGATCAAGAGTGGACCATAAAAGGAAATATGCTTAGGAAAGGCATGGTATCCAAGTCCATGGGACATGGCTAATTGATAATCCTAGGAAGATCATAATGCCATTATATTAGGTAGGTTTAAAGTGAATAAATGTGGTCCTTTTTACACTAATAATGGTTTATATCAGACCTAAGTTGGTCTTAGGTGGACCCAACTCATTGAGCTCTCATAATTTCCCATTAGTGGATTGGGATTGCTTTTTTGGACTGGATATCTATATAAGACTAGTTTCTTATTGTAGTAAAGGGATAGTTAATTTATAATTATATTATAGAGTAGAAAAATTATATCATTTCATCTCTTTCATTTCTTACTTTCTATTAGTTAGTTTCATTTAATATGACCTATACTATTCTAAAACATTTATGTAGTTTTAACTAAGAAGGGTGAATCCTAAATGTTGTTTCGCATATAATATATTTAAATTGAAAGGACATGAAGTTAACATACATTTCATACAAATGTATATGGTGTATTTTTTAATCTTGAATTATATTATAGTTTTTTATATAATTTAGCACCATCTTTGTTCATGACTATGTGAATATTGGTTAGACAAAAGAGTGGTTTCATGGGATTGGTATAATTGAATGAATCAAATTTATTTGCATTGCAATATACGATCATTTATATTTATCTCTACCATTTATATTTTTATGTTGTTTATAATGTGTTATCTTAGTTTTAGAATATTCCAATTGAAATCAATGCTTACAATTTTCATCTAGAGTGCATGATTTCTTCTTGCCTTATTTAACACATTTTTAAAACTAACCAATTAAAGGCAAAAAATAGATCAATGAGGAGTTCATTGATAAATATAATTGATTTGATTATTTAATAGTCTAAGTTATTTTTATAGGTATTTAAGTTCATTATAAATATTCCCCTTGTATGGAATAACTTACATCAATAAATAAAGGTATCTAGTTTTCCATGACCTATAAGACATAGACCTTGGAGAAGTTTCTACTAATCCTTCCTTTTAGGATAGGAAGAAGGGGGATCCTCAATGGTTAATCTTTACCTTTTCTAGTTTCATGTTGGTGCACAAAAAATGCATGCCAATAGGAATGGTGTTAGAAAGAGGGTCTGATTGAAGTGATCTTTGATATTTGTACTTGATTGTGTTTAACATTTTGTAGTCTTTACTTGGATGAAACATCCCAAGTTTATAAAAGTTTAAAATAGTATAATTGTTACTAGGTCAAAGTTTGAGAAGGGTGAATTTGAGCTATTTCACCTCTCAGGACATATAAGAACTATAAATAATAAAGAAAATCCTAAAACTAGTCAAATTTATTCAACCAATAGCTCTCTTATTGCTAGTGTTACTCTATTTAACCCTTTATTTTTCCCTCAAATATAATGAATGGCCAATCTTACCGGGTTAGGAGGTAATTTTCTTGTGAATATTCCAAGACTTTCCCATGACCTCCCTGCAAACCCATATAACCTATGTCCAAGATATGTTCATGGTGGGGTCAAAATAGTAGAGGAACATATCCAAACTTTTAAATATGCCTTAATCAAAACTTAGATTCAACATAAATATATTTCATATAGATTTTTACCTTAAAACTTAGATTAATCAACATATGTTTGGTATTTAGGTCTCTAAAATGGGTCTATTACCTCTTGGGTCAACCTTAAAACTATTTTTATCAACCATTTTAAAATACTAAGAGACCCTATAATATTATACCATCAATTTTTAATCACCCATAAAGAACCTAATGAGTCAAGGAGTATTTTCAATACTCATTTCCATAAGATATATGAGAGGTTGAAATATGCATATACATAGACAAAGCTTGTTGCTATAAAAACCTATTGGAGGTCTCTAGACCCCATGAATTTTATGTTTTTTAGGAGGACCCCAAAAATACTCACATCTTTATCATTAGCATATAATGAGGTAGTTAATATTGAATAAAAAATGGTACATCAAAATATGGTGTTGGTCCCTTAACCTTATTAGGATAACCAAGTGCCTATAACTAGGTCCCCATGATTAGCCAAATCCTTATGAAAAATACTCCTCTAATGCCAATTCTAAGGGCTATGTATTCAAGTTTAAACCTAGTCTACAATCCATTTCCATTAAATCACATATAAAATAACCATTCCTATGTCCATCTAAATAATGTGTTGTCATATCCTACTAGTTAAAAAATTGTTCTAGTTGCCTATAATAACATGACTACCATGTCTAGTTCAAGTGCTTATTTTTATCCTAACAAAAACCAATAGGCTATCCCTTATTTCCTAAATAATTATATGACTTCTAGAAATACCCATATCTTAGTGCTTATTTTTTCCTTGCATTTTTATATGTTATTGCACTAGTGACTAACCCACTACCTCAAGCAAGAAGTAACCAAAGTGCCATTGTGAACCCTGAAGTAGATAATTTGTAGTAGATGGTCCAAAGATTGACCAATGATATAGTTAATTTATGAATATAGGTACCTCAAAACCTCAACCAAAATATAAACTCACCTCAAAATAATAACTAAAACTTCCAAAGTAGCAATAGGAAATGGAAAACTAGGCCTAAGAATGAAAATATGCCTAGTGCACTTGACAACACTAAACAAAGCAAAAATAGTGCTTCAAAATCAATGAACATGGTAGACCTAACCTCAACCACTTGGTGTAGACTACATAATATATCTGACTATTCTAAGATAAACTATTCTCAATTCACATTAGATTCAAACATATTCCAAAAGGAAATGCATAATCTTGAAATAGTGCCTATACTAGACAATAGAAAACTAGGCCCAAGTGGAAATAACCCAAGTAATGTTATGGTATTAGATACCTATGATTTTCCATTTTAAAGTGAAAATGATATCAAGGATAACTTAGAAGAATTTCATGCCTTCAAATAGTTCCAAAGGGGAACAACTATCAATTGAGGACTAAGTTGTAAAATTGTTTGACTACTCCACTCCCCCAAACAACATTCAAGTTCCACCTAATGAAAATAGGGTAATAAATATTTTCCACCTAAAGTACCTTATAATTCATATCATCCCAAGAATATTTAACCCAATCGACATACTAACAATAAATTAGAATAAAATAAACTAGGATATAACATTGTTGAAGACCTTATAAAACTAATGCCAACATATCAATATTTGATTTTATTTAGATGTCTAACCAAAAGGAATTATTATTAAAAGAGTTATATCCTCAAAGGAGGAAATAATATAATAATATAATTTATGTTCATGTTAATATCTATAAGGATAAAATCTAAATCCATCCTTTTATACTAGAAATTAGATTTATTGGTAAAAAATTACATAGTTTTTTTGGTAGCTTCAGGTACTTCAGGGAATGTGATGCCTTATGTAATTTTCCACAACTGGGACTATCACCTACCAAGTCAAGAATAAAGGTTGTTTGTCTAGACAGTTTGGAGGTAAAGGTGGTTGGTGAACTCAATCACATTCATATGAAACTATCTTCTAATCCTAGTGTGAAAAAATTCATCAACATTCAAGTGGTCAATATTCTTAAGGCATATGGGATGCTTCTTAGTTGATATTGGTATAGAATTATCAATAGGTATATGGACATTTAATTATCCCACATGTGATTTCATGGTGAATCATGAAAAATAAGATCATGATAGAGAGATGAATATGGCTCACATGATCCTAGAGTTCAAAAAGATAAATGAGGTCTTGTTCAAGGAGTCTAAACTGGGATTCTATACACTTGATAAAGAAGCACAAGATTATGGGAAATATCCATCAACATGATGAATGTAAAATAAGGACCTAAATTATAAGAACTAGATCAAATATATTAGGAATATATATTTTATGCACCTGAGGTGATTTTATTTTAAGTTGTTACCTTGGCATATGAGAGTGTTAAACAAAGTTATCTAAAAAATAACAAAGAGTGTAAAATTTTAGAGACTGAATATACTTCCATATTGAATAATCTAATGCCTATATCTACAATTGAAGACTAGGCTATAAGGTCATTATCAATAGAATATGAAAATGAAATCCTATTAAAGGAAGGAGAAAATAATGAATAAGTAAACATAGCTGAAATATCCACCCTCCTAAACCCATTTTGCATAGATAAATATCACATATGGAATCTAGAGTTTGATGGCTATAAGTCTAAGAGTGGGTGTGGTATTAGTGTTAAGATAATTAACCCAATAATAAATTCATATCTAATCTTGAAAAATAATGTAGCTAAGTAAAAATCATTAGTGTATGGTCTTTAGTTCAAATCAAGGAAGAAGGTCAAGAACTTGAAGGTGTTAAGCAATTCTAAACTTGTTGTAAAACAATTTAGAAGCCACTATTATTGTAATGACAAACATATTTATAGATACCAGAATAGAGTTTGAAATATAATATAAGTCTTAAGTTCATTTAATATCTAAAAATTTCCATGAATAAATAATTACGTGATAGATACAATGGAAATAGTTATGATTACCCTCAAACCCATTGCCAATTCCATATTGAGGAGATTTTTATTGGAGTTAGTTTTTATGCCTTATGATATATAAAATGTTAATAATTTATAATTATTTATGATGATCAACATATCATCAAATTCATTACCAACACTAACATATTTTAATCTAAGATCATGATGAGGATGACATAGAGGAGTTAAATATAGACAAAGAATGGGTCATCAACTTGAAAATCAATAGAATACCAAAAGTATGGTATCGATGGAGAGTTCATTCAACATGGACTATCATGGTAAGAAAGGAAAATCAAACACTTACAAAGGGATTAACCATGACCATTGTATTCTAGGAAGTGTAGGGGAATTAAAACTTGTGATTTTAGGCACAACTTGTACACAAGATGAAAAACAAAGGATCATGTAGGGTTTGAGAGTCTTTGGAGATACTATTGCATGAAATATCAGGATTTTGAGTTAGTCAACACCTCCATCCTTATATTATTCCTCTGAACATAGGTGTCAAATGAATTTTCAAAATATATAGGATAGTTAATCCATAACTAGAATATTTGATACTCAAGGAAGTGAAAAAACTACTATTAGTAAAGATCATCTATACTATTAGGCACTCCACCTGGGTGGCTAATTGGTACTAGTTAAAAATGTGAATGGATAAATATGACTCTACATAGACTTCAAAAATTTGAACAATGCTTCAAATAAATATAAATATCCCTTACCTTCACTAGATGAAGTCTTAAAGGTAGAAAATGGCTCCCAAATAATGTCATTCCTAGATGGTTACTTAGGATATAATTAGGTGATGGTCAATAATGAAGACATAATCAAGAGAGCATTCAAAAAAAGTGGGGCACAATTTCATATAAGAGGATACCATTTGGCCTGATCAATGTGGGTGCCAAATTCTAATGTGCTATGTACATTGCATTCAAGAATATCATCAACAAATGAATGATCATATACATGGATGACCCAATTGCCTTTTCTAAAGACTGAGCTGACCACATGAAAGACCTAAGAATGGTGTTATAGAGGTGTAGAGAGCATGGCATCTCCTTGAACATGAAGAAATGCATATTTGAGCTACCTAAAGGAAAATTACTAGGTCATATCATCTCAAAGACTAATATTTATATAGAACCAAATAATCTAAATCAATCCTAAAAATCCTTTTCTTGGTAGTAAGAAGGAACTAAATTCATTCTTTGGTAAAATCAACTTCATAAGTAAGTTCATTAGGGGATTCATAGAGATAGTCTAACCACTAAAAAATATGATCAAGAAGAATGAAAATATAAATTTTAACCCTCAAGCAAAAGTATCTACCAATAAAATTAATAAATAAATTTTTAACACACCAATTCTAATAAGTATAGATTACATGAATCCATTCTACTTCTACTCCTTTGTTTCAGAGCATTCAAGTATTACAGTCTTGAATTAGAGAAACAAATATAGGCATGAGAGACCTATCTCAATCATGAGATTTCCCATTATAAATTTGAAATTAGGTACTTAACCATTGAAAAAAATATGATCCTTAATCAAATTAGTCAATAAATTTAAGCATTACATCTTAAAAAACAAACTATTTGTTGTTGTGCCTAATCCCCTTGTTAAGGAAATGCAAATTTAGAATGAGATAGGTGAGTGTGTTAGAAGTATATGACAATTATATAAGAGTTTGACATATAAATTTGAAAAATGAATATTGTGAGAGGATATGGTCTCAAAAAAACCATGGAAAAATTAGATACATAGATTGTTTTCCAACACTATGCAATGCATAATATCACTATTTATGATTGGTATGACATTGTCTATTATTTTTAAAAAAATGAATGTCCTAATCATCTAAGCTCTAATAAAAAAAGAGTAATACATATGAAAAGTATCTAATTCATGATCAAATAAATCATACTATAAATAAAAAATAATGAAGGCATATATCTCAGGTGCTTGAATAAATAATAAGTAATGAAGGTGCTTAAAGATTTCCTTGGGAAGTATGGAACCAACCACAATTTAAGGATTACCATGGCCCATCAGATACTTACAGTGGGTTTTTAATAGTTGAATGTATTAAAGGATTCAAATTCTCATGTGATAATCTACCACACTTGTCAAGTTGTTTCATATAAATAACACACCCAAGATATGCCATTGTAATCAGTCATAAAGGTCTGACCATTTAAAAAATGGGGACTCGACTTTGTGGGGAAATCAATGCCAATTTCTTGGTTGGACAAAATTTTATACTCTCTAAAAATAATTATTACACACACTAGATGGAATCCAAAACATTCAATAATTACATTAATAAATTAGTGGTAAACTTAATTTAGGACCACATTGTCATTAGGTTTGGTATGCCATTTGTTTTGGAATGTGACAATGGCCCTACCTTCTCCTCACTGTAATTTACTGAGTGGGATTATAAAAAATAGGCAATCCTTAAGTTTTCATCCAATTATTATCTATAAGGTAATGGGTTAGCTGATTTAACAAATAAAAATCTACTTGATGTAATCAATAAGGTCTTGGAAAAGAATCCTAGGGACTAGCATAACATTTTCAAATTTGCATTGTGGTCTAATAGGAATAGAATTAAGTATTCTCTAGGTACTTGAACATATCATATGGTGTATGGCCAAGAACCTGTCTTCCCTATAAACCTTAGAATCCAAACCTTATTTTTCATTAAATATTACCTAGAAACTAATAACAAGATAAAGGCTTGCTTCTTGAACTTGATAAAATTGGAAGAAAAATGTAATGCATCCTCACTACATTTTAGAAGACATCAAGGGGTTTTCAAACATTGGTTTGACAAGTGAGCTAAGATAAAATCCTTTCATATCTATGATTTAGTATTTATTTTGGACAAGGCTCATGAAAGTAAGGGACACCATGACAAGTCTAATGCCTTGTGCTTGGGTCCCTATAAATTCTTTGTAATCCTAGGTGAGAATACATTTAACCTAAGATGTCTAACTATGAGGATCTTCTATTCCCTGTCAATGAAAATTTACTAAAGCACTACTTCCAGTTTTAGATTATTTTGGTGTATCTTAGTAAATAAATTTATTATGATTTCAATTTTACCATTTTTTTTGTTTTTTATTTTATTTCCTTTCCTATTTTATTTTTGTCTATTTTCTTACATCCTTTTGCCTTCATATTTTGGTATGCCCAAACTATTTTACCATGTGGTTTTGATATTAATTAATGGAAAATGATGAGTGAAAATGTCTTTATGTAGGTAACATAGTTAATGTTTTTCTGTAAAATTTATATTTTTATATCTTGTAATGTTATACATTGTTTCTAGGTTAGTCTTGAAGGCCTAAGTTATTACATGTGTTCTGGATATATTCTTGTTTGGGAGAATTTGGGTAAAACTAGTCGACCACTAAAATCATGCTCCTAAATCCGAGCATAAATTTCATATCTTAAATGGTTTTTGGCCATGATTGGATGAACCTAATGTGGTAAAGACCTTGGGTCAAAAATCTATAGTTATACATTTTATTTTCCATGGTGGTCTCTAACCTTGAGATGAGATAATACAAAATAAAAAATAAATAAAATAAGAGCATAAACAAAAATCCATTTTAGAAAAACCTAGTTATGGGTAATTCAAGAAACCTCTACTAGGATTATAGATGCCCAAATAGAAGTAGATCAAGGCCTTGAGTTAGATCAAAGGCTAATCCATTGGGGCTATGGATGCCTATATGTTAGTGAAATAATGTAAAATCAAATGTCTTCAAGGTATGACTCACTAGAATGATCATTTGAACCATATTAATTAATCCTTGCAAGTCCTATAAAATGGTAAATTAAATCATCTTACACACACTAGGCTAATTAAGATACTAGATTTGGTCACTTAATTGCTCCCATATTTTCCTTTCTTAATTTTTTTCATGTTTTACGGACTATTTTGGCTAAAAATTAAGGGGTCATTAACTTTTATTTTTTCCAAATACCCAAAAGTATTTTCTAATAGAGTCACCATTTATTGTTGCCTACATAACACACCCTAATTTTATCGATGAAATCATGGAACCTCTTTTTTGATTTGGATTCCAATTTTTTGTGGTGGAGAGGTTTGGTGGGTTTTACCTATTTGAAATGTTTAGTTTGATATAATAAAGTCCTTAGAGTGTGGGACCTATATTTTAGTCATGATTTTCTATTTTAACAAATTCTGAAAGTAAAGTTTTGATTCTATATACTTGGTCTCCAAATTTTTAGTTGGGACTTCATTGCTATAAGTATATGAATTTTCTTAAATCTGATAAGTTTGGGTATATTTTGAGTCATGTTTCAAAATGCATTAAAATTACCTTTCAAACCATTTTTCCTTAGATTTATACAAAACATTACTACTTTTCAATGTTTTTACATTCTTCCCATAGCATCTTTGTCCATTTTTATAGTATTTTAAGATTAATTGGTTGGGTCTTTCTAGGATTGTTTTATTTGAATTAGTCACTTTAATGAAAGTATACTAAATAGTTTTAATTTATAAAAGGGGGGATTTTTACCCATTAGAGTTTATCTACCTTTGCTTTCTTTCTCATATTTTGTATTTAGCCATTTTTATAAATATTTGTATTCAAAAGCTAAAAAATACTTTCTTTTATCTAAGGACAATAGTCACTTCCTTTCCCTACAAGACTTGGGTGATCAACGAGTTGCCATTTGTCATTCACTCACTCCCTCATACCTCTTCTTTGACTTAGTTAACTTTTTTATATCTAATGATCCCCAAGAGGATCGAGATGTAGGCATGTGTATCAATCCTATCATCCCACTTCCTTGGGTCCTCTTAGATTTCATACTAGTCCTTGACCTTTAGATGAGTGGGATGCAACCAAGTATCATCATCCAACTTCCCTCAATTCATCCCTATGCTTTGATCCTCAAGCCTAGGTCCAAGATTGTATGGATGAATAATACAACATCACATGATGAAATCCCACTTCATCATAGCCCCAAGGTGGTTAGTACACTCCCATTTATAGTGAGATCTTAATTGAACAAGATACTACCAAGTGGCATGATTATATTTCCCCACGTCCTAGGGGTGGTCCATATGTCTTCAATTTTTTGGTGAGGTTATGAGTGAGTGAGATCTTGATAGATGTTATGATCTTATCTCACTAGGAGCACAAGATAATGTAATGTATTTAGATCTCATTTTCATAATGGATAGACAAAAAAATATCATGTGGCATGATCCTACTAAAAAGATTGTATGTAGACATCCTTGTAGGTAGTGAATGAGCTTAAATATTGAAGACTATTTCACCCGTCAAGACTATCAAAATCATGATGATTTTAAATTGAGAATTTTTTTAAATTGACTAAATTTTTATATGGTTTCATATCTATTCTTAGTCACTTTATCCCTAAAATATACTAAATTAGCTAAACATTTAGTAGGACCTTTGCATTTTCTTAATTTGTATGCCTTTTACCTTTCTCTAGCTTAATTGACTTAACTATTTTTGTTTAAATTTAAATACTAATGGCTACTTATCTTTTAAATATAGTTTTTTTGTCTAAAATTTCCACACAAAATTTGATTTTTGATTTTGGGTTTGGAACTTGGTCAATTTTTGAGTTTAAAACAAAGTTATAGATGTAATAGATGAATTCACTTATCTCATTACTAATTATTCACTTCATCATGGATTTTGGATTGTTGATCCATGACTGTAAAATATTATATGAGAGTGATGTTTCCACATGACATGATATCATGGCCTTCTTGTATGCAATACCTCTTACCTTACAAGCCAAGGCTTGTGACCTGCCTTATGAGTGAGATCATACCACATTATAAAATCTCATTGCATCTCAGCTATAGAACATTCAACATATGTTACAACCTAAATTTGGTAATGTATAAGTGTGTGGGTAATGCATGACATAACCATGCCAATTAAGGATATTTTGGCATACTAATCATTAGTATCTGAGCTTAAATTTGATGATCATCTCACCTATCAAAATATTTTAACTTAAAAATGGACTTTGATTTCTACAAGTCATTTGACTATCTTTAGGGTTACCATTTTGTGAATTTCCCCTAAAAATTTAATCTTGTTCTACTTCCTTTTGGGGTGAGTTGGCTAGATGTTCACATTGTTTCATCTTTAGATTTGATTAATTTTGGGAATTATAGAGTGAATTATCTAAGGATTTAGGTTAATAAGGTGTTTTTATTTTTGGTTTATGGTCTATTTCTTCTCAATTTTGACTAGATTGGCTAATTATATGTATCATTTATCTTTTGGTCTTGTTAAATTTATTAAACTATAGACTATTTTAGCTGATAAATTAGTGAAAGACCTATTTTATTCATTTAGGCATCTATTTTTTATGTTTTTGGCTCTTTTATTTAGTTATTTATATTTCAAATTTAAATCCCAATGAATACCTTTTTATTTATAGATCCTTTAGATCTTGGATGAATGAGATGTGGTTACATGTCAAGATATGACTACCCTATAAATCCCAAGTCTTTCATTCCTTATGCTAATTATTTCAAGCCTTGATAAAGTGAGGTATAAGCATGTGGCCTAATATAGCTTTCCAATTTCACTATGGAACTTTGATCATCAAGTCATGACCCTTAAATTTTGAATAAGTGAGATGCTTCCAATTGGCATGATCTTACCCATTTAATTTCCTAGGCTACTTTAAACATTGAGTCTATCTAAGAACCTTTGGGATAATTCCAAATGGAAAAATACCACTTAATTATAACCTTGGGATGTCATAATATTTGGGAAAGGTATAAAATTAATTGGGTAAACATTATGATACCACATGGCATAATATTACTTCAACAAAGTCTCAAAGTAGTCCATATAAATTGGAATCATGATGAATCCCTTAATACTTGAGGTTATGCTACTTACCAAGATTCCGGGGCCCCATGGTATTTAGATCATATTGAGTGGTGAGTTAAATCTAGAGATCCTTGGATGAGTCAAATCATGCCACGTGATGAGATATCACTACACCTAAGCCTACAAATAGTTAGAGGATATGGGGCCCTCTAGCCAAGGAAAAAATGAGCATAGGGGCACCATGTTATATGGTCTTAAAACATGAGGAGACGCTATCATATTTGAGTAACAAGAATAAACCATATGGTGCAACCTTCCCAAAGTGGATAATTGGACCTCCATAAAAAGGATTCATATTTGGGTTAACTATCATCTCAGCCTGTCAAGGTCATTAAATCCTAAAAACTAGAATACAGGTCCAATATGATTAGATGATTAGTTGTGACTCATCTCTTAGAAATATAAATATCATGGGAAATAAAATTATAAGGTAGGTAGATGGTGTATTTTACCAAATAATGACATGTACATTAAGATCAAGAGTGGAATATAAAATACAAAATCTAGTTATAAGAGGCATGGTATCTAACAATGTGGGATGTGGCCAACTAATGATCCTAGGAAGATCATAAAGAAATTCTACTTTGCAAGTTTCAAGTTGAATTCAACTCACATGGCCCATATTACATTGATCATGGTTAGGATCAAACTCAAGTTGGTTGTAGGTAAATCTAGTTCATTGAGCTACCATAACCACCCATTAGTGGATTGGGATTTATTTCCCTAGACTGAATGTATATATAAGACTAGTTTATAATTGTATTAAAGGTATGGTTCATTTAGAATTAGAGGATAGAGAAGAAGAACTAGATTCTTTCATCTCTTACATTTCATAGTTTTCTTTACTATGCCCTATGTTTTTTTGAGACATTTTTTTAGTTTCAATTGAAAAGGGTAAATCCTAAATGTTGCTTCTTATGAAATATATTTAAATTGAAAGGATTTTAAGTTAATGGAAATTCACTACACATGTATATGGTGGTTTTATTCCTCTTCATTCATGGTATAGTTTCTATATAGTTTAACACCATCTTTGTTAATGACTATGTGAATACTAATTATATAGAAGAGTGGTTTCATGGGATTTATCTAATCGAATAAACAATATTTATCTGCATTGAAATATAAGATTATTTATCTTTCTCTCTACCCTTTTTATATTGATCTTTTTATTATAACTTGATAGCTTAGTTTTAGAATATTCCACTTGAAATCACTTATAATTTTCATATAGATTGCATGAGTTCTTATTTCCTTATTTAATGTATTGTTGAATCTAACTGATTAAAGGAAAACACTAAATCAGTGAGGAGTTCATTGATAAATTTTAATGAGATGATTGTTTCCTAGTATAAGTTATTTTTATATATATTTAAGTTCATTATAAAGAGTCCCCATTGTATGGAATGACTCACATCATCCAACTGAGGTATCTAATTCACCATGACCTAGCTGACATGGACCTTGGGAAGTTTCTACCAAGCCTTCCTTTCAGGAGAGGTAGAAGGAGAGATCCTCACTAGTTTAGTTTTCCATTTTCTACTTACATATTGGTGCACATAAAACACATGCCAAAATTTTTGTGGTTAATTCCTTGAGAGAAATAAAATGGTATGATCATGTTATCTTATTAGAAGTAGTCATTTTGGCATGGTTCTAAAAATAGCTAAGTGTTCATCTAGAATATTCTATAGATCAAGATGTGTAGACATATTTTGTGTTTATACTTATAAAGAAAAAATTGTACTATAAATCTAGTTACCCATTTTTGGATAATCTTATGCATATGATGACAACTGATCAATTATGGTGATTTTCCCATAGTCCATGAATTTCAAATGTCTTTCCTTCAGAATGAGATCCCATGAACAATGCCTAAAAACTAATTTCTATCATGCCCAAGGATGTGAGCCATTAGAATCCCAAAATAATCTCTACCCCACCCATGAGAATAACAAACATAGGATAATCCAACCTATATTTTCCCATAGAAAGTTTGATTTTATGACATTTCCCTAAGAAATTGATGGTGCCATAATTTGTAATCATGACCTAAAATTATAGAGCTAGGTAAGTAAAATAGTTTAAACATGCCAATAAATTAATATTTATGAAATTATGTGTACTTACTAAGTCAATAAACATTTAAACCTTATGTTTCTTGAGTAAACTCACAAACTTGAGGGTTTTTAGAGTGCTAATACTAGAAAGTGAATGGCATAAGATAATTGGTTTGGAATATTCAGATTCTTCCTCTATTTAGTCCTCACCTTCACCTAAAACTTAATCACATTATCTTCATCATCATTGGCCCCTTTAATGTAAAATAATTTATTTTCGACACATTTATGTATTTTGATATAAATTATATCTTAGTTAAAACATCCTTTTGCTCATTTATCTTTAATTTATTGAGGAGTTAATTTGATACAGTAATGGAATGATTGTGTAGGAATAATATTTTTCCACTAGTATTGAAAGCTCACCATTTTACCATATATATTTCCTCTACCTTACATGTGAAGACCATGGAATTTGATACTAAACTTGGGTTAAATATGTGAATATCAAGTTGGATGTTCTCCTTTAGCCCACCCAAGTATATGTCATTCAAGTTATATTTGTGATGTCATCCAATCTTAAAGATAGGTTTTGGAATTATTGAATATAATCCTTGATATAGCCCATTTGTATCAATTTTACAAATTGGACAAAGAAATTTTGTATGATATTATTGTAATAGTGTAGTTATAACTCATAAATAAACATTAACCAAGTAATAGTAAGTCCCTTATTTTTATTTTAAGCACACAACCTTCTATACAAAATAAAATAATCTAGTTAAAAATACAAAGATGTCATGACCGACTTATATACACATGGAAACTAATGTAGATAAAATAAATTTTTCATTTGATTGATCTAAGTGATTAGATCCTTTCCATTTAGTAGCATTTTTCTTGAACTAGTATTTAGGATTTTATTATTTTATTTGGGAGAACCTAAGTGGCTAGATCGAGGGTTATTATATGGTGGAATTGAATGTATATTATTTAAGGATTTAGAGAGATGGTAATAATGAAATGAGCTTTTATAACTAATTTATCATTGAGTTTACTTCATTTGTTATAATGTTTAAGTATTCTTATCTATCCATGCCTGCACATCAATGCAAAGTTGGTTAAACTTATTATAAGCCATTGAATTAGAGGTTTTAGATTCCATTTATTCCATATTTAGTGTTTATCCTAGAGTATCTTCCCATTTTATATGACCTTGAGTATTTATATTTTATATAAATAAACTATAAGGTGTAGGGTTTAGGTTTTTAGGGATAAAAAAATTGCATTAGAGGCTTATACCATTGAGATCATATCTTTGAGATGAATCTAATGACTACTACTTTGTATAAGGGTGAAATTTATTTTATAGACTAAAACAATTCAAGAAATACTATAGTGACCAAAAATTTAAGTTCTACTTTAGATTATGAGTTGTGTTTTTTTAATCTTCCAACTCACACAACTATGGCTAAACTAGATATAAAAAATAACACAATTAGGATAAAATGGAAAAGGATGCTAAAATGTGTGTTTGAGTTATGAGCTCATACAAACTTATTCTATTTTTAAATAGTGTTAGCTCAATGTGTAATGCCACCTTTTCTAAATTTAAAATAATTTCATCTTAATAATAAAAAATATTTTCAAATACTTAAGGAAGAATTAATAATGTAACTAAGTGGCCAACATGTTGGCAATTAATATTTTATTATTAAAATAAAGTAAATGGGTTGAGTAGAAACATATAAAATAAGATGGAAGGGGGTGTTTTAAGGATGCATCTATTATCTGCAAATCAATTTATTATTATCAAATCATGTTTTTCTTGAAAAGTTATCTTGGAGGACAAAAAACCTCACTTGATTAGGTATTTAAGGACATAAACCCTTCATTATCAACTATTTTTCTCATTCATACATCATTCTTGGACATCACTTCATATTTTTAGATTCAAGGTTCACTTTTGAGAGTGTTGATTTAGGTTGGGTAGTCTTGAAGATTGGTAGATTAGTTTAATAGCCCAACACAATAGTTTAGGAGGTAATTGAAGCTAGATGAAACTATGAGGATATAAATTTTGATGTGGTATATCCCTTGGGGGGACCCTTTTTAAGGGAAATGATCCATTTAGAGGGGTCTAATTTCAATTTATGGATAGTTTAGTTGGTAAATTATTATATTTAATAATTCATCCACTCAATTGTGATTTATTGTAATTTTTAGACCTACAATATATTAAAGAAATTAATATTTTTTATAATTGAATCTCTATATTTTTTTGAGGGTTTCTTTGAGGTTGAGATTTAATTTTCATTCTTAATATATATTTGTAGATTTATAAAATTTTTGGTTATGGTTTAAATGTAATTATATAATTTTTTGAATTAGTCCTAAAAGCTACATCTCAGTGGTATCAAAGTCATTTCTTGGCCATCTATGGGGTTTAAGTTATCTACAATGGATTGGTGGCCTACAATTTTAAAAAAAGAAGAATGCATAGCTTGCATTCAAAACATATGGATAAAAGTAAAAAGGGACAAAGAAAAGTATAATCTTGAGGCCACCATAATCCTTGACTAGTATCAAGGGATTCCTGATCATATTAAGTCTCAATACTCCATTAATTATTTCTTATAGTTACTTGAAATTAGGGTTTAAAGTAAAATAGGGTTATGTCCTTACATAATAAGGGTGAAAAAGGAAGAAGAAAAGAATTACCAAATCATAATGATGAAACATGAAGAGAAATATAAGATGCAAGTAATTATGAAGGATAAATATGGAAAGTCAAACCCTCATGAGAATTCCAAGGAAGGAATTAAAAAATAAGAAAATTTATATCTACAAGAGGTTAGTGAACATCTCATGGAGTCATAAACCATGCAAAGGGGAAGTGGAAAAAATGTTCCAACCCAAGAGGAGGAGAATTATACCTTTGTGATGAGTAAAGATAATGGTAAGCTCTTGAATTATCACTATGGTAATTCAAAAATTAAATAAAAATTATATTTTAAAGAGGTTTATAAGGGGAAATTCCAAGAATACCTTGTGGTAGGACATGTACATGAGGAATGTTCCTCACTAAATACTTACTTGGGTCTTCATCTTTTTGGAATATTCTAAATAATAACTAAAGGTAAGAAATTTAATTATCTTCATGGCAAGGATTAATATATCTCCATAATACTATGTCCTTACATTATTATGATCACCATGAGAATAATTATAATGATGAGGATAAGATGAAGGTTACTAAATGGAAATATGAACTTTTAAAATAAGCCCCTATCCATTTGACAAACATTCTAATGATTGAGCCATTACCATATGAGATGGATTTTTCAAGATAAATTTGGTGAGGTACTTGAAAATATTACTATTGTGGAGGAAAATTTATCAAAGGATCATATTTTAACTAAAGGAGATGAGAATTATAATTATATCCTAAGGAATGATAGTCATGCCCCATATTTAGTAGTTCATATAAGGCATTGAATTATTGTCAAGAGGGTTAACATCCTTATAATTTTAGTTCTAATTATGGTTGGGATAACAAAGATATATTCCAAATTTTCCATCATTCAGAGAATGGTAAAGGGATGCAGGTAGAATTGTGGGTTCTAAATTATCCTAAGTAGACATAATGTTATGTATAGGGAATCAAAGAGAGTAAAAATGCAATAATTAAGAATTCAATTGATAAATATGCATTTAAAGAGGTAATTATAAATCCCAAGGTAGGATATGTTGAGGACATCCCAACCAATCTTATTTTGAGAAAGGTGGATGAACAACTTGTTACAAATCTAAGGTATGATAGAGATGATCATATTCTATATTTTTTGCTTCCTCTTATATTGTTGCACAAATTTTTTCATCATGGACAACATGATAAAATAGGTGATAAGATGATGAGGATAACCTATACTCAAGAGCATATAGATTCTTTGATCCAAATTCAAAAATAATTTGGCAAATGGGATCTAGGTGACCTTTTGAGACTAAAGAAGATTGTACCAAGATATATAGTTAAAACTAAAGAGGTTGATATGAAAAAAAATATCCATATTTTCTTTGATGTAGGAATGAATTTGAAACCCATTTTTATTTTAAAAAATAAGAGGCTTTGCATATATGAACAATAGGTTGGAAAATCTAAGATTAAAAACCTTTCAAGTTTCTTATGAAGAGGGGAATTATAGATATATTAGGTGTTGAAAAATAAAAATATTCACTAATATATTATGTAATTAACATTTTACAATTGGTTGAAAAGAATTTTTCATACCAAAGTTGTTAGGTGGATGAAAAATCTCTAAATCTTTGTCCTCATAAATTATCTTGATAAAAAATGTATGAGCAAACCAAAATAAAACTTTTAGTATGAATGTTAATACATAATTTGGAGGGTATGTTTCATATTTCTAAAGTTTGTTTGTTGATACACAATCCCCCATAGATTCTATTAGTTATCAATAAAGATTTACAAATCTTATGTATGTGTCATTAAACATTACTTTTAATGAACTCTATCCCAATCATGGATGTTAAAAATGTATAACTATGAGAGATTGTGATCTTATAGTGATTGGATCTGATGAATTAGTATCAAATTCTTTGAGATACACTGAAATTGTATTGAAATTAAAAAATTGTATTATACTCTTTGTGAAAAATTTATTTGGGAGAGTTGTTTTGGACATGACAATGAATCTCTATATAGACTGAGCAGGCCATCCTTTTATGAAGAAATATAATAATAGTTTTGTTACTCATTTTGATAAAATTCTAGTTTATGTAAACTTATGGACACCAATACCATAATTAAAAATGGATATTAATAATGAAATGTGGACCATAAAAGAAAAAAACAAAGTAGAAAATTTGAAGATCTTTTTGAATTTTAACAATCTGATGGTTAATTCATCTGAAGAGATTTTGAGTGTGTTGCACTTAAAGTCAAAAATAGAAAACCTTAAAATAGATAATATGAATGATGATGTATTATCTTATATTTCTTCAAACCTTCATAATGGTGATGTTTTAATTAGAAAGGTGAGTACACAGTCATCTAATGCAAATTTTAACCTCATTCTAGAGCAAACTAAAAAGGGAAGGGTTAATCAGGTTGTAATTACAATCAATTTTGATGGAAAAAAATTCATGAGAGTAAGGTTGGGAGAAGTAAAATTTTCATCACATGGAAAAATGTTTCCTAGCTAGTTGGTTAGGGAAGAAAAGGGGAGCTTACATTTTTTACTTTTTGATAGGATAAAATCTTTCTTGTAAGATTAGTAATGACAAGATCAAAAGGGGTTGACAACATAATTTTCATAGTTGATGTTATTTTACATACTATAGACATTTATTATTTGTTGATAGGTCTCTCTTGAAAATTAAATACCATAAAAGCATGGTTGAATACGGTAAAATGACTTGAAACTTCCAAATGAGGTAGAAAATAAGCTTCATGTGCTCAATTTACATGGATATTTTCTTGTAAGTCACATGTTTATCACAATTATAGGATCTATGTTGGTGATGGATGTATTACCTACTATTTTTATCATAAAAAACTTGATAAGCATATTTAGAAGGACCTATAAAATCTTATATAGGTTGAACCTCCAACTATTAAACTTATTTTTGAGCCCAAAGGCCACCCATAAGATGAGAATAATGAATTCTATGTTCAAATAAAGAAGAATCTCCCTGTTGATTTTGGATAAACCCATCACTAATAAAGATATCATATTATGCCTTATTGATGTATAATGTACTTTAAAAATCTTGTAAAAAATCCACTAGTCACATGATATTGTTTTTTTTACATAGATTGTCATGAAAGCAGTCAATTGATAGCTACAAGGTATAAAAGGAAGATTGCTACATAGTTTATAATTACCTTATTTACAAAGAATGTAGGACACTATGAGATAAATGGGAGAGGAAATAACAAGTTTAAATTTTTTGTTGGTGTAGAGAGAGGTTTTTATTCTTTGTAATTGATAACTATAGCTATGGCACTTATGCACCATGGATCAATAATTCCAAAGGAATGGTGTGAAGAGATTCTATTGGTTATCAAAACTTATTTTAGAGGTAGTGATATTATTAAAAAATGTATAAAAACTACCTTAATTATTGGAATGGATCCTATTGTCACTCAATTTTTTACCCTTCTTGAAGTATTTTAGGTCTTCACCAAATTGAGTGAAACACTGGATTACCTCTAGGTTAGTGGGTTACCTATAAAAGAAGTAAACCTCTAGATTGAAAGGGATATCTCCCTAGATTTGTCTTTGATAGATTATCAACTCTAATAATTGATTTATTGGATGAAAAAAGATATAATGAAACATGAAAATGACCTATTATACTGAGGTGATACACTAAGTTGATCTACACTAGACTACCATTAACTTGCACTATGAAAGATGATTCATACGACTAACTTCAACATCTGAGATTACTCTAACATAAGTGTTTCAAACATGAAGGTGATATACATTGAAATTATATAGGTTAATGGACAAGAGGACTTATTATAGACACTAATGCTATTCCTTACACTTAGAGATATGCAAAGACTAAACTTCATGTGACCTATTAGAGAGTAAACTACTTGAATAAAACATGAGAGAGTAAAGTGAATATAAGGATATATGATTATCACTTGTCACTAAACTAGGAACTACTTCACACACTTATACAAGGAGTTATGGAATCAAAACTATATTCAAATATTTATTCAAAGTCAAACATCAGTATTCAAATCAAAATGGTTTTGCCATACTAGACATGGATTCTTTACAATGCTAAAATGGCTTGCATATATAGATCATAAGAGAGGATAGAAAAGGAGTGAAGTTGATCAGTCATGAATCCAAGTGTAAGGCTTGAAATATAGTTACAATTTAAGAAAAAATATTTATATAACATGTCATGAGGTCCTCTTGGACAAGTGTCCATCGTATACATGAGATATTTTCTCAAGTTGGCATAGAGACACTTCATATCTTTTTTGAAACTATACTGATGATGAAGAATCCACTTGATTATTTAATACTACATCAAAATTATTAGAAACATATGAAATAAGTTAATAAGGTGGAAATAAGATTGTGATAGTAATCATATTCCTCTCAAGTGATGTCCTCTTTTCCAATTATCATTCACTTCCTTGCAATCACTCATTAGTCTTCTAGGCCTTAAGGTTTAGACTTGTCACTTAGGTGACTTGAATTTGCTTGTGGAGATTCATTGTAGAGGTGTTAGACACCTATTCAAACCTTCTCTATCTTCTGGTATATCATATAGACCTCAAAATATTCAATATCACACTTATCTCTAATTTTGGCAATCACTCACTTTCTCACTTTTTGTCTGAGATTGCCTACAATGATTAAGTTATCATAGGGGTTTACATGTATTATAAATGTGATAATTGAGTATGAGGAGTTGAAATACATTTCTACACTTCTTCCACAATGAATTTAACCTATCTATTCCTTGCTATACCTTCATTTCAACTCAAATCATGTAGAAAATAGAAAATTAGACCTAACTGTATAAGTGATGGTATGGAAAAAATAGATATCAAGGATCCGAAGAGACTTTCAAGCATGTCTAAACCATCTTCTATGTCAATTGACCCCTCCTAAATTCATTTCCATTCATATTTTCTTCATTGGGTTCTTGAGAGAGTTTTAGGTCATTTAGTTTGTTAAAAATAATTCATAAAAGTTAGATGACTAACCCTCAAACTAATTCCATAAATTTTCAGTTCAAGCCCTATTGGGATCCCATTCAAATATTTTGTATATATATCAGTAAAAGAAGTTGGCTCTTGATCTTATTTTATACATTATGGACACCCTTGAGAGATAATTAGGCCAAAATGGCTAATTTTAGGTTACTCTCTATAAACTAATGACTATAATAGATTATAAAATCTCCCATAAAGGATATAAAATTGTTTTTAAATATTGTATGGTCATGGAAGTTTCATTAGAATCCATGATGGTTTATGCTTAGTTCTAGGCCTAGTAGGCATAAACTATATATTTGGGTATATGACCACATATGGGTGTTTCTAATGGATTTAGGTGATACTCCACACTTTTTTATATATAATTAAAATATTTAAATCATTATACATTAATTCAAGACTCTACCCTTCATCACTTCACCATTCATATACTAGGTCTGCAAGATTGCCTTGACTATGAAGTGCCCCCTATCTAAGACAAAACAAAGGATACTTATCCTACTGGTTTGGCTCAAATAATACTGTGGTGATATTTTTTAGGTAATGAGGAACCTTTTTACCAAGTTTCAAAGATTGGTCATACCTGTAGATCCTTCAAACATATCAAACTTTCAAGACTAACTTCTTAAAACTATGACTGTGTGTAAGATTTTTTGGTTGAGCCTAAGAAATCTGAGTTATGATTGTATTTTTTCTTCTTTGATTTTGAGGATAAATTAGAATAATGATGAAATAAATATAATAATGAATTATAAATGATAATTTTCAACCTATGTCTTTGTCTATCAACCAAACCTATATTTTCCATGAGCATGAGACTAGTCTATGTATGAGTTAAACTATAGATTTTCTTTAGGTGCATCAACAGATTCTTGTAGGTGTGTATTAATGTCTAAGAACTATGTTTTAACTAATTTTATTCATCTTAAGGTCATTGAAGACTATATCACACCTGTATGATCTCATTTCTATCTTGAGATCATGCAACCATCTGTCACCATCAATGTACTATAGATCACTTACATGTTCCATGTTTCTTTTGGACTAAAAGGCACTATGTTTATTAAGTGTTTCTAATAAAAAATTGATTGAGTTTAAAACCTCTCTATTATGATCTATATCAACCAAAAAATCTTTTTCATATGTAAAAATGTGACATATCCATCTAGGCTACAAGAATGAAATTATTAGGTTTGCTTAGACCTCATAGACATTCATCAATAGATGAAATTGTATAGACATGATCCCTTTTTTAGAGAAGTTAAGGTAAATAGTGAAATTCATAACTTTATCAAATTTATTGAGTTTAGGTGTTGTTTGAGGGGTTTTTGACCCCATAATAATGATAATGATCTTATCTGCACTCTCATATTTGCTTGAAGGTCTCAATTGGATCCAAACACCTCCAAAGAGTTTTCAACACTACTCTACCTCCTTTTCCATTGAATTCAGACCACTATTTGAGACTAATTTTAGGTGTCATTAGATATAATACTATGTACTAGGTTAGATATTAATCATCACCCTAATAACCTTTCATTAGGTTCATGATCTTTGTTTGAAATTAGAGTTAGGTTCAAAGCCTTCAAACACCACTATGCTTCTTTTCTTCAAGTTGAAATTAGAGTATCTTTCAAAGAAGCTTTTAGATGTCCCTTTTAGGGATAATTTACTATATCAAGTGTCTTATAACTCATTTTATATCCCCTAAAATTCACCAAGTGTATTCACTTCAACTCCTCCTACCCTATTTATACCAAATGAAAACTATTTGACCTTCTTTACCTATCCAAGGAAATGATAGGATAGATAGAATAGTTTTGATCAATTTTGAACCTTTTAAATATTTTTGATATTTTAAAATAGCTATTGGGATGTGAACACACTTTGTATAAGTCTTTACATGTGTCATATGAGCCACCTAGTCTATACAACTGCTTGAAACTATCTTTTTTGTAGTTGATTTCCTTTTTTGTACATTGAACCTAATTTTTTTAGTTTCAAACCTATTTTTTGACATTATATGATATTTGGTACATTATTTTACATCTTAAAACATTTGTATTTAGTGTAAAACCTCGCAACTCTCCTAGAATGACCCAAAAGATAACATAAAAAGGCTTTGAGATAGGTGACATATGTGATAAAGATAAAAACATATTTTATGACCTTAAAAAGATGTATTAACCTCAATAATGACCATGGTGACTGAATAAAACCTATAAGAACCATATAAAAGTTTCCATATGTAGGGTGTTTGACCAAATTTGACCTAGGGTGAAATTTAGTCAATATTTTGGTGATTTCTAGGGGTTAGCATGCCTGCTAAGCTAAAGACCAATTGCCTTCTCATATCCTTGGGAAATAAAGTCATATATATGATAAATTTGAAATTGATATGCATTTTATTAGATAAAAAACACACACAAAAGATAACAATGAAATAAACACATAAAGGAAGACACTAAAACACACACTTGTGCTCTCTAAGCACTTAGGGAAAACACACATAAAGACACCAAACAACACACACCTAACCAACTATGTACATAAATAAAATTCATATAATAAATAATATGGATTCAAGTGAATCCCATTTACCTGGATAAGTAACTCCTCCCCATTCTTTATTACCAATTGGAAGGAATTATATTTTTTGCACTTAATGATAATGTATGACCCACTCATCAAAGTATCAAACTTGGTATGTCTTCCTAGATTTTATCTATATTCATCCAATTTGAGTACTATGTCACCATCTTGGAAGACTCTTGGAGTTTTTTTATTACAAAATCATCTCTTCATTAGTACTTGATCATGTTCCATGGCTTTTTAAGCATTGTCTCTAGTCTCTTACAGCTCCATCAGTTCTTTTAACCTCACCTCCATTAGAGTATTTTTAATAAATTATAAATGATTTTTTTTGAATAAATATTATTTATAGTGGGGGTTAATTCATCTTTAAAAAATTTATTTAACAATCTTACTTAAGTAATCATATATCATCTAAACAAACATATACATCTTCTCAAGCATAATCACCAATTCATAAGAGCATGAAACATATGATCATAATATATATGTTTGAAACTCTTAAGGGGAATAAAAAACAATGATTATTAAAATTTAATACATTCATATAATACAAAAATAAACTTTATTTAAGCACCCACTTCACATGGAGCACCAACCCCAACTAGCTAAGCACCAACTCAGTTAAGCTTTAACAAGAACCAACTTGCAAGAAGACACCAACCCCTAGATGACTTAGCATTGAGTCAACCACATGAAAAATTTAATCACATTCAAAAAACATTTTTTTTATACAACAAATTATGATCTTCTTTCTCAACTCTTCACACACTTCTATCCCTCTCAAGCTAGCCTCTATACCTCTTCACTCAATTAACACTCTTCTTGACTTGATTAGGTGATATGACCTTAATACTCATATGAATAACTCTTATATGATATTAATTAAACCATTATTATGTTATAAAATACCTTATTATTCTTACCAATATTATATTTCATTCACATGTTCTCTACACATAAATAGGCCTAAAACTACTTAGTATTTATACAAGTCACTTGATCATATCCTTATTAGTAAGATAAATTATTTAAACCTATTAGGTAATCCATGTAATATGTATTATCATACAATAATAACATGATTAACTCATAATTTTATCACACATTGGTATGTCATATCTCAATTAGCCCTTACTCCTCTTTTAGGTCTTATGGAGACCTAATAAGCCTTCTTAGCAACATGTTACCCTTTGATCTTCTTGAAAAAAATTAAAACTTAAAAAACATAAGGTAAACTTCATATGAAACTAAAATATACTATATCAAACTTCACTTTAGGTCTACAACACCTTTTAGGTCCAAACATCAATTGAACCCCTTATTAAAACACTGTTCATAAAAGGCATATGCATACCCAAAAAAACTATCTTGAATAACTGAAGCATAAACACACTTTTTATGAAAAATAATGGAAATAAATAACATATTAAAAAAATAATGACCTTATTGTCATAAAAAAATTAATAATATGATTCAACGTAGGGTTTATAGGCTTAAACTCTTTTCTGTAAGATGTATACTCTGAATTGCCAATTGGCTTCAAAACATAGTCAAGGAAACATGAAATTATGAAACTTGATCAAACATACTCAAGTGATTTAAATAAATTAAAATTATATTATAAAATCATTATAGCAACCTCAAATAAAAATATCATAATCTCTAATAGAAACTATTGGTCTTGTAGACTAATCTATTAACTTTCTCTCTCATAGACTTCACTCATCTAGACAAGCCATTTTGGCTTTAATTTTTCAACCTCTTACACTAAATTAAAAATTTATAGAAATAATGGATATATAATTCAATTCAAAAAAAAATCATATGAATTAAATGCTTTAACTCAGGGCAAAGAGCCTCCAACTCATCACTATAACTTGCTTACTTAATTTTACCAATTTACCTTAATATATGATCATGGTGATAATGACCTTCAATACCCATGTGGATACTATCAAAGAATTTAAATTCATGTATATGTTCTTATAATATCACTAGAACAATATAAAAAATATATAAAACATGGTCACATAGCAATATTGGTCTTGTAGACCAATCTCACAACCTTACACCTTCACTATTTTATGTGCACTAGATAGGTCAACTTATGAGAAACATTTTCATCATGTACACTAACCTAAATTTTTTTTGTCCAAAATGAACATGTATTAAATGTATTTAAAAAAATCTTCATGCACTTGGATTCATTACTAATCCATGACAACACATCCCTAATCAACTTCTCACTTCTATATGGTTTTTTCATTATTTGCATCATTAGGTCTATTAGTAATAGTTCAAATTTGTATAATCAGTTTAGTAGACCTAAGGTTTAAAACCTGATCATAAACCACAATTATCATATAATAAAATTATTAAGCTTTAAACTTCATCCATTCATCAAATTTGACTATGATCAACTCTACCTACTACAATAAATCTTTGATAAATAAGGTTTTTCCTATAGGGTCCACTCACTCCCCTAACAAGACAATCATAATTGAGGATGACTAAGAGAGTTTAATACAACTTATAATCAATTTTATATCCATAAAAAACCATCCTAGTAAATTTTTATCATCTTCTTTCATATCATGTCACTATTAGAGTTCTTTGAGGGTTTAAACCATCTTACAGTCTTAATGATCATCCATAAATCTTAACCCCTTATTATAGAAACCAATTCTTATAAATTTGAGCTATGAAACTTACAAATATTCCATGAACAACTTAGTTATTCATGAAGATGTTTCACATTCCAAAGATCACTTAAAAATCTTTCCCAGGTAGACAACTCTTCATCTTATGCACTTAAGAGACCTTAAAACACTTTTTAAGCCTTTTCTTACAAACCATGACCTAAAACTTCATGATAATGATTAAAATAACTTTAATCATATTTTTTAATTATCAAATAATAATCTATGCCTTATAAACTAATCTTAATATCCCATCTGGCCAAGTAGGGTCTAGAACTAGTTTGGTTACAGATTTGGACTAAAGTTCTTACCCCTATAGGCTTCATCTTAAAACTCTTATGAGTGATCCAATACCTCTTATATATTATAAATCAAAATTATACAAACGCTATTCTTTAGATTTCCAACATAACATCTTCATATCCCACTCAGAGCATCTTCAGATATGGTTATGCAAATCTTTAGAGATTGACTAAGGATATTCGTAGCTCACTCAAACCATCTTTAGAGATGCATATTCAAATATTCAAATCTTGACTAAGGATCTTTATGGATCACTATGATGGAATAATAAATCATCATACACATACCTTAAATATTTCTTAACCATGCACCTTCATAATAACCTTTGACATCAATTCTAAAACTCAACAATCAATGAAAATTCTCAATAGATGTGCCAGATATAAGGTAGGTAGCTCTTGGGATATGGATAGCCTAGCTTATCTCCCATAAACAAGAAAAAAATTAGAGTTACCTATTAAAATTTTAGGTTTGATTATATCAGGCCATAGGGTTATCTTCAACTTAGTATGCCAAGCTCTTTGATTAGTCTCCAAAGTCTTCTTGATAACTGTAATTAGGTTCTTATTAGTAGACTCAACCAACCCAGTACTTTGAGGGTGATAGTTGGATGATTTACTCAAATATATGTCATTACTACTTGCCCAATAATTTGTCTTAACACCCATGAAAGCAAGTGCATTATTTGAAATGATAGTAAAAGGAGTTCTAAACCTTGTAGTAATGCTTTTACATAACTCCAAGATAGAATTCTCATTGGCTTCCTTCAATGCAACTGACTCAAACCATATTTTAAAATAATAATTTGATGTAAGGATCTACTTATGGCCAACACTTTACGGAGGATTTATCATGTTAATGAAGTCAAAATCTCATTACATTAAGGTTTGATCTACTTGAATAAGCCTCAAAAGAAGATCTACAAGCCTTTATTTACCTACAAAGAAAGCACATTGAACACACCTTCTTACCCAAGCATAGTAGTATTTGAAGAGGCTAGACCAATAGTATCCTTCCCTCTTAATATTTATAGTTGTGATTCTTGGAGATAAATGACTTCCTAATGTTCCATCATGAAACTTTTGAAGCAACACTCCAAATAAGTCATTGTCAATGCATTTCAATAGTACACCATTTGTATCTCTTATAAAAATTATACCATCTACAAGATAATAAGGAATGGCTTGAAATATTAAATACCTTATTTTGGATCTACTCAAACCATTTGGATACTCACCATTTTGGTGAAATTTGATGATGTCTTATGTTTAACTTTGGAAAGGTGTGCCATCAACTGGTTGAGGAAATCTTGATTGACCAAAGCTTCTTATTTTGGTTCATGGAGGTGTTAATCCAATTATTAATAAAGACCCTTACCTCTTACCAACTTGGTCACCTTGATGTCAACATCATACTTCATTACCTTTGTAATCCACCCTATTCTCTTTCCATTGAGGTCTTTTCTCAAAAGTAAATATTTGGTACTAGGATGAGAAACCATAATGTGTATCTTATTATTTTAAACCACATGAATAAAATTATTTAGTACTGTTATAACAATGAGGACTTGTTTCTCCATAAATGTATACTTGACTTCATAGTCCTCCAAACCTTGACTAAAAAATGCAATTGGTTGTTCAACACCCTCATCACTATTTTGCATAAGCATAGTTGAAATAGTTGTTCAACACCCTCATCAAGGTTAACATATGTATATAACATGAAATATTAGTAAAAGCAAGATTTAAAAGAGTGGTAGCTTGTGCAATTTCTTCATTACTAGATTCAAAACTATTTTTACCCTCCTTAGTCTAAGTGAAAACTTTATTCTTCTTGAACATGGCTATGATAGGCTTTACCAAAGATATAAAACTAGGTAGGGATATTCTCACAAATTTTATATTTCCTAATAAACTTTAGATTCATTTCTTATGTAAGGGAAGTGATAGGATTATAATAGTCTCTATCCTTTCAGGGTCAATGGCTAGGCCATCCTTGGAAATAATGTGTCCTAAAAGCTTACTTTCATGGATAACAAAAATGCAATTTTTTGGGTTAAGAGATACCCCATACTACCTACACATTTTAAAAACCTACCTTAGATATTTCATGTGCTCATTTACATCCTTAGAGAAGATAGTTATATCATCTAGATACACTAGCAACATATCATTGATTAGAACTTTGAAATCCATGTCCATTGCCCTTTAAAAGGTGGTACCAACATTTGACAATCCAAAAGGCATCTTACTATAAGAAAAGATACCCGATTTTATAGTAATTGTTGTCTTTAACTAGTCATCTTCATTCAAAAAAATCTGATTATAACTAAAATATCCATCTAGGAGTGAGAAGCATTGGGAACCTGAAATAACTTGAAAAAATTGATCCATAAGAGGTAAGGGGCAATGGTTTTTGAGTGACACCCTATTGAGATCTATAAAGTTCACACAAAGTCTTAATTCCCCATTATTATTCCTAATAGGTACAAGGTTAGCTACCCAAGTTGAGTGCTTAATAATAAAGATTATCTTAGATTTAAGGAGCTTGATAAGTTCCATTCTCATGAGTTGTTCCATTTTAGGATTAATAGGCCTTTATTTTTTACTAACTAGTTTGAATCCAAGTTTTAAATCAATGGTAAGATGGGATAGACTAGGATAAAACCATTTTATATCTTTATATTCCCAAGCAAATATTTCATGGAACTCTCTACACAAATTAATGAATGTTTATTTTTCTAATGTGGAACATACCTTGCCTAGTTTGAGGAGCTTGTCCTTGAAGATTAAGACTCTTTCATAGTTTTACTCCTTTATAGATATGATAACCTTATTTTTTTCCCTTTTTTCATCTTCATTAAATATACTCTCTAAATTCACCAATTCTTTAGTTATCTTGTTTATTCTTAGCTATAAAATCTAGTTCTCAAACTGGTCATGGAGTCTCTTCTAATTTTTTAAAGAGAACTTAGCTTCATTTTGAAAAAAATGTACAATATATATATCACTATAAAAAACTTGACAAGATACCTCATTATCAAGAATGTAAGGTCTTACAATGACATTGATATGTGATTATTTTCTTTCCTCTTGTATAGTAATAAGTGTGTCAAATTATACCCTTATAGTAGTTAACCTATCAACATGCTTATTATTCTCTCTTGGGATTGGTTGTATGTTGAATGCACTAAATTATTCAAGAAAATTCCACACCCTATGGTAAAAATAATTAAGAAAATGGTTCTTGGTAGCACTCACATTGCTTATTTAATGCACAATCAGTTCACTATCTCCAAATACTTACATATTCTTGATCTCTTTCCTCTTTACCCATTGAAGTCCATGAATCAAACCCTCATACTCAACCACATTAAAGGTAAAACTAAAATGGAATATATATGAAGAGTAATACTATTTTTTGGATGGATAAACCAAAATAGCATTAGATACTACACCAATATTTCTCCTTGAACCATCAAAGAACATCTTCCACATTCCATCACTCTCACTTTCTTCCTTGGTGAGTGAAAGTATATGTATTTACTCTTCATGTAAGAAATACACTCCCAAATCAGTATCTTCCATGAAATCATAGGGATCATGTTCATATGTGTTAGCACCATACTCATTTAGGAAAATATCAAAGATACCTTTAAGTTTGGAAGATTCTCCATCATCTATAACATGCTCTTTTTAATCATTGATGGTATATTTAGATTAGAACTTTCTTCCACATATGGATCAATGTGAAAATTATCCAATGTTTTTTTTCTAATAGTTACCTTTGTTCCATACCTTATTTTAAAGGCCAAGAAGGACCAATCAGTTGAGAGATATCCTCCTATCTTAGAGGTGAATTCCCTTGATAGATAAATAACAAAGTGAGAAGGAAGATCAACCATCACTATATCTTTTAGGATTGAGAAGCTTGGATAGTCATGCAAGAAAACCTTCAAGCCTTTGATGATCCATAATAACTTAGTTGGTATCCCATAAAGTTGAAATAATCCATTTATATATGGCTGATATTTCAATCCCAACTTATCTGCCACATGTTTGGGCATAATTGAAGTACTTTCCCCACTATCCATAATGCAATTATGGAATAATTTATCTCCCATAATGAGGGTGAGATAGAAAGGTGGGGGATTTTTAGATTTGGTGGAAGGTTAAAAAAATGTGAGTAGGAGCATTAGTGAGGGATACACCACCATGTATTGATGGTTGATGATTGATATGGATTTGGGATAGTTGCTCTTAAAGTAATTCCTTTTGATCGAGCATGTGAAGCACTTCCTAAAGAGATATGGATGTTTTAGAACTCTTAAAAGAATTAATGATATTCAAATAAGGAAAATTCACCTTTTCTTGCATCCTTGTATGAAATTAAGTGTATTGAGATTAAGGTAATGGTATACTTTGATTCACCCGTCCCACATTCTAATTTTGAAGAGGTGCAGGAGTTGTAGAGCCTAAAAAATTTTCATTCACACTTTAATGCCTTGGAGGGGGATTATTTAGACTTGTCTTAACATGTTGGACATATAGCAACGCTCTTCTCTTTCACCTTGTGTTAGCTAAAACTGAGGTACTTTGTTTTAGGACAAGTGTATCTTCCACTTAAATTTTTTTCAAGATCATTCCTTAGATACCACACCCTTCATTAAATTATGATTTCATAAGGATTTCATCTTCTACTATCAATTGAGGAGTAGTTCCTCCTTGAGTTACCAAATCTTGTCCTTTACCCTAATTTGCATTCATATACTATACTTGAGTCTTCCATTATTCTCCTTAAACCAAGTTACCATAGACTAGAACCATGGCACTTGTGTTAAGAGTAGAGTTTGGATTATAAGCATTTGGTGGCCTGTTGAAGTTAGGCTAACTTTGTCCCCTCCCTTGACCATATTTTTGTAGTGGGAATCTATTTTCTTATGGAGGGTAGTAGTATGTATTTTTTTTAACTCTTAACTATTGATTTTATTTCTTGACTTGAGTTTAGAAGGCCTTGTACTTTGCTTCCCAATCAATGATATCTTATGACTTATTTGGGGTAGCTCTAGAATTATTACTTGAACTTGGAATTGGAGCAATCCTTGGAGAAGTAGAAGACATGTTAAGTAGAATAGGCATAGATAATTTTGGAGGGAGTTTACCAACTTGGATTAAACCATTCTCAACTCTAATTACTATTTCATAGGCTTTAGGCAAAGTTTATCCACCCATGGAATATAACATGATAGCTATATGGATCCTAATATATCTAAGGTATGTTAGGAAAACAAACTTTTCAGGGGGTCTCATGGGAGGTGGAAATATATACCATGTTTTTAAAAACCTCTCATTGATGTCATGCATATTTTATTTAGGACCTCTTTGAATCATATTAAAGTGATGAATGATCACTCTTGTCTTCAAATTTTGAGTCAACAACTCCCCAAACTCATCCCAAGTAGTGATACATCCTCCTAGTAATGTTTTATACCAATCAAGAGATTTTACCCTAAGAGACATGGAAATAAATCTAACTACAATGTTAACTTCAATGACAGTATAGAAATTGCATAAGTTATAAATGTCTTGGGGTTATAGGACCTTCCCCATTGAAAGTGGGAACACTGTTGGTGGCATTGGGAGGGATATCATTATAAGCATTGAGGTATATATAATTTTTAGTATTGGAGGTTGGGAAAGTATGTTACCTATCCATGTTTCCCTAAAATTCCTCTTCACTCTCTTACTCTTCTTGACTTACAAAGTCTTATTTCTATTTAAATGTCAAAATAGGCTTAGGATACGAAACTTCAAAAGGAAGTTTAGGCTGATGGAGTAGATTTATAAGATAGTTAGCTCTACTAGTAGTTGACCTATTAAGGACCATGAAGCATGAAAAAAATTAATAATAAAACTTGATATACAACCATATATTATCTTTAGTGGAGTCACCAAATGTTGAGTAGAACACATGTATATAACTATGATGTTGTCAATGCTAGTATTCACCTTGACAAGATGTTCTTGAGAAAATAGTCCCATCAGGCATGCCAAAACTAGTATCACTCAGTTTTTCACCCTTGGAGAAGTAGTTTAGGTCTTCTCTAAATTCATTTAAAGATTGGATTAACTTTAGCCCTGTGGGTTGCCTACATTAGAGGTAAACCTCTAGATTGAAAGGGATAGCTCCCTGGATTTGTCTTTGATATCTTATCACCTATAATAATTTATTTCTTGGATGAAAAGAGATAGAAGGAAACATAAAAATTACCTATTATAATCAGGTGATACACCAATTTGATATCCACTAGACTGACATTTACTTGTAGTATGAAAGATGAGTCACAAAAATAGCTTCAACATCTTATATTACTCTAACATAAGTGTTTCAAACATGAAGGTGATATAGATTAAAATTATTAAGGTGAATGGACAAGAGGAATAATTATAGACACTAATGATATTACTTACACTTATAGATAAACAAGAACACTATCTACACTTTATGTGACATGTTAGAGAGTAGACTACTTGCACAAAACATGAGAGAGTAAGGTGAATACAAGGATAGATGATTATCACTTGTTATTCAATTAAGCACTAATTTACACACTTATAAAAGGAGTTATCAATAAAAAACATCTTAAAATATTTATTTAAAGGAAAACATTAGTATTCAAACTAGCACGGCTTCACCATACTAGACACGAATTATTTACAATACCAAAATGGCTTGCATATATAAAACATAAGAGATGAGAGAGAAGGCATAAAGTAGAATAGTCACAAGGAAAATTTTAAAGGATTGAAATATAGTTACAATGCAATAAAATAGAGTTAGATAACAAGTTATGATGTCCTCTTATACAAATGTCCATCACAAACATGACATCTTTCCTCAAGTTAGCATAGAGACACTTCATGTCCTTCTTGAAACTACCTTGTTAATGAAGAGTCCACTTAATTGTTTTAAACTATACAAAAATCATTTGACACATATGCATTGACCTAATAATGTGGAAAAAAGATTGTGACAGTCATCATAATCCTCTCAACTAATATCCTTCTCTTTTCCAATTGGCATTCACTTTCTTGAAGTCACTCATTAGTCTTCTAGGCCTCAAGGTTTACACTTGTCACTTAGGTGACTTGAAGTTGTTCATTGATATTCATTATATAGGTGTTATAAACAAATTCAAAACTTTTTTTCTTTTGGTCTATCATATAAACCTCAAAATATTCAATATCAGACTTATCATCTCCAATTTTGGCAATCAGTCACTTTCTCACTGTTCTATCTAAGATTACATGCAATGATTAACTTATTAGAGGGGTTTACATGTATGAAAAAGGTAGAATTTGAGTATTATGAGTTTAAATAAACATATACACTTCTTCCACAATGAATTTCACTTTTATATTCTATTTTTTACCTTTATTTCCTCTCAAATATTGTAGAAAATAAAGAATTAGACATGTCCATACAAGTGATGGTATAAAATAACTAGATGTTAAGGATATTGAGAGAGTGACAAGAATATCCAAACCATTTTATAGGTCAATTGACCCCTCTTAGATGCATTTCCATTAATATTTTATTCATTAGGTTTATTAAGAGGGATTTAGGAGGGATTTAGGTCATTTAGATTGTTAACAATGATTCATAAAACTTAGATGCTTAACCCTCAAAAAAATTCCACAAATTTTGAGTTAAATATCTCCTTCAACTATCCCTAATTTATTGGGAGCCCATGCAAATCTTTCATATAGATATGATTAAAAGAAGTTAGCTCTCAAGCTTTTGTTATACATTCTGGACACCCTTGAGAGAGAATGAGGCCAAAATGACCAATTCTAGGTTGATCTCTAAAAATAAATTACTCTCCTAGATTATATACTCTCACATGAAATATCTCAAAGTGATTGGAAAGATCATATGGTCATGGAAGTGTCACTAGAAGCCATGAAGGTTTAGGTCTAGTTCTAGGGCTAATAAACACAAATTGTGTATATGGATATATGACCACTTGTGTGTGTTTCCAATGGATTTAGGTGATCCTCCAAAAAAATTTATATATAATTAAACTTTTCAAATCATTATAAATTCATTCAAGAGTCTCCTATTCATCCCTTCACAATTCATATACTAGGTCTAAATGATTGTCTTGACTATGAAGTGCCCCCTATCTGAGATAAAATAAAGGACTACAAGAATTAAATTGTTAGGTTTATTTATACTTCATAGACATTCATCAACATATGACATTATATAGATAGAATTATTTTTTTAGAGAAGTTAAGGTAAACAATGTCATTTGAAACTTTCTTAATTGGAATGAGTTTAGGTGTTATTTGAGGGGTTATTAAGCTCATCACTATCACAATGATCTTGTCTACACTCTAAAACCTACTTGAATGTCTAAATTGGATCCAAAAACCTCCAAAGAATTTTTAAAACTATTATGCCTCCTTTTTCATTGACTTTAACTCATTATTTGAGACTACCTATAAGTGTCATTAGATATAGGACTATGTACTAGGTTATATCTTCATCATCACCCTAATAACCTTTCACTAGGTTCATGATCTTTGTTTGAAATCATAGTTAGGTTTAAATACTTCAAACACCACTATGTTTATTTTCTTTAATTTTAAATTAGATCAAATTTCAAACAAGCCTATAGATGGCCTTTTTAGGGATACTTGAATATATCAAGTGTTTAAGATCTCACTTTTCATTGATTATCCCCTTAAACAAAAAAATTAAATGGATAATATGATAAAAAATTCTTTAATGGCATGAAAACTAATGCACTACTTTTGATCTAAAGCTACTTATAAGAGAAAAAACTTTGTAACTCATAAAGCACTACTTTTAGATCTCAATGGTGCTCACTTATAGCACAATGAGACAATTATACCTATTCCTTCAAATCCACACATGAAAAGTCAATTGAATTTAACATGAAAAGGGTGAACATGATTTTTAAGTCCTTATATACCACTTGGTTCACACAAATTACTACAAATAGATGAGAAAACCAAAGCCATTGGGAATATATAGGTAGTTTTGAGGCACTAAAATTCTTAGTTATTGTTCATATCATACATAACATTAAACTTGGAATTATGACCATGAAATGGAAGTATACAGGGGACCCATAACATCCACCAAGTACATTCACTTTAACTCCTATGCTATCCATACCAACTAAAAATTGTTTGACCTTCTTGACCTATCCAAAGAAACGAAGAGAGAGAGAGAGAGAGAGAGAGAGAGAGAGAGAGAGAGAGAGAGAGAGAGAAGAGAGAGAGAGAGAGAGAGAGAGAGAGAGAGAGGAGAGAGATGGAGAGAGAGAGAGAGAGAGAGAGAGAGAGAGAGAGAGAGAGAGAGAGAGAGAGAGAGAGAGAGAGAGAGTGAGAGAGAGAGAGAGAGAGGTTTTGATAAAATTTTAACCTATTAAAGCTTTATGATCCTAGAAAATACATGTGGGGATGTGAACACACTTTTTATAAGTCCTATCATGTTTTAGATGAGCCACCTAGTTTGTACAATTGCTTAAAACTACCCTTTTTGTAGTTGATCTTATTCTTTGTATGTTGAACCTACATTTTTTCTAGTTTCAAACTTATTCTATATTATATAATATGTGGTACATTCATTTTCCTCTTTTAATTTTTTTCATTTAGTGTAAAACCATACAACTCTCCTAGAATAACCCAAAAAGTGACATAAAAGGACTTTTAGAAAAATGATAAATGTGACAAAGATGAAAACATAATTTATGTCCTTGAAAGGATGTCTTAACCTCATTAATGACCATGGTAACTAATTCAAAACCTAGAAGGATCATTTTAAATTTTACATAAGTAGGGGGTTGACCAAATTTGACCTAAGATGAAATTTAGTCAATAGGTCCCAGGTAAAAAAAGGTGATTGAGCAAAAGAAGAGGTTTTTTATTAAACCATCTTAAAAATAGTTGTCACACTAGAAGGTTATAGTGTCAGAGCCAGCGATGTTGATACCTTCATGTCATAAATTATTTTGTCTGTAGAATAATTAAATAATTAGATGGAGCTTCACTAACTATTTGTAATTTTAAGATATATTTTTTATTCAAGTCAATAAAGAGACTAAAACTATTCAATAATATGTCAATAAGATTGGTAAAGATAAACAAGTCAAGACTTATTTATTTTTAGATGTAAATAAGTAGGCTCAAACATTAATTCATTGCATTTAAAAGGACTTAGAGACACTTAAAAATGAAAATATTTATGTTTTCTTGTGAAAATGATTTTTTTTGAATAGAAAAAAAAAAGAATATGACTATAGGATAAAATGAAACATTATGAAAATACAAACACTTTAAATTACAAGCTCCTATTATCAATCAGAAAACAACTACAAGTTTGCACATGTTAAAGGGGAATTATCTATGGATGAGGTGGGTACAAGGTCTAAGATGAAAGGAATAATTTCAAATTTAGATAGGGCATAATGAAAACATGATGTCAAGTTCCCAAGGATGATTTGGGATCCATGTATTACAATGAAGGCCATTTAGAAAGAGTTGAATAGTTAAGTTTGAATTTAATTATGGGTAAGTAAATTTAGGATAGGTGGACTATAATGTCTCTTTTTCTAAATTTAAAATAATATTATTCTTAATAATAAAAGGAATTTTTAAATACTTATGGAAGAATTAATAATATAACTAAGCAGACAACATGTCAATAACTTATGTTTTTATTAATAAAATAAAGTAAATGGGTTGAGTGGGAAAAGTATAAAATAAGCTGGAAGGGGGTCTTCTAAGGATGCATCTAGTATCTATGAATTAATTTATTATTGCCAAATAATGTTTTGATTGAACAATTACTATATAAGATGAAAACCCTAATCTACTTAGGTATTGAAGGTCATAAATTATTCATTATCAAATGGTCTCATTTACAAATCATATTTATACATCACTTCATATTTTGTCACTTCTAAGAGAGATAATTTAGTTTGGGTAGTCTTGAAGATTGGTGAATCAATTTAACAACTTAACACAATAGTTTTGGGAGGGAATTAAAGGTGGACACAATTATAGGGTTATAAATTTGGATGTGGCATAGACCTTAGGGACCCTTTTGGAGGGAAATGATTCATTTAGAGGGGTCTAATTTCTATTTGTGGATAATCTGGTGGGTAAATTATTGTATTTTTTCATTCATACACACAACTATGATTTATTATAATTTTTAGGAATAAAATTTATTAAATAAATTCATTTTTGATGTAATTGGATATCTATATTTTTTTGAGGGTTTATTTGAGGTTGACAATTAATTTTCATGCTTAAAAGATATTTTTAGATTTCTAAAATTTTTGGTTAGGATTTTAGTGAAGTTATAGAATTGTTTAAATTGGTATTAAAAAGGACATCTTAAAATGTTTTATAACACTAACTAAAGAGGTTAACCATACATATAATCCACCATCTTGTCTCAAAGGTCAGATGTGAGTAACTTCCTAGGGATAATTTCTTATTGGTGTACCAAAAGTAATAGATTGTCAAAGGTTTCCTATGGCTAAACTTAAAAAAAGGGATATTCTAATGTACCTAAAAGTCAATGGAAGCATAATTCATAATACATAATTTTATAATGTCTTGTATATTGGAGCATAAACCATCACTCCACGTAATCAAGTAAAAATGATTACTAATTAGCTCATAATGTAAAAGGTTGATATTTTTAAAACTGTCAAAACACACTATAACTTAAAAGGGAAAGATGATTTTTTTGAAACAAACTTAGTGCCTTAGAAATATCTCTTATACCACTTATGACGAAAATAATTTGATAAAATAAATTCATAGAAAAAAATGTAAATGAGTAAATATAAAAAATTCACAATAGTAAGAGTAAAGTAAGTAGATCCACACCAATAATTGACAATAGAGTAAAATCCTTGATAGATATAACTGAGCCACTATTTTATGTGTTTTATGAGTTTTACATGATAATAATATTGGTAATTTGGCCTCCCAAGGCCAAATTACAACCCTTATAATGATTTTTTTCATGGAACTCATCTAAGCCTACTCATGGGATCTCCTACATGGTCATGTCCTTAATGATCATATTTTGAGCCTTGATAGCCCTGCTAAAATTATCATTTTGTGTTCTAGATCCTACCTACAAATCCATTATGTAATGGTTTCCTTGGGCCTATTTGATGATGTGACAGTGGTTATATTGATCTTGGAGTGAGAGGGAGGGTATCAAGATGTATTATGAAGTCTAATGAGTGGTTTGAAAATTATTTGATAAGTTTAAGGATATTTTGGCAAAGTTAAGGTAACTTAACAAATTTGAGGTTTTGATCCTCATGGTATATGGGCCTTTCTCAAGCTATTCTTGGTGAGAGAGTCTTCATAAGTAATGTGAAGGATGTTTAAACCTTGTTAAAATTCATGACATGAAGGTATAATGGTGTTTTGATGTCATTATTCATAGTTTGGTCATTCAAATAGTTTTAAGTTGTCAAAAACACCCCTTAAGCCATCAATCACCTCATATAAGCCTTTAAAATTTATAAAACTTTGAAAATAGGGAGTGATTAGATGGAGATTTAATTATAAAGGTCTTTAAAAATTTTAACTTTAATCATCTTACCACCACTATACATTTCATATCCTTGAAGGTCCCTTTTAAAGCTCTTGCATACCTCCCCATTAGCCAAATAGACCCCACACATGATAAATTATGTCTCTCCCACCTCCCCATGAAATATATCCTATTTTAAAAGGTTATTTCACTCATGTTTCCTCTCTATTAATCCTTCAATGGTGAATCAAAGCTTGAAAAATGGAGAAAATGTATGAAAAGAGCTATTTTCATGTGTTTTCTATAGATGTATGGACATGTACAGAGTACTATTTAAAAAATAGGATCAAAGGTTATAATAGGGCTCATATATGACATCTTAAATAATTTTCATGTCATTAATATTAAATATAAGCTCAAAACCATCCTTCTTTATCTATCGAACTTCTTTGTAGCCCAAGACAACCCTTTAGGTTTATGGATGGTACAGGCATGAGAGAGAAGCTCAAGATCAATTTTTTTGGGAAAAGTAAGGGACCTGAAATAAATTTAATATTTTGGAATTTTTAATATTTTGACTCTCTTTCCTTTATCAAAAATCATTAACAATTAAGGGCACTCACTATGCATTCTCCATTCAAGCAGGGTATCATTTTCTTTATTTTCTCGTCTCTTGAGCATGGTGATATAGAAATGGAAGATATGAGAGATTTTAATGAGTCTAAAAAACCTCAACATACTATTATATAATCTAATTTCACATGTGTTTGTGTGTAAGTAATAAATTCTCTTGGTTTCCTCCATTTGTAGAATATAGATAGAATCCTCATGCTATAGAGATTCTAGTGAATAAAATGGAAATGTTTTATTATGTTTTAGTTCTATTGGTAGGGAACTTTAAAAGTTTGTTTGTCTCTCAAAATTATCCAATTAACTAGATGGTCAAAATATCCTTTGAATATTACCTTGAGGAGGTTTCCATGTGTATAGCGTCTCTTATCTTGCAAGTGTAAATAGTCAGCTTTAAGGAAACATTAATATTTTGTTTGAAAAACATATATGTGATTTATGGTAAATCATCCTTTATACTATAACCCCAATGCCTATTAATCATTTCCTTAAAATCAAGCCTATCCTCATCCTTTACCCTTTCAAAGACTACCTTTCATAAGACACCTACATGCCTTTTGCAATCTAAGGAGAGGAGGTTGACTTTTGCCATGAAGTATAAATGGTTGAGAGACCTCAATGAGGTCATATTGAGGTCATGAACATATATATATATATATATATATATATATATATATATATATATATATATAAGAATAGAAGTAGGAGGAAAGATTCAAAATCAAAGTCAACACTTGCCTAAATATTTATAAGAGAGTAAACTTAGTCAAGATTCCATGGAAGTGAGGCTATATCTTTAGGGTTAAGAGTAATGTGGGTTGAGTTCAAAAGAGAATTCAAGATCCTTGAAGGTGTATAAAATTTAATGTGATAGAAACCCCATAACATGAGTAAGAGGTATGAGATATAATCCAAGGTTTGATAGGTTCCAAGTACATCAAGTTCACTCTAAGGGAAAATAAACTCAATTATAAAATCTTTTATGTACTATACACTCAGGAATATAACTATAGACTTGAGATATTTTACATGAAAGAAAAGGTGACATGAGGGTAAAAGAGTTTCTAAATGCCTAACTATAGGTGATATCCATATCCTTCATGATATGATGCTAATAAGACCTCAAGGTACTATTAAAAGGAAAAATTCATACACATAGGCAAGGTTTACTCTCTCACACAATTAAGTGACATAAGATCTCTATAGTCAGTCATGCAAGAAAAAAGATGATTGAGTATGAAATGGGGTTTAGAAAGGGGTTTTAAAGTGTCCATGTTAATAAAGGATACAATGTGTGGTGTTATACCATTAATTATTCAAGTACCATAAAAATATTATTTCTATTTATAGATTATTCAATAGACCTAGAAAGTCCACCTATAGGTAGGGTTACCAAATATGAGGATGACGGTTGTCATGAAGACAGACCTATCCTACACATAGTCAAGTAAACCCTCATTCATCATCAATAGGCCTACTATTTAGACTAGTCATCTAAAAATTTGACTATGGGATGAAGTCTTGGAGGCTCAGATTAGTAAAAGGAGGTTTAAAAACCTATTAGGCTTGAAGACAAAGATAAATAAGCCTGTGTATATAAGACATAGATACTTTTGATCAATCCAGGATTGGTTAGAGATGCACACCTTTGTAGAAGGTATAGAATGTGGATAAATATTTTCAAATTGTTTATAGTTTGAAACTTAGCTAGAGAATGGTTAATAACCTAATTAGGCCTAAAATTGATGCACATAAGCCTATATAGGTAGAATCATGTTTGAATGTAAGGGTAAAAGGAATCCTATATGTGAGAGTGAAACATGAAAATGGAGATAATTTTTTAAGTTATTTCTTAAAATATTTTAAGTCCATAGTGAATGGTTTATCCATTTACAACTAAAGATAAGACCCCATGTGCTAAAAATGTACTAACCTTCTCATACATCTTGAACAGACCTAAAACATGCATGTATATGCAATTTTTAGACCTTATGTTTGTTTGAATATTGGTTTAAGGTTGGAATAACTTGAGGGATAGTGAGGAGGATAATATAAAAGAATTTTGGATGATTAAATTACTAACTAATATATAAGGAGCACTAAATTGATCCCCTAAAGCTACATAAGTAGGAAATCTTAGAAACCCTAATCCTAACTTTGTTGTCTTATGTAGGAATAAAATTGGTAAAAGGATTCGCCTAAAGGTTTTGACCACCTTGAGATCATGAATAGGTGTTAAAACTCTTTTATCATATGGTAAATGGTAAGGATAATTTACTCAAAACCCCTACTATTGTTAAACATTCATACTTAATAGGCTTGACACTATCACCTATAGGTAGTCATGAAAGAGTGAATGCAAATAAAAGTTTTGGGATTGGAGGAAATTGCATAAGGTTGGATATAGGTGGGTAAAAATGGGTTATGATGAGTTTAATCCCCTTAGGTAACCTACAGGCCATCTAGACCCATAATACTTAGTTTAGGCTTGTTTAGTTTAAAAACCATAACTAGGCCTTAAATTCTACCATCACATGTGAGGCACACTCAAACCTTCCTAAGAAAATTTGACATCATGAAGACATGTGTGGGGATGATACATGCATTAAAATATTATTTGAGGTAGGGGAATTCAATAACAAGGTCATTTTTAGTCTTTAAGATTAACTCTAAATACATGGTCTAGGTAGCCAGCTTTGAGCCATAATTTTAAGTAATTATATCTCCCATCACAAGAGGGATAAAAGATAATGATTGTAATAGGAGTTAACAACCTCAACACACTTAATATCCATAATAGAGAGAGTTTTTTTGGGGATCTCATGTTTATAAATAATGGTTAAGACTATAAGCATGTCAAAATTTCCTATAAAAGACTACAAGCCTACCACCTTACATTCATATATTAACACACCTTTTTTAGGGTAAATCAAGCTATTTAGGAAAGTTGAAGGGGTCAATGGAATTAAAATCCATAACAAGATGTTTTTTTTGGAGGTCTATACTTTATGAACCATCATTAAGATGGTGGACCTCCAAAACCCTCCTTAAACCCTACTACAGACCATTATTGGCAAAGGTGAATATTTTAGCAACTAAAAACTCTTGAACAACTTGATAGACACCTAAAATATCTATAACATAGAGGATATCTTGCACATAATACTGGTCTATATGGACACTATATATAATTGTCATAAAAGTGTAATCCTACAAGGTTTTATGAGATTTTTAGGGTGAAAGATATTTTAAGAAGATGAAAATCATTTTAAGGGAAGGTTTGGAACTTGTTTCATCTCTTTAAGTTATTATATGCCCAAAACTATGCCTAGAAATGCTTCTGTAAGCTTCCTCCATATAACTAGTCTATAGATATGAGAGAGAAGGTGACTTAGTCACCTAATTTGGAAAAATTATAGGTATTTCTTGTTCAAAAAGGCATATTTTATGGTACATGATGTTTTTCTAGACTTTAAAACTCACCCATTCACATTATCTTAAGGTTTAATATAGACTTTCATGGTTAATAAAGACTAGTAGTCAAGATACTAAGCCTAATTGTCATATTTGGTCAATAAGAGGAATGAAAGTTAGCATAGAGGGGTAATGAAATGAGTTAATATAGATATATTATGCATATTAAATAATTAATATAATGAGTCAAGTCCACATTTCATGGTCATAATAGAGGAGGAAGGTAGTTTCTTAACTTTGTCAATATGCTTAAGAGAAAGATGAATTGTTGTATGTTTATGATAGCATAATAATACCTAATTGATGTTGTAACATGATAGGAAGATGATTAATTTAACCCAAAATATTCATATCCATTATTTAAGAGAGGTTTAACAATTCAACCACATCTTCCACCACCTCACTTCAATGCCGAAGGGGCTAATTAAATAACATCAATGCATGGAAGGAGGCTACTATGACTATGTAATTTATTTTAACTGTAGTTTGAATTGAATATGGTCATTGATGAAATTTTATTCTCACTTACATGAAATTATCCCCCTTTTTCCTCTTCTCTTTATGCTATTTATTCAAGCCTTAAAGCCTTGATTTGGATCCCTCACCTAGGTATAAGGAAACTTTGCTTGGTTTTATAGTTATAAACCTATTAGACTAATGAATAGAATAGTATAACTTCTTCATGATTAGTATCTAGTGTTTACATACTTGTTTTAATATTCACAAGTGTTGGAATATTCCCATTTATAGGTCTAAGTCTCACCTAGGTGCTAATAGGTTATCTAGTGTGTTATGATGTTGATGTCTCAAGTTTAGAGTGGAAATATAATTATAAGTGATTAGAACCTAGGCCTTCCTCTCATCGCATTCATTCTTTATTCATTCAAACCAACCTTTATATAAACATTTTTTCTTATAATACATTGAATATAGTGTTTTAGTTCTATGCATTGTCTACTAGTGTTGTTAGGAGTTCAATTTGAGTGGATAAGCAATATTGGTGCATCACCACCCCTTAGAGTATGTTTATTTTCTATACTTTGTATCATTTTCACCCCAAAAGTTTTATGTCTTAGAAAATTGAGTCAAATATATGTACTAGGGGATCTAGCCCCATAATCTAGAGGTTTGTTCTACTTATAAGGTCACCCATAACCTTTAGGCCATTACCATGTTAGTCTAAGTTTGAAGTAGAATTGAACACTCTCCTTCATAGGGTGAAACTTGGGTTGCTAACAAATACCATAATAAATAAAATTATTTTAAAGGAATGATAATATTTAAATTTACATTAAAATATATTTAATAATATATATTTTTCTAATCTAGCATGTGCAGTAAATACAATAAGTATAAAATAACTAAGTGACAAAGAGAGTGTGTCTTATTTAATGTTTTATTCTAGATCATGGTAGTAGTTAGGGATCATAATAGGGATATGATGAAGCTATGGATTTTTTTCATTATATGTTTTGACTATTTTTGAGCTTTGAATAGTTATGTCAATTTGGGACACTAACATTGATGCTTATATTTGTATCTAATGCTAGTGTCCAATGACATATATACACAAGTGATCTCAAATTTGGATCAGACCTAAACTACCCCCTATGTAATATTTTTGTCTCAACTTATGTTTTCATGTGTGATAGATACATATAATAATCCAACTCTAGTTATTTTTCCTTTCACCTCTTGCAACCTATTAAAATGGGTTAGTAAAATGAGTCGAGTTATCCCTAATAATCCTATTATTGTTAGGTGATACTTATATAGCAAATACTACTAAGATGACCTTAGACTCACATGTAGTTCTCCATCCTATACATTTGTGTGGAACTATAAAATTATGAATATATATTTTTTATCCTATTAATCCTCAATATAAATGATGTAATAATATATTTGACTTTTTGAATTCTTCATATATTTAAAACAATGTTGTAGTGTGATTTGATAGCTTTAAATAGACAATAATTTCTTATTATAGGAGTTGCCTTATCAAATTAGAAGGTGTGTTAATTATACCATAACCTTTGTATATATAAAAACCTTTTGAATTTGAATTAGAACCTAGTGACATGAAAAATTATGACCATAAGATGGGAAAATAGGGCTTAAAAACAATCATAATGTGAAATATATGAAAAAAATAAAAAGATAAGATTGGAAAGTTTCATGGATCCTAGACACTAACTTTGATGCTAGTGTCCAAGATGGACACAAGTGTCAAAGGACCAAAAAAATTTAGATAATAAGGACAAGAAGTATGGGTATATGATATACACTATATGAGGATAAACAAACATAACACATAGGCCCAAGGTGTAGGTAAATCAAGTGAAATAAGATGGAACTAAAGAGGTCCTTGAGAGACCACATCACTATATGTCTAATTCTTAGTAAATATGTGTATAGATATAATAAGACTATTAATAAGTGTATTTGTATCAAAATGGGTGTCTAAATATAGCCCCCTTTAAATTTTTAATGTAATAAAAATGAGAATTACTAGTTTAAAGGAAAAGAAAATACATATTGTGGTGTGGACAACACACCTTGTCTTTGCTCAAGTTATTTCTTCAATATTTTTTCCTTAAACATTACCTGAAACCAAGCATATGCCAAAAAATATAAAATAAAATTTTTACTTTATATGTAAACAACACTAAAAATTATCATAAAGAAATAACATAGATAGAGTACACTTTTATATGTGTCACTTAGTAACTAGGTCTGGAGTGTTGGAAACTAGAGAAGTAGATAGGATAACTTTCAACCTCATCAATCTCTTGGCCAAGAATATGAGTGAGTATATAAGTGGTAAAAGTGTGTTACACCATGGTGGTGTTATACCTATAGTAAGGAGAGTTGGGAGGTGATCATTCCCATAACCCAAAATTAAAAAATGGTGTTTTAACCATCAAAAGTATCATTTACCAATGAACACATATTTCATGAAAAAGATATGTACATTTTAGTCATATAAAATGTCAAAAATTGTAAATTGAGTGTGGCTGGTGGCACCCAACCCATAGGTCCCTCTTTCTTGCTCTCATGACCTCATATGTATCTTTTCACTTATTCCCAATCATCCATAGCCTTTCAAATAGTGATTTCACCTCCTGTAGGTAGCATTTCTAGTGATGATTCCATCCCCTTAGGTCTCATTCCTTCAGGACAATAGCACCCAACTTGGACTATAGCACTAAACCTTAGGGTGTCTATTCTAGTGCTCTTTTCCAAGTTCATTTTTACCACCAATGGTTATTTCCTTCTAGTTCTTATCCTCCTTGTCAGCCTAACACAAATACCTTTGACCCATGACCAATAAATCCCTATAAAATCTCATTTAAAGTTAATTTAGAATGGTTGGCAAATATCACAAAACAAGCAAGAATATAAGTAAGACTACTCAGGTATATTTCCCTATTCTTTACGTATAACCATCTAATACATTCAAAATCTTATTCAAATCCTTACATCAGTCCCTATCCACCTCAAGAACACATAGTTTTAATATTTTACATCTTCATACACACAATTTCATAAAGCACATCAAGTGGGAAAACTACATATGGATTTATCCCTCTTTGGAGTATTGATATGTAGGTAGTGTGCTCACATAATAGGTGTGGATACACATTTAGTGAATATTACACACACAAACCCGCCCTCTTTTCAAAATTTTGTTAAATCACAATGGAGTCTAGGGTTTAAAGACTAAATCAGCTCTACAAGGAGTTCCATCAACATCTAGCAGTCAAAATTTCACAGGCAAGCTCACATAGACACATTAAATAAAACTCAAAAAGTTTAGGTCTCCTATACAATAGTGGTAGAAGAGGACTATTACACTAGATCCTATAGGTTATTATTTTGGTTCTCCTATCCTTTCATAAAATGAAGGCTAGATCCTGATTTATGACATTATCCCAATCTTGCACAGTGAATTTTAGACCGTGTAACAGTCATCTTAGTCAGTTTATAGATAAGTCTTATTTTCTTAATATTTATTTCTATTTATAGGAAAGTTAAAATTATAATTAATTTATACAAATTATTAGATTAAATATTTAAATATTATTTATTGATTTAATTATCTTATACCCTTAACTAAATTAGGAATAATACACCAATATTCCCAAAAAATTTAAATCATTTGGTGAACTCGACTTACTTCATTTACACATAAAATTCTGAGAAACCTTAGGGAAAATTCCTCTAATTTTTATAATTTTTTCCTAAATATTTAAATCAAAATCCTACATTTAAATTTTTAAATTTACCTTAGTAATTTTTTAAAAATAATTTATTCCAAACCCTAGTTGAAATTTACTAGGTCTTTTTTTGCACAAAAACCTTATAAACACTAAGATTAATTTATTTCTAATTTTAGAAATATTTTTATGATTTTTTAATTGCATATTTAAATAAGAAATTAGCATCAAATTTTAAAATTCCATAATAATTTGAAAAAATTATTTTTCTTCAAAACCCTAGTTACATGTACTAGGTCCTTTTAAATCAAGAATTTTCTAGTTTTTTTTAAATTTTTGACCTGCATATTTAAATAAAAAAATCACTTAACATTTTAAATTTTTATAGTAAATTTTACAAATAATCATTTTCAAAACCCTAGTTGCATGTACTAGCTCCTATTTTCTTCTTGAGGTATCACTTTACATGTTTGAGAGTATTGTATCTTTTTTATGCAAATTCCAATTTTTTATTTTTAGGAATTTACTTTTCTTTTATTTAGTATATTATTTCCATTACACTTTGATTATTACAATTTATTGTAAAAAATTCATTGCATTTTCAATTATTTTTCCTACATTAACAATGGCCTAATATATTGGTTTTGATGAAACTAATAAGAGGGAACTTCAAAATCTTTTAACTAAACACCCTAACATGCAAGATGACATGCTTAGAATACTATAAGAGGAACAAAAAAAAGTGAAAAATGGTCAATCTTCTCAAACCATAGAGCAACCAGTTGTACATGACACTATGGGAGCAACTATGTCTCAACAACCCCCTATAACAACCCAACCTTCCTCTATGCCACCAGCTATAGCTAGTACATCTTTATCTCCTAATTTGGAAGCCCTTATGAAAGAGATAAGATCTCTTCAATCCAAGGTGCTATATCTTGAGCAAGGTTCCTCTAGACCTATATAGTCCTTAGCTATTTTTACTCTATGACATACACCATTGACATGTCATATTTCTTCTATACCCTTACCATAAAGTTTATGTCAATGGTGATCTAGAGACACGCTTGAGAGATTTTCATGTAGCATGCTTGGAATATATGCCAAATGACTATTTAATAACCAAGCTATTTCCATTAAGTTTAAAGGATTATGATCTATAATGGTTTTATAGTGTAATAAATGTATTCAAGTCTTTAGCTAACATGTTCCTAGCCCATTTTAGCATTAAAATTGGTGATAAGGTTTCCTATGCCCAAGTTTCACAATAGAAACAAAGGTCAAATAAGCATGTCAAAGATTATGTTCTTTGATATAAGACTATTTTGGCTAAGATAACTAGTCCCATGGCTAATCAAGAGTTACAAGATCACTTCAAGTAGAGTCCTTTACCAACTTTACATGAGTCAATAATGTTCAAAAGATTCTCTTCCTTCAATGAGTTATGTCATATAATAAAACAAAATGAAGTCAAACTAATTTCAATGGGAAACCTCAAGTACACAAGTATATCAAAAATAAAAAACAAGAGTAACAACAAAGTCCCATATAAAGTAAAGGTCAATGACAGCAAGAGTTATAATCAACCAATAGTTAATGTGGCTTCAGAGCCCCCTCAACAAGTGGTTTTATCAACACCTCCTTGATGAACTTTTTCCAATCTACCATTATCTCCAACTAGAGTTTTATAATATATTTTGGATTGTAATATCATATCTCTCCCTCCTATTCTTGAAGTTGATCCAACAAATCCTCTTCCATGGGGATATGATTATAATACATTTTGTAATTTTCATAGGGTACCAAGACACACAACAAATAGATGCATCAATTTAAAACACAAGATACATGACTTGATAGATGGAAATACTATTAACATGGGCACTTCAATTGAGCCTCCTCAGGCATAACAAACATAATATAAATCTTTGAAAATCTTCTCAAAGTCCTTTCCCATATCATTCTAAACAAGAAATATGGGATACATCAGGTGTTCACCATGCATATCATGCACATCCTCCACTAGATACATATAAGGCACCTTCAATTGTGTCACTTCCTTTGAGTAACATGAATGGTGTGTAAAATTACGTATTTATATCTATACCTTCAATCTCTAGTGTACTTAAAGTCACCTAAAAACACTCATGAAGCTTCATACAACTTTATTTTGAAACAATTCACTTCTTATTTTGATGACTCTATATAAGACATGGATGTAAACCTTAAACTCAACACATGAAACTATGAAACAAGATCCATATTCCCTAATACTGAAGTAGGCACCTTATTCTCACTTATTATACTCTAACTACACCTACACATACCCACTTGATTGATCAAAAGAAGCATTAAAGGTTATAAGACCTTCTTGACATTGTACATGGTCTTAAGGGCTTGTAACCATGTCTACACTATTTTTGGCCCATAAATTTCCTTATATTTCTCATAATCCCAAACTCAAACATCATTTAAATACCCATTATGGAGTTACAAAACATATCTAAGAATTACCTTGAGGTCCTTTGTATAGATTGGGTGTATTCCACACTATATCAGGCATAATTAAGCCTCCAAGAGCACTGTTAATATGACTATATAGAGACTTAGGTTGATCTATGACTTATAATTGACATGGTAAGTATAAATCAACATATTAATATTGTTCCATATGAATTCTTACAAACCAACATTTAAATCCTCCCTTATACTCCATTGTCACAGTCTTAATAGACCTAACAAGGCTAGGAACAGAGTAGGGGTTAGAAATAGGTCTTAACCAATGAATCAAATATTAAACTTGTAACATATATAGTACACATAGAGGGTACAAAAATTTCAAAAAAAATATCAATTTTCTACCATACAGATTCTCTATACTAGAAAGCCCTAGTTTGGGCTAGTTTGCAAACAAATTACTCCAAAGATAAACGATGGACTTTCAAGACATAAAAAAAATTGTGTTTTCCTTGTATCACTTGGATATATAGTCTTGAGCACTCATAGTGGGGAAAATAACACTTTAAATATGAATGCCATACTTAGAGCTTTAACCCTGTCAGGCTTGCCTATATAGTCTATAGTAAAACTTTCATAAAACACACAAAACATAATATATTTCATTCCAATATTCTTTCACACATTTTAATATAGAATACACTCTTTATTGGGTTGAATAATCCACTCTATAAACCACTAAATCAAACTTAACTAGCATATCTCCTATTTTAACTTTATGCAAACTAACACCTAGAATAGGACTAACAAACTTTTCTAACAAAATAAGATTCTATTAGTCTATATTTTTCTCAAACAATCTTAGTTGACCCATTATAAGAATTCTAAAACTAATTTTGACGTCAAACCATAAAAACTTGGCCTTTATACAATATTCAGGCCTTACTACAAAGAAAAGATCATAATTGCAAAATTTAAACATTCAAACAACCTAGTTTTGGAGGGAAATTAACTTAAACATAGATAGACACCATAAAATATACCAAAGACCATGAAAACACTTTCAAGCTTATGAATATGATCCTTAATAAATATCCTTCCTAGATTAGGAGATAGTTGAGGATGATTTAAATTATCGTGCACTCTTTATTAGAGCTTACATTCATAATGATCCTATTCAGTGTTCTCATAGACAAAGGATCTAGTGTGAACATGTGCACTATGACATTATTTCAGCATTTGGGATATTTAGAACATGATACTACCCTGATGGACATAGTTATCATATATTTAGTGGGAACATATAGAGTTCATTGGGTGAGATTATACTTCTTTTATAGGTTGGCCCAACACACATAGCCGCACCATTTACTATTATTCCTAGTGTAGGATTTTCAATATGTTACTCGGTTGACCATGGATTAAAAAAATTCATGTAGTATATTTCATAGATCAAAGATGCTTTAAATTCATTCACATTAATCAATTTGTTATAGTTGGTGGATTTTCATAAAAGTTACCACTCCCTACTTCATATCCATCTAATATTTTACAAACACTAATTTTAGTTTTGCCACTAGTTTTAGTTTCTCCACTATTTTTAGTTCTTCCACCAATTTAAATTTAGACATATTTGAGGCCTCCATCACCAGCATAGAGATTTCACAGAGGTCTCTTTTAGAGTAGCCTTGGTTTTAAGACTCTATATAATTACCAGCTATAGTGTTCACACCCAAAGAAGTATCATTGAGGTCTTATGCCTCTATACACAAATCACCTATTTAGAGAGTTTCTCTTACCACCATATGGGTCCCTAATATACCTATAGTTACATACAATTCTTATATTTTTAAGGGGACCCCATAGTCAGTTTCCATTTTAGATATTTTAGTGGATTTACAACATACATAGCTTTTAGAGCCACAGTGTCAACCATTCTATCATGCTTTATGATCATGAACAATCCATCTCATTAATACCTGATATTATGATAGGTAATATCTTATGAGACTCATTAGTTAGTATAATTTCTCCTAAGTTGATTGTACATATCTTCTTTTCAAAATTATCATACATATTTTCTATTTTCTTGATTTTACATATCATATTTCAAAATACAAAAACATTCAAATAACTCCAAACACCAAAAAAATTTAAATTATATGCATCATCCATGCTTTACATTTTATGTTCTATGCCATTCTTTGTCAATTTATCTACATTACCATGTTTCACTTGATCTTCTTTGAGTGTGTGCAGTGACATCCAGATCCTTGATTGCTTCACTCTACCCATTGAGGGGACATCCTACTTCTAAATTTGAGACACACATCAATATACATACCCACTATCAAAATCTTCTACATGATTACACCATCCAGGTTATGTCATTCCTAAACCACACATTCTAGTTATCATGTTGATGTACATTACTTACCAGATTACATAGGTTATTCTATCGATACTCTTTAGTATATAACACTTGTGTATTTCTTATCATATCCCTAGTCTTGTACTACATGTCTTGCATACTTTCACTTCTTGATTTGATTAGCTATATGCAATTATATTCCTAGTATTCACATGTTTTACTTTCTTGTTTTACGTAGCTAGATGCGATTACATTTCTCAATTATTATTTGTCTCCTATATGTACCTTAGGATATTTTCCAATGTCCTTTGATAATATTCTTGTGTGTGCCTTAGGACATTTAATAATGTCCTTTTCTTGTACTCTTCTATGTTATTTTGGATTTCACATAAATCTTTCTTATTTCAATTGTATATGTATGTGGCATTTGAACATGCCTTTTATGCTTGCTTTCTAGTTTGAGTGACATGTGCCCATGTCCCTTGTTTTCTTGGATCCTTATCCACTCATGTATTATTATTTCCTTATATGCTTCTTTCTTGTTTGCTACTTATTATTTGCAATGCCATGATCCACATCATGAATTATCTTGCTTTCTTAGATGCCATGATGGACATCATGCTCCATCCCTCCATGACAAATAACAACTAACCAGACTTCCAATTCTAATTAATTATATTTCATATGCTATTACATTTTTATATCTATCTAGGCATACCCTTGTTGATCTAATAATCTCTCATTACAAACCATGCTATATCCCTATATATCTTATTGATTACCATTACTATATTATATATATTTGTAACATAACACACTTGTATGGATATTTATTTTGAGGGAAGTCATTAAAGGGTCTTAATTCCTACCCTTATAAGAGGTGAAACAAATAGGGTTTTTGTCATATAGATCAAAGCTCTTAACAATCAAAAAAGTAATTTTTAAAACACTTAGAATAATAACTAAACTTCAAACTAGATAGAATAAACCAGGTAGATAGTGAAAATTATAAAATAGTCATTAAAATTAGCCTAAGATAATAGTGCCAAGATTGGAATATAGCACTAGATAGTAGGGTGTCTATTTTTAGTACTCTTATCTAGATAAAAAAATAAAATTTTCTAGACATAAAAAAAAGGTAAGCCCAGCTACAGTTTTACACATGTAGACTAGTTTAGAATCAATAGTTTTAGTATAGTTTTTCTTAGAGAATCCAGATATAGGGAGCATCATGTGTGGCATGATGGATCTCATTTTTAGTTTTAAATAAGGCATTTTGTATAAGTTCTAGATCAAAATCCATGTTTTAGACACCAATGATTGGGGGAAATGTGTATGGCACATTTGATTCCTTTTCTATCAGAGTTTAGTATATTACACAAGAATTCTTAGCAATTACATGCCTTAGTCCATCTATAGGTGGTTGGCATAATTTTAGAGTGTATTTCATACAATCCTAACCTTAACATTTCCAAGTGGCCTCTACATAAGCCTATAGCTCAATTTTAGAGTGTCTTTCATACAAGCCTAATCTCCATCTTTTATAAGCTGGCCAAGAGTGGCCTAGTTTCTAGTACACATTTGGCTATCCACACCACATTATTAGATTATGGAGCATTCATGAGCTTCAAGATCAATTCCATATGACACACATTTCATATCAATATCAGTTTATAGCTTCATTTCATGGGGAAATGATGGAGCCAAAGGACTAGCTAGCCTTTGTATTCTTGAGCCACCTACTCAAATGGATTAGACACATAGTCCAAACATTTATTAGCACATTCATAATCATATAGCTTCACTTAGTAGGCAACAATGGAGCTAAAGGGATAGCCTTTACATTCTTGAGCCACTCTTAAGGAATTGAGTACTCAACTCCATTCATGATATTACTCTTAGTACAACACATACCTAGAATTACTTAACATCATCTATCATCACTCAACATCACAATAGGTTTTGTATTGGTTTGTGTACCTACTGAGGTGTATTCATTCCCTTTTCTTTCTCTCTTTATTTTACCTATATTTGTACATTCTCATTTTAGATATAGCATATATAGTAAGAACTAATCTATTCTTTGTTTTCTCTTGTAGATTTACAGTTCACAACATGCTCTCTCTATACACACCCAACATCACACAACTTCATGAGCTTCACCCTTATAGGTAAGTTTAGGTACACTTTCTATTTTTTCTTTATCTTAGTATTTCAATTTTATGCATCACTAGAATAAAGTGGGGTAAATGTAGTCACATAAAATGTGAAAATTGGTAACTTGAGTGTAAATGGTGAAACCCAACCCATAGGTCCCTCTTACTTGCTCTCATGACCCTCACAGGTATCTTTTCATTGATTCCTAATCATTTGTAGCCTTCCAAACAGTGATTTTACCTCCTTCAAACAACATTTCTAGTGATGATTACATCTCCTTGGGTCCCATTTCTTCAAGATAATAGCACCTAGCTTGAAATATAATAGTAGACCTTAGGGTGTCCATTTCTAATGTTCCTATCCAAGTAAATTTTTACCACTAATGGTCATTTCTTCTTGGTTCCTATCCTCCTTTTTGTCAGCCTAACATGAATACATTCAACCCATGACTGAAAGATCCCTGTAAAAACCCATTCAATGTTAATTTAGAAGGGGTTGGAAAATATCACAAAGGAAACAAGAATACAAGCAAGACTACTTAGGAATATTTCCCTATTCTTTGCATACATCTATCCAATACAATCACAAGATTATTCAAATCCTTACACCAGTCCCTGGCACCTCAAACACACCTAATTTTAGCATTTTACATCTTCATACACACAATTTCACAAAACACATAAAGTGGGAGAACTACATATGGATTTATCCCTCTTTGGAGTATTGGTATGTAAGAAGCATACCCACACAAGGGGTGTGGATATATGTTCAATACATCTTACACATGCTAACCCACCCTCTCTTTCCAAAATTTTGTCAAATTATAATGAGTATAGGGTTTGAATACTAAATCATCTCTACAAGGAGTTTCATAAACATAGAATAGATAAAATTTCATAGCCAGGCTCACATATACATAACAAATAAAACCCAAAAATTTCAAGTCTCCTAGACAAAAACAACAAAAGAGGACTATAGTGTTGTACCCTAGGGTGTCTTATTCTGATGCTTCTATTTTTTTCATAATTTGAAGGCTAGATCCTAATTTGTGGCATTATCCTAGTCTTGTATAGTTAATTTTAGACCCTACAATAGCCATCTCAGTCAGTTTCTAGTTAAGTCTTATTTTCTTCATATTTATTACTATTTATAGAAAGGTTAAAATTATAATTAATTTATACAAATTAGTAGCTTAAATATTTCAATATTATTTACTAATTTAATTATCTTAGACCCTTAACTAAATTAGAAATAATACACCAATATTAGTAAAAAAATTAAATCATATATGTACATATCGATATAGGGTGAATGGGGTAATCAAAGTCAACCAAAAACTTGATGAGACTAGAATATTTAATCATTCTAATCACACCAAAAATAAGAACCAACCACTACATATAGGCAAGGCTTAATATAGTTTGTAAGTGCTCAATCAAGGTATTATTACATTAGGGTATCAATATATATAAGTTTTAGAATTTTAAATTTGATTTGGATTTTTGCAATATTTGGCACATGTTACATGGCATCTGCACTTTTGATATGGCTTGTGTTGAAACTATGTATAATAAATGGTACCAATGTATATGATTTTTACATAATTATGAATTTGAATTATATACTATGTATGTTTTACCAATTTGGAAACTTATATAAGTGTGGAGAACATGATTTTGAAGCCTGCCCCAGCTATGTATAAAGGAATATGAAACTAGAATAAGTACCAATGTGGAGGACATATTTTTTAAAACATTCCCCCATTATAAACTATAGGTACTGAATACTAAATAATTGTGTAAAACATGCTTCCCAAGCATGCCCCCACTATAATCTAGAAACTATGAATGTGTTGAATCCATGTCCATATGACATGCCCTCCATTGAATCTAAAATTTGATATAAGTACCACATAATGAATAAGTATGTATAAAAAGCTTCTAAATCATGCCCTCACTATATCTGAGTGTTGAGGTGTGGAGATAAAAGCTACACTAGATGAGCAAATTGCAAGGTTATTATATTTACACAATTACCGACGTCGGTCAGGGATCGACTGGAGGCTATCGACGTCGATTATGGATCGGATGACATCGGTCATTTGTAGGTAGATAGGGACCGACGTCGGTCACCTATGCGTTCCAAAAGTCTATTTTCGTGGGATGAATAGATTGTTTGCATGATTAATTTAACTGTTAGTGTTAAGTCCATGTTTCTATTTTTGGTAGGACTGATTTGAACCTTTGATTAAGAGGTGTATCCAATGGTGAAGAATGCATAGCTCATGATCCCTAATTCTATATAGTAGGGATAGATCTTCTTAGCTTGTGTATGAGAAAAAGGGTGAATCAATTCAAGTAGCTGAAGTGTGTTTGTAATTGATAAAGAGAACTCTTGAGGGAAAGAGATTTGTACATCTGAGAGGTGTGGAAGAAAGAGAGATTTCTTCAATTGTATTTCCTTCTGGAAGAGTTTAATACAAGTTTTCATTATTTCTTGTATCTCTTATTCTTTGCTGATTTTGATTTCTAGTTACTTATTATTTTGGTTTAATTCCATGTTTAGTTGCTTACACAAAAGTAATCAATTGTTCTTGTTAGATCTTGACATTGAGAACTATGCCAAGTATGTTTCTATTATGTATAACATGTTTGTAAACATGCCCCTACTAAGATTCCCCCCATTTTGGGAAGAGAGAGTATAATGTCTTTTGATGGTATCTCATAAAAGGAATAATAGAGAATTTATTTGATAGCTTTTGACTTGTTAATATTTGTAACATTATTTGTGGTAGTATCTATAATGTCACAATATATCTATGTATAAAATAATTTCATGATTTTTAAAAATTATTAAAAGTTGTAAAATTTGGTAAAACATGGAAAATCTCATCATCTATATCCCAACAAAACTAGAGGTTTTAAAATCAAATAACTGGGGCTCAAGATATGGTCATTTAAAATTATGCCAAAGTGGTATATTAGGTGGGTTAGAATAAAATTTTGAAATAATTTTCATTTTTAACCTTTGTAAATTTTGAGTTCTAAGACTATAGATAAATAATGACATGTGGGATAGCTCCTCATCCTTTGTGATTTGATATACTTCAAAGTGTCCTCATTGACCATGACTTTTCTAAGTTGGTAATTAGTTTGTTGGCAAGTTATTGATAATTTGATTTATTTGAAAATTTACATTTTGAGCCTAATTTTTGGTATTTTTTTAGGCTATCAAACACTTGAATTGGCATCTTAGACACTTGTATCAGGAAAACAATGCAATCATCTACTACTAGACATTACCATCCGACATTTGTGTCTAGAGTGGATGTTAGCATCTAATGTATCTATCCTATATGGATGTTAGCATGTTTGTATTTTGTGATTAATTTATTAATATTTATATATTTTTATAACAAAATTTGATTACTAACAATTTTTTATTTAGTTTTTATTGATTTTAAAAGGATGTGTATATTCAAGTGTAGCATGGCCAACACTATTTGACTTTGGTGGAGCTAGGTTTAGATGTGGCTAACTCTATTACATGTTGAGTTTAGATAATTTTTATCTATATGGCTCACATATCCCATAGATTTTATATACATGATATGATTGATGAACTCAAGAGATAGAATGATTGGTGTATGATATCGCTATATGATCATATTGTAGTAGTGCGACCAATTGGTGGTCCCTTTCCTAGATGGGCCACCCATAAATGTTTTTTGAGAGGTGGGTATTCCATAAAAGTAGAATTCATACCATGATATAATGACAAAGTATGTTATATAGTATTGATCTTGATCAATTTATGTGGCATCCTCATAAGAATTTTATTAGGTGGCCTAAAGATGGTCATGAGTTATAGAATTTCCTCTTAGCATGTGGTTGATCAATCGATTTATTAGAATGTATGAGCTATTTCAGTATGATCAAGTGACATAGTATTTTAGGATTGATAAGGGTATTCATTCAACACCATAGCCATGGCATCCCAAAGTATAGAGTGGGTGAAGGCCAAATGATAGGTCGATACCCACTATTATAGATTTAATCCCGTGCCTAGGTGATGAACAAGACCCTATGGTTTCCTTGGTAGTAGGAGATGATGTAGGTTATATTAATGGATATGTGTAGTGGTGGGATGGGGATTTATGGCCTATAATTTTACCGATTATAGTTTCAGCTCTAGGTGCCATTATTATATCATAGGGCGGTGGTGGAGAGATAGGTGGGGATGGAGGAGATGATGCTCCAACAAGACCAACACTAATTTACAAGGCATCCATTAGATCCACATGTGAATATATTAGTTTTGATTTTTTTTTGAGTTTGATATAAAATTATTAGGTTTTATATATGTCACTACCTAGTGTATTATATCAAATGTGTGTAGATAATTGGGAGTCATTAAGAATGGTAGATTAGGTGTTTCATGGCCTTACTCATAGTGTGATGATGGGCATAGATAAAGATGGATTTATACAGAGCTTTATTGATATTGATGGTGCATATGCACCATTTTTTATCTAGTTGTGATATTTATGGTAGTATACCATATGGTAGCCATAAAGCATGAGGAGTTACATGCAGAGCTAGATAGATGAGACAACCAAGAGTAAAGTTACACCAAGACCATGTATACACTCATTGAGTGTTAAGATTCTTTGAGAATATATCATGAGGAGATAGTTTTTTGGATTAGTGATTTTGAGGAGAAAGAAACATGTGCTTTCATATGCATATGGCCCATAGTTTGATCCTAGTGCATCTATCTCTAGAGGTGTTATATTTATGTATGTTGATAGTGATGAGGAGTAGAATTTAGGGGATATGAAACCTATTATGATTGATATGTTTATTTTAAAAAAAATTGTATCAATTTATATGTATATGACATTATTCACATGGATTTGATTTGGTAGGTAATGTATTTTCACTACTTTATTCTTTGTTGATCATTATACGATTTGTCAATTATATTTGAATTTCATGGTGTATGTTATGGATATGGTAAAAGGTATAATAAATATTTTAATTAAATAATATACTTGTATGATTTGAATTAATAAAGTACTCATCACATGAATATTTAATGGAAACCTATAGGAAATAAGAATGTTTTACTATAATGATCATGTGGTAAAGTAATTGTTAGTTTTGCTTCTATATTTAACTCTAGTAGAATCATGGGTGTAACCAATGAATATGTAGGTACCTATTTAGGAACCCAAATATTCTCTATGGGTACATACCCTCCATGTGTGCCTCTATCCAAGACATAATCAACCAATGGTTACTTGGTAAGACTAGTGTGGTAACAATTATTCCTGGTAGAGAGCAAACTAGGAGGACTTATACTAGTGGACATCTTCTACAAGTGTCGATGGATCATGTTTTCATTAAAAGGATTAGCATGAGATGGATTGAACCTATTAGACTTACCTTTAGAATAAGTATGTGAATTAGTTATGGATACCTATTTTTTAAATGAAATAATTCCATAATCTTGTAATTGTGTAAGTTTTTACTCAAGGGAAAAACACTCATTTTCTCGATGCCCATTAATACTTTGATAAGTGAAAAAGTGGTGTCCTTTCACTTTAACAAATATATGAGTTATATACTATGAATTAGGAGGGTGTTTGATCAATCATTTATCCAACAAATTTTATAATATATCATTTGGTATATATTGTTATCAATCAAACTAAAGAGGATGGTATCTCATGGTGCTATTTGGTCTAATTGTGGGAGGTACTCAAAAAACATGTTCCTTTCCTTTGTTTAATACTTTAATTATTAGTTCTTTGGTAGGTACTAGTGGAAAAATATGGAACCAAGTTTGTTTATTGGTTAGTTTTTACTACTTTCTACTCTTAGGCCTATAAAGGAGTCAACCCATGAATAATAACCCAATCATTTTTTTCATCTTTATTATGTCTTAGAGGGGTGAGGATAGTCTAAAGCAAGGTCACTAGTTAGCATGTCAAGGATAACATGTCTAACATTATGTCATGCTAATAAAAAATCATGGTGGTTGTCCTTACTCCCTATTTCAACTTGTGTCAAGAACCCTCCTAGTGTTATATCATGTGTGAAGGTCCATAATTGGCTTTGAATTGGTCTCAATAGCCCTAAATGTGTCATGGTGGGGAACTAAATGTTACAGCTGATAAATCATCATGAACCTATCTAGTGTGTTGAGAATATGCAAGGTATGGATTAATATTAAGTTTTATGGATGTAATCTAGTATCATGGGGGCCTAATTTAAGTATTTATCATGTTATAGGACCCTTTAATAAGTATTAAAAAGCCACTCATGTGAATCCTTCACTAAAAAACATGATATATTGTCTTAAAAGGAGATTTTGGCCTCAAATTATGATATTTTAACCCAAAAGGCCATTAAATACATCAATAATGCATTTAAAGACCCTCATGAATACCAAATTTCCATGACTAAGAATTTCATATACTAATGATGCCCTTCTCACAATTCAACACACCTAATTGCCACTAAATGGGCCCCACACATGTGGAAACATGTCTCCTCAACTTTCCAAGCTATAACATGTAATTTCTGACATTATCTAACCCATATTTTCCCTATTCCTACATGCCAATAATTATTTGTGGTTTAAAACATTAGAAAACACAAGAAAATTATAGGTTTTAGGAGTTTTGATTGGTAAAGATCTGTACAGTATGGATTTACTTAGGTGGAGTCAACTGTCAAGACTCTTGAACAAGAGTTAAACATAGGCATATGAGGAATAAATACAAATTTTTTAAGGCCCCAATATCCAAAAACTATTTCACTTATTATACTAAGATCTTTAACAGGCATGGAGAGCACTTCAAGTTTGTTCTCAGTCTATATAGAGGAGAGAGATAGAGGGTCCAAGATCTTGGAAAAATAAAATAGAATTTATGACCTAATCATGGGAATTTTTTTAAAATTTATTCTTCTAAGATCTATGAAACAATTCTAAGAAGTTGGTTAACATTATTACCTTCTTCATCTACATAGGACAAAAATTAGGAATGGTTTCATTGAGTTTTTGGTTTGTTTGATCAAACTAGTGATTGTTCATGTTTTCTCTGAGCCTACAGATAGTTTTGATGGTATCCTTAGCATTTTATCTCACATGTGGGAATATATAAGTGAGACATGTCTAATCTAACACTATCTATAAGCTATAGGAAAGACCTCATTAGTGATGAGGAGTATTAAATGCATATGCCTGAATATGAATAATGTTTTAAGGTACAAAAATGGTGTATTAAATTTATTCATCTCCATAGTCTATCTTGAATGCTCACATAGATATCTAGCTCTCTCAAATAATGATTTGAATTGAAGTTACCTATATGTATGGGTTCCATTCCAAAGAAAAATATTGATTGAAGAGAATATCTATTGGATGACATCAAGATGCCATGTTAGTGGCAAATGAATATTTTGTCCTAAAAATAAACCCATTATTTTAGGCTAAACATAAATTCATCATAGCCCTCATAGGCTAAGAAACCACCATTTACCTCTCAAAAACCTTCACAATCTTGTTTACTAGATGTTAAGGTTATTAACAAAATTTAAGGTTTTTAGAAAGTCTTAGGTTTCCATTTTTCAATGTGTATGTCTCATTTATGACCTCAAAATGTTGCATTCTATTAGGTATGTGTGTAGATATGCTTAGGGCCCATATATACCATGTTGGGTGTGGGTTCATAGTTTAGACCAAGACCTCAAAGAGTCTCTACCATTTAAAAACCTTGTCACTATCAACTTACCTTAGTTTAAGCCTTGTTTGCAAGTTTTAAGCTCATTTAACCTTACTAATCATCATTCACAAGTATATAACCCTTACCCAAATTCAAGACATAGAAATAAGGTATAATTACTTCATAAATTTGTCAAGTATTATAAGTTTTATGAGAAGTGAGTTACATAGTCATAAACCCTATTGAGAAGGTAAATCACCACTTATAGGAAGCAACCTAGATCCACCATACAAAATTCCTTTAAAGTCATAATATGTAGATGAAACTTGAGCATAAAGAAGGGATATGAAAATGTATGTGTATATCTCATAGAGATGTATTATAACATAAGAGAGACATTGGGATCAAGTGTAACCTAGAGGAAACTCTCTCTCTCTCTCTCAACTCAAAGACCATGTTCCATCGACCCTTGGTTAATAAGTACACATAGATCAATACCTATAATACTACTGATAGTATTATGTTTATATCCTTCCCTAGATATGAGATAATATATATAAATGAGGAAGGGAATAAAACCAAGGAAATTAAGATAGGGATTGTGTCACCAAAGGAAATAAAACTTGTAGAAATGTATTATGAACTGAGTGGACATAGATAGTTAGTTAGGGTTGCTTATTAAATAAAGGTGTTAAACTAAATCAAATGACCATGCCTAGAACATATGAAAGTGAAGTCTCATAGAGATGAAAACATATCTAAAACCTCTCAAGGTCCTACCTAATGGTGTTCCTAATTAGGGAAGTTGTTTGATCTAAGTTACAGACCTAACATATATGAATTGTGGTCTAACTGTGTATGCTCATATCTTGACAAAATTAGAAATTATGCCTCAAGGATATTGTTAATATTTGAAACATATATTTTAAGCCTAGACCACATCCCTATAAATAGATAAAATAGGTTACTTAGGGCATCAAAATCAACTATTTTAGTCTCATACATGGGGTAGTGTAGCCAAGGTAAGATTAAGAGAGACTAAGGTTGATGAGATGGCCTGAGTAGATGAGAACATGTGAAAAAGGTAGAGACTAGATTTAAGAAGGTGTTATAAAAACATGGAGGCCATGGAGGCCATAGATGAATTTGCAATGGGTTGAGGTTATAAACTTGGTTTGAGAACTTCAAGGCCTAAAGGCTCATTAAGGTCATAAGACACTACCTCCACCTCAATAGCAAATCCATACATTTAGGTAGACTCAGTGTAATGTGATATGTGTGTGAAGATGTTTCAGACCTTGGAGAAGGCATTTGAGGTAGAGGGATGTAATGACATATTATTTATTATTTTTAACCCTCTCTTGAGCTCCATAATTCTAGGTAGATAGGTCGAGTTGCACTTTCAAACACTCATACCTTTTACCACAAAAACACCCAAACCTAGAGATCTTAAGGAAATTTAAGCACCCCTATGGACTAAAAATTAATAATAGAGTGAGTGGGGTATAGGGGCCAAATTTATGAATGAATGTTAAGAAAGTAACCTACATATATTTCCTAATAGATATCTTGAGACACATCATCTTTTGCTCATATATCCACACACGCTCTGCATGGATCCCTAATCTTTTTAAGAGAGATAAAGGGGTTAGTGGAATATAAATTCATGATAAGATGTTTTAGTTTGGAGGTTTATATTGTATGAACCATCATTAATATAGTGGACCTCAAAAACCCTTCCTAAACCTTGGCTTAGATTTGATGGGGGAATTATGCCCCAAATGCATCAAAATAGAGTGATTAATCTATGAAATAGTCCTAATGGTCCCCCTAGGTCTTATAAGAACTCAAATGATGTATTGGTTGACACGTGTAGGTGATATACTATATGGATCATGCTTGAGAAAGTTATTTTAACCCTATTAGTGAATATTTGGGAAATATTTTCATATATCATGGGTTTCTAAGGAAAGAAAGGGGCCCAAAGTTCTCAAATGATTTCACATTAGTCACATATAGGGGCCTCCATATTGGTAACTCTTACAGATAGACCTAGGTGTCTAAATGAGAGACTATATGCATATAAAAAGAGGTCAATGTATTGATCAAGCCAACAAAGATAATCAAATGGTCCTCATGGGTGATTTACATATTATAAGAAGTGGCTAAGTGCCTCACAATCATAACATAAGGTCAACACTTGGAAACCCTACAACCAGACATATTGGGCTAACTCCTTTTCCAAGCTAATGTCACTCAAGATTTTAAAAGAGGATAAAATGGGATCAATTGACATATCAAACCTTCATGAATGTGTTGATCATATTGTTTCAGATGTGTAGTCTATTTTAGTTTGTAGGGAAGAGGTTAAAGCTTGTCATTTTGGCCTTAAACACCTCAAGACTACCCAAAATGCATATTTACCACCTAAGAGGTGAATTAAATAGACCAAAACTATATGAAAATACTACATGGGGAGATGAGAACTTTAAGAAAGGTGGGGGGATTTTTATACAAGAGATTATTGGAATTAGTTTAGAGGTTAAGGCCATAACCTCTATGAACCATTGTTAAGAACTCACAACCCTCTTAAACCTTCATAGAACCCTAATAAGGACATGATTTGGAATATTTCAGATAAAATGCATTAAAATTCATTTGAATCACTTATTAAATACTTGGGTCAGGTATTCCACTCAAAGAAGGCTCCTACTAGGGTACTGGTCTGTATAGATAGTGTTTGGACACCTCTAAAAACAACAAGTTTATAAGGTTTTGAGAAGGAGATGAAGTGATATACTTGGTAATAAGTTGAAAATAATTATAAGGGGTTTTATAATACTTTTTTCATCCTCTTAAATAATGAAATTTCTAAAGCACTACCTAGAAATGCTTCTACAAACCTCCACCAATCAGCTAGTATGTAGAAGCTAGTGAAGATGGTCTAGTCATACAACAAGGGTAAGATTTCAGGTGTGGGATACTTGGAGGGCCAAAGTATTAAGATTAAAAAAAATTAGGTCTATATCAATCCTAATTATATATCTTTAAGGTTTGGTTCAATTTTTATGACTCTCCAAATAGTGAATGAGCAAGAGACTAGGCTACTAGTCTATAAGGCCTACTTAGCCAATAAAATGAAGAATATAATGGGAGTATAAGGCCATAATTAAGTTAATGTTCCATCATAAAAAATATATAAATACCCCTTGAATAAATAAATCTTCATGTCAATGGCCATTATGAAGAATTTTGGTAGTTTCTTGAACATAGCTAATATGCAGTCAAAGGGTAGCTACTTAATGCCTTATGGAGAAGGCCTAATTATACCTTTTTCAATGATTCATAACTAATGAAAGGATAATTAATTTAATAAGGATTTAATTAATGTACTCTTCATGAATCAAAACTTACTAAAATAGACATCAATTCTTCAAGGTGATCATTCAAGGCACTAGTCAACCCAAACAACACATGGTGGAGTGTGAAGGGTTGTTGTAACTACTGAGTGAGTGTATGATGACCATTATGGCCTCTTCATGAAACCTAAATTCCAAGATTACCTATTATCTCTTGTTTATATATATATATATATATATATATATAGGCCTTGATGCCTTTCTTCTCATCCCTTGATTGGGTATAGTAAAATTTTGCCAAATTATATCTTGAACCTTGAAAATAAATAGAGAAAAGGACTATTATAGACTTATTTGTTAGTACTAGTGTGTTTTATGATTTTTTGACCTAAATAAAGTATGATGTTCATCTTATTTTTTAGGTCCTTTCCTTCACCTAGTGTTAAATTGTCATCTTACACAAGTCATGTGATGTACTAAAATTTGGTGGTTACACTTAATAGTGAGCTAGTTGATAGTGTTTCAAATATGCCTTCCTTCTATTTCCTTCAAGTTTCAAACCTTACACATATCTTCCACATGAAACACTTATGTTTAGGAGTTCATCAAGGATTTTGTTTAGTCATTAGTCTTTCATTGGATTAAAAAAGTGTGTTTGAAGATTAGTTAAGAGAGGATAAGTGACTATTGGTTCATCACCACCCTTATAATAGGTTTTATTTTCATGTTTTCATTCTCTCTCTTTTCACTAAAACATAATTATGTCTTATTAAGATAGTTTTAGTTGATTTACCAGGGGATATATCCCCATAAACTAGAGGTTTGGTCCTACTATATATCACCCACAACCTTTAGGCCAATCCCATGTTATTCTAAGCTTGAAGATAATCAAACTATCTCTTTCAAAGGGTGTAGCTTGGAGTGCTAATATTTATAGCACATGCATATTTATGAACATCTAAATATAAGGTCTTGATTGAATCAAATCGCTTGTGTAATTATCTCTCTAAGTGGAGAGACAAGACCCCTACTAAATATAAATTGCACTTCCAAATTTGAGAGTGTAAAGTTTAAGGAATATAAAGAAGTCTTAAATCGAATAACATAGTCTTGTAGAGATTCATTATAATTTTGGGTCAATTTTTCCATTTTTTCCAATGGTAATTTAGGTAAGGTAAATTGGTGAAAATGTGATAAGAACATATCCTCATGTTTATTTAAAGTTTATAAGGAACCATTTAGTAAAATGTAAAACCAATCAAGAGCCCCTTTTGTTAAAGTGTAATGTAAAGGTTTTAATAACAAGCCTCCATTTTGGGACCGATGTAAAAAATAGTGTATCTATTATTGAAAATTAATATAAGGCTCCCCTTGAACATAAAGTAATGATAAATTATGCATGATAAAATTATATTGATAAGGATATTCAAACACATGTCATTCAATAGGTTGTCCTGATAATGTATTCTCCTCAAAAAAAGCCTCATGAGAAGAAAATTTTAACTTAAAAGAATTGAGTTCCTATATTAAATATCCCATGGTGGTCATAATAGATAACTTATCATGAGGAAAGTTTGAATTTTTTGTTAGATTTTTTAAAATACCATTCACATGAAAGATAGATATGGTGGGATATGTATCACTCTTGAGAGGAAAATGATCACATGGGTTTTGAAATATTTGGTAAAGGATTACCCATGGTTAAAGAGGTAAGTGTGTCCTTATATATTTCATGACTTATAATACCATTGACATTAAAATATGCTACTTTACTTTGAATTTGGTTACTTTCAATAGGAATTGGTGAAATAATTTCCCTTGTAAACATTTGCTCTTGTTTAGACAAAAATGCAAAAAAGGGTGGAAAAGGGACATTTGGCACTTCATTTATAATATCAAGTGTTTGGGAGGTTAAACTTCCACTTTCATTTGTACTAAAAAAAATGAGAATGGAAATCTAATTTTGAATTTTTTGGATTTATATTATTTAACCTTTAAGTGAGATACATCAAGTGGAGTTTAAACTTTATATATGTCCCCAAACAATTCAAGTTTTATATATGTTTCCTTAATATGTTGATTGTAACTCTAATTTTACATTCAAGCAAGAAAGGGTGAGATATAAGACATATATTTTTCTTATTACATACTAGAGGGGAAGAACAACTTGGGCTAGGCATGTTTGAATCATGCTAAGAAGACATATGATTTTCAACACTAGTATTGTTTGGAGGTGAAGGCAAACACTTGATTTTGTAAATATTTTCATTATGAGATACATTTGGGGGAAATTTAACCTCATTTAATTTTTCAACATTGGAAGGGGGAAGCTCACATTAAATTATTAAAATAACTAAAGAAGGTGTAGATGCAATAATTTGATTTTCAACACTAGGAATAGTATCATTTTGTATGCTTGTTGGTCATTGAAACTCCTCATCATTGTAAATCAAAAGAGTAAGAGAAACAGGTTCACAATATCTAAGAGGAATACCATTATATTCATAAGAATAATAATAAATATCATAATCACTAATTGGGTCATTGTGATTTGCATTTTCATCATTTGTTATTTCATTGTCATAATTATAAGGAAATTTAGGGGTTTTAGCCCTCTTTTATGCTCCATAATATCATCATATTAAATAAATTGATCATCAAGTATATTAAAAATAATATCAAAAGGATGGGATTTTTTGGTTGAGGGTCCTTTGGATGGCCATGAATAAAGAGGTGAGATTTTAAGAAAATTTTGAAAAGCACAACCAAGAGAGCCAAAGAAATAAGAATAGTTAACATTCCTAAACTAGGCTTACATAATAAAAAATAAAATCTTCAAAATAAAATATAGAAATCTGAAATGGAATTATAATTAAGGTATAAACCTTATTGTATAAACTAGATTTTTGGTTCAATAAATAGAGGTTAAATTCACCAAATATTTTATATTCTTTAGGAGTTTTAAAATATAATATACTTGAGAAAAAATTTGTTTGAAAGGAATGATGATATTTTGATTCACACTAAAATACAATCAATAATAAATATTTGTCTAATATAACATGTGAAATGAATATAGTAAGTAGAAAACAACTAAGGGATCAATAGAACATATCTTATTTAATGTTATGTTATAGATTGTGGTAGTAGTTAGAGGTTGTCATAGGGTTGTGTTGAAGATCTGTATTTCATTTTTTTATGTTTTGACTATTTTTGACCTCTATAAGGTTCCATCGATCTAGTACAATAATGTTAACACTTATGTTTATATCCAACGCTAGTGTCCACTGAGAAATATACAAAAGAGTGACCTTAAATTTGGAACATACATGCACTTCCCCCTATTTAATCTTTATATGTATCAACTTATGATTTCTTGTGTGCCACATCTAAATAATAATCCATCCCTAGTTATTTTTTATTGCACATCTTGAAACTTGGTAAAAAGATGGTTATCCCTAGTAACCTTATTGTTGCTAGGTGATGCCTATATAGCCAATAGTCTTAAAAGGGCCTTATAATCACATCTAGTTCTCCATCCTATGAATTTGTTGTTGGGGAATCTAGAATAACACACCTGTTCTAATCCCACTTGTTAGGATCTTGCTCCTCAATTAGAGCAAAATATGATTACCTCTGTATTAGCAACTAAACACAAAATTTAACTAGAATGATAAGTAACTAGAAATATGAAACAACACAGGATATGAGAGACAATACCCAATTGTATTAATAATCATTTAGAAGAAAATACAATAAAGAAGATGCCACACTTCTTCTTCCCACACCTCTAGAGCTCCCACACTTCTAGGGTTCACCTGTAATTATCCTTCTTCACTTCACTTTCTCATCACGGTCACAACAATCAACTCCAATATAGAGTTGTTGTTCACCTCCACCAGTCAGTAACAATGCTGCCAGTACACCAAGTACACAACCCTACTCCAAGTAGATCTCCCTTGCTGCCACCTGCAAATCAATAGACCTTACCATGTAGATGTCTCTACACCCTAAAGAACCCTTGTCCTTACCTCACCAAGTCCTTATGATTCTTCAACTAGTACCCTAGTGGATCTTCTACCAGAACTTACACACCTGCAACTCTCCAAGATCATACACACTTAGCATCCCTTTGGAACTAGGAGGAACACACCTTGCTCTCTTCCCTCTGAAGGAGCTAATATTTGCTCTCTTACTCTCTAGCACACATTACAATACAGCCCATGAGTCTATTATATAGATCTCATGCATACAATAATTAGACCCTAATTACAATAATTAGACTCACAACTCAAAACTATAATTAGCCTCTTAATATGCAAACAACTAGTTTGTTAACAAACTGTTCATGAACTCGCAGTCCTGGAACTACACAGGTGACCAATGTCAGTCCCTATCTACCTGGAGGTGACCAACATTAGCCGATCTTGATCGATGTTAGTAGATTCCTATCTCTCCCCTGACTGATGTTGGTTGGCCTGATTGACGCCGGTGTCTATGACACTTCAACAACTCCTCTTGTTTACAACCTAGTGAAGCTTTTAGCTCCACAACCTAATAATCTCCCACTTGGAGATAAATAGCTGCACCTGTACCTATACCTGTACCTTCATCTAATTCATTTCCTAGCTTGTATCCCTCTTCAAGATCAATCCTGAAGACCAACCACCACACAACCTATGATGATACACCTGTCATCCAAGTAACCTGCCACATCTGAACCTACAAACCCATGTAGTGAAGACCTTGACCCTATATAACATGAATCCCTGCTGCTGGTCCCTCTCAGATACCTGAGAATCCACCTTCCCCAAATTGGCTCCAAACTCTTTGACAACTCCCACTGCTTGGGAAAACTCAAGTCTACACCAAACCTCATGTGATTTCAAACACTGTTCTAAGCTCTGCTTGAACTATCCAGCCCTTGGTGTGCTTATCAATTTTGCATCCTACATCTTGAACCTCACCAACACATTCTTCACATCAGCTCCCACTAGAGACAAAATCTCCATGTCTCTTATGCCAAAGAATTTCACTGCTCTAAATTCTTCATGACATACCTCTGAACTAACTTTACCTTTAGCTCAAAAAACTCCCTGCATGTGTAACCCTGTAATAAGCAACCACACCACATACAGTAACAAGATAATTTCATGACTCATCATCCACCTGGTAAAGACAAACACATGGTTACATTGACATTGACTAAAGCCCTACTTTGTCATCCACCTGTCAAAAGTTGTACCACTATCCTGCAGCTTCCTCAAGACCATATACCTCAGCCTTTCGTCTCACGTATCCATCCACTCTCTTCTTTAACTTGGGAATCCATCCATCTTTTAGTGCTTTCTTCCAACTAAAAACTCCACCAACAAACTCCTATTTGGTTCTTCTCCAAGTACTCACACTCCTCATCCATGCCAAGCTCCCATTGTTTCTGGATTCTACCTGCATTGCCTCTTCACATCTTCCTAGTTCTCGACCATCAGTAAGCAACTAGTAAGAAGGTGAATAATGAATATGAGGTCCACTTACCATTTTAGTCCTCCATATGGGTGTTTGAGACTCCTTGATAGCTTGTTGTCTACCCAATATCTATTTCAGTGACTGATCTCAGCCATCTCCCAATCTGCACCCAATCGACGTCAGTTTCTTGTGACTGACCTTGTCTACCGATGTCAATTTTGCCTAATCGACACTGGTGTCCCTACTACCAATGTTGATTCCTGTATGACCAATGTCAGTCTTCATCCACTTGACACCACTGACTCTATTGATCTACACATGACTGATGTCGGTGCCTATCTGTTCAACATCAGTTCCTCCTGACTGATGTCGATACTTGTGTTCACCTGTGAGTGATGAATTTTGACCTGTGAGCTCCTTTTGGGTCAAAAACCTATTCAAATTAACACAACCCTACTCAAAATAATTTAGTCCCCTCAACTAATCTCTGTCTGTCATCTCCTCCATGAACACCAAGGCTTTCTAGTTCTTAAGTTTGTCAAAAACATCTATCTTCTGCTTAAGAACATGCATTCCCTTCTTACATATGTGACCAAGCCTACAAAGCCACATCTATGCAATAAAAGGTGAATCAGTAATATAAGTAGATAAATAAAGGATACCTACTTTCTTACCACCGTCTAATTCAAGTGCATCTGCTGTGAGAGTTACTGTGCATCTCTCATCACCTAACTTTCTTGAAGAAATTAGACTCATCTCCAAGACTAGTACCTGCATGACCTTGTTCAATACCCATGTGTTATCTATCTACAATTTTAGCTTCACTTCCCCTTTGCCAACAATCTGACAAGGCTCACAAAACCCTAAATAAATCTCTCTAAAGTCTCCAAAGACATACCCATGAAAAGATGCTCTATTTCAGGCTGCATGGAAAGAGGCAACAGAATCTATAGACCAAGATTCTACTTTATCCAGAGCAACCTATGCAATATCACCTGTAACATCTGCTTCTACACGCTGATCTTCTATTGACCAACAATCTTCCTTTACCTGCTCTTTCTTTCCATCAATCAAACCATTCGTGCTATTCAGTTTCTCCATTTGTAGCTTACTTTCTTCTGCCATTGCTATACTCCCACTTAATCTGAAACCCCTAAGAGTGACCTGTAATCAAACAAACACTAACCAGATCTAAAACCACCTATTAGTAACCCAACCAAAAGCTTTGATACCACTTGTTGGGGAATCTAGAACAACACACTTGTTCTGATCCCACTTGTTAGGATCTTGCTCCTCAATTAGAGCACAATATGATTACCTTTGTATTAGCAACTAAACATAGAATTTACCCAGAATGATAAGTAACTAGAAATACGAAACAACACAGGATATGAGAGATAATACCCAATTGTATTAATAATCATTCAAAAGAAAATATAATAAAGAAGATGCCACACTTCTTCTTCCCACACCTCTAGAGCTCCCACACTTCTAGGGTTCACCTGTAATTCTCCTTCACTTCACTCTCTCATCACGGTCACAATAATTAACTATAATACAGAGTTGTTGTTCACCTCCACCAGTCAGTAACAATGCTACCAGTACACCAAGTACACAACCATACTCCAAGTAGATCTCCCTTCCTTGCTGCCACCTACAAATCAATAGACCTTACTTACCATGTAGATGTCTCTTCACCCTGAAGAACCCTTGTCCTTGCCTCACCAAGTCCTTATGATTCTTCAACTAGTACCTTGATGGATATTCTACCAATACTTACACACTTGCAACTCTCCAAGATCATACACACTCAGCACCCCTTTGGAACTAGGAGGAACACACCTTGCTCTCTTCCCTCTGAAGGAGCTAATATTTGCTCTCTTACTCTCTAACACACATTACAATATAACCCATGAGTCTATTATATAGATCTCATGCATACATTAATTAGACCCTAATTACAATAATTAGACTCACAACTCAAAACTATAATTATCCTCTTAACATGCAAACAACTAGTTCATTAACAAACTGTTCGTGAACTCATAGTTCTGGATCCACACAGGTGATTGACATCGGTCCCTGTCTACCTGGAGGTGACTGATGTTGGCTGATCCTGACCAATGTCAGTAGCTTCCTATCTCTCCCCTGATCGACGTTGATTGGCCTGACTGACACCAGTGTCTATGAGACTTCAGCAACTCCTCCTATTCACAACTTGGTGAAGCTTTTAGCTCCACAACCTAACATGTGTGTTGAATTTTAATAGTATGAATATATGTTACTTCTCCTATTAACCCTTAGTAAAAGTGATGTAATAGTATATTTGACTTTTTAAATGCTTTAGATATTTAAAATTATGCTTTAGTGCAATTTGATTTCTTGAAATAGACAATAATTTCTTATTATATGGTTTCCTTATCAAATTAAGATGTGTGTTAATTAAACCATAACCTTTGTATATATAATAAAAATTTGAATTTGAATAATAACCTAGTGATGTGTGAAAATTAGACCATAGGATGGGCAAAGAGGGATAACAAAATTTTCATAATGTGAAAGATACAACATAAGATAAATATATGATTGGATAGTTACATGGACCCTGAACACTAACATAAACACTTATGTCTATGGGCCAATTTTTTTTATAAAACAAGAAAAATAGCTAATGGTATTTGGTATACATGAGATGAGAATAAAAAAACATAACACATAGGCTTAAGGGACAAGTAGATCAAGTGAAATAATATGAAATTGAAGAGGTCCCTTATATACAAAATCACTAGATGTCTAATTCTTAGTAAATATGTATATACATAATAGAACACTACTAATATGTGTAATTATACCAAAATGGGTGTCTATATCCACATTAAAGGGTAAACTTCAATAAACATGTAAATGAGAATAGAAATTGTTATATGTTGATCAAGTACTAATCAATACCTCCCATATATACCATACTTAGGCTACAATTTCTCCATGGGTTGGCAATAATAAAAACATTGTAGCATAGATAAATGAGACAAGATAAAATAAATGGTTTTGTAGGCCACATGTAAGCTACACATATCCCTAGAAATGGTATAGTTTAATAACATAGTACAAAAATAAAATCACATTCTATTTTAAGAGAAGGATTAAAATCAAATTTCATTTTAGTAAAAACATAATTGAATTTATAATCATAATGAGAATCAACATGTATATAATTTATACATTTATTTATTTTATCATCTTTCTTAAATGGAATCTTAGTATCATCAAGAAGTGTGCTAGTTAATTCATTTCAAATTTATACTTATTCTACTATATGATTAATGGAAAATTATATGGGGAAGGAGAACTATTATATTATATTAAAACATTAGCTTGATATAATTATCATTCACTTCCATTTTGTAAATATACATCACTATCATGAAATTTTTCTATGTCATCATAATCATAATAAATATAGTAAGTTTATTCACTCACACAAGCATGGACCTCATCTACATAAACACTATCATCATGCACATAATAATGATCACCTACATCCAATTTTCTCCATTATTTAGCATAACTATAAGGAAAAACATGGATAGATAAAAAGGAATCCATAGTATGATACATATTAGGATTTTTGGGATTAAATCACATAGAAAAATAATAAAACCCTAAGATGGCAAAGATTGAAAACACAAAGCCTACGCCTAAGATAAGATCAAACTTATAACACTAAGGTTTTAAGGATTGGAGATAAATAATTGAAACCATAGGATAAATATAAATAAATGAATGGGAGATAAAAATAAATAAATTTCAAAATAAACCTCAATGTAAAAATATGAAACCCTAAGAAATCAGGATGAAACCCTAAGAAAAAGACCTCGATATTTTAGTTTTCAATACAATAATCATGGTTACCATAATATTTTAAATTTTTTTTTCATTTATTGATGTAAATAAGCCAAAATAATTTAAATTTATATTATATAATATATAAAATTCACTATATAAATATGAATTTAAAATACAAATTGATTTCACTTACTAAATATAAAAGGGATCAAACATATAGGGGTGAGAAGGTACTTCACTAATTTATATATGATATTTTATTATTTACCAAGTAAAATTTATCAATATAAATATATAATACATATAAGGTAGCTAAAATCATGAAACATACCCTCAAAAAACTTTTGTACACTACTAACAAAACTTAGATGCCAATGGTGACTAGTATTATCCACTGTCTTCTAGAATCATCCAAAATTACTGTGTCGATTTTTGACTACCCAAATCAATGTGCTCATGCATGTAAATTATTTTTGTGTATTAATTCATATTAAACATGTATAAATACTTATTATTTCCTTATATTTTATTTAAAACCTTAGTTTTCACTCTTAACACCAATATGACACGAAAAAGGGGTTAGAAGGGGTGGAGATGGACTAACCTACACAACTCCCCATTGAATAACTAAGAGTTTATAAAAATTTAAATACTTTGAAGAGGGATAAAACCAAATTTAATTCTTAATATAATGTATGTGTGTTTCAAATCATGTGAATTCAAGTCTAAATTTAATTTATCATAGGTACTCCTTTGGTATAAGCATGCAAATAGATTTATCATTTAAAATTTTTAGGTTTTGAAAAATAATAAGATATATGAATATTTAATATTTGTATGGATTTGTTAATCAATGAATGTTTGTACCTAAAATTATCCTAAGGTATTTGTATATATATGGCTCTTAAATTTGAATTTTAGAACTTTGATGCACACAACTTGATGAAACAAGTACACAAAATGTAAAATAAAGTTCCCCAAAGGTGGCATGCCTCAAAATATAACTAAAATATACACTGGGAAACTATTATTAATTGGTATTTTATAATATTAATAACACTATCTTGAACCCACATAAAATTTATAATCAAAATAACATTATCAAGGATCCCTGTGACGGACTCAAGAACATCAAAAAAATCAAATAGAAGACTATGTAGTCAAATGAAGTAAACAAGAAGGTGCAAGTCCAAGATGAATGTGCCAATAAGTTTCCTATTCATAATTTATAGTTAATATATAGAAATTCACACAAAAATAATTTTACAAACAAGGCTCATACCAAATTTGGATATCTAAGAGATTGAAACTATGCTAATAATATTATTAGTATCTTGCTCATGTGGAATAGTTGAGTGACGTATATATGTCATCATATGTGCATTTAATTAATTTTTTTTAAAAAAATTTAAGTGGATTGTTAAGGATTTACAAACATGATTAGACATTACAACATATTTATTAATTATAGAACTATTATTAAAACCCTACTAGGTTCATTTACTAAAAGTGCAATTTTTTAAATTAAATAAGATTAACTATCCATGTAACCATTAATATAACTTAACTAAATAATATTAAAATTTACACAAAATTATTTATTTACCATTAAAAATGATATTATTCTAATTATAATAAACACAAAGTACCAATTTATCCAATGATTCAATCATATAAGAAAATTCCATTTTTTTGGCTCCCAAACTTGATTATAATGGTGTAAAAATATTAAAAGTATGAAACATATAATAACTTGTAAATATAATTAATACTAATCAATAATTAAATTCAAAATATCCATATTTATTTATAACTCCAATTTAAAACCACTATTACATAATGTAATAATAAATAGTGTTTTCACACGATTGCCTATAGCCACTATTGTACATGCTAATGATAAAAATAACATAAAATTACAATAATACAAATTATTCAATAGATATTACTTGAAATATATCTTCAAATCTAAATAATAGCCTTAAGTATGTTTGAAAAAAGTTTTAATCCAACTGTAGGGAGGGGAACATCATCTTGGAAACTTTACCTCCAACCATAGACTGAATGTCTCTTGCACAGCTTCCAATTAGCATCTCCCAATTGGGAGTGGCCCTTCCTTTCATGAAATGGTAGATAATGGAGAGATATACATCAATAACTCATTCATAACAATGTGTAGTACCATCAATATCACATGAAATAGTCATATATGCCATGGAATATATCCTCTATCTAATATGACATCACACATGCATGTGAACTAGATATTAAAATGTATTAAAATATAACATTACTTTGTCCAAACATTTTATTATCATTTCAATATTTAAACAAAGTTGGGTCTTAGTCATCTAAAACCATACACTTTATTATAATTTACATTAATCCTTATCTTTCACCTTAAACTATTATGAGTGACACTTATAAAAGGATTACTACCTCTCACTCATCATCCCTTAACATGAGGGACATATATTTACACCACAACAATCATAAATAATCTATCAATAGTATAAATAACCTAAATCAACAAAATATTGGTTTCAAGTTCTTCATACGAGTTATAGTTGGTAGAAACAAAGAAACCATCTCACTATTCTAGTGTCCATGTTCATTATACATCATACATCAAGGAAACATACATTAATATGAGTAAAGTCATACTGCAATACCTAAAAGTGGTCAAATAGTCATATATCAATCATAAATCATCATAAATATATATGTTATAACTCGATAATTCTTTAAGTTTTAAATACACTTTTATTCTTGATGGAAAAAATATATAAATGGTTTAATTGCATTCCAATCAAGATATATAGTAACATAAAAGAGATCCATCACAATCCATAAATCTCAAAAACCCTATAACACTATGAAGGTATAAAATCCCAAGTTTCCAAAAGATTGTAAAACACTCTAGGCTAGATGTTAATATTGATATTTATAAATCCATTAAATTTTAAAAAAGATTCTATTACAAATTTATGACTATATAGGTTATTAATAATCAATATAATAATTTTCTAAAATTTATAATTATAACCTTTAATGAATGCATAATAACTAAAAATGGGTACTATATTTGATATTCACTCAACTTCCAAACATATAAAATGGAGTCTTTTAAAAGTGTTTATTCATGTTATAGTTTTTAGCTAAGTATTCCAATAATATACAACCTTGAACCACAAATTTATTTATAAAAGTATGTAATAATTCACTATTTGACTTCTGATGTCAATATTTAGGCATGTAGGTGTTTTTTAACCACATACAGGTTTGAACATAGACATGTTTTAACATGCAAAGGCATGTGAAATACGTCATACACAAAACTAAGTATTTATTAATATTTATATATGGCATACATAACCAAACAACACTACCCATATATCTTTTTTTAAAGGCAAAAGCACCATTATTAACTTCGTGAGAGTTAATTCTCACCCCCAAGTTCTTAGGGGTGAATTATTTAAAAAAATACTATGTCAAATGACCTAGGGAACCATAAAATCATCTAACAAAAACCACATAAAACCATACATAAACTAGCCCATTTTTTTGGTGTATTAAAATGTTTTTATAAATAAAAACCTAGTCTGATAATACAACACATTTATTGATCTCTATGAACAAAGACTCAAGATAAAACTAGCTGACATTACCCATAATCATAGGTTCATATATAACAAATAGGGTTTTTTTAAACTATCAAATATGATAATATAGGTAAAATATTTATCAAATCATAATGATAATAAAACCCCCAAATATTTTAACTAGATCTTGAGGACTTAGTTACTTGTTTGGGATGATAGGGAATATTAGCTAGGTTTCTTTATACGAATTCCTATTCACTATCTCTTCTTTCTTCCATTGTCAATATTTATATTCTCTCTCTATCCAACACCATGTCCTTATGCCTCCTTTTCCATTTTTTAACCAAAAAAAACCTCATTGAAACCTTTCATGCCACTGAAATTGTTGATGTTACATTAATATCGTAAATTCTAGTTACATGTCTCATTTATAGGATGAACTCACTCCTTGTCTCCTCCAACAAAATTGCATTCTAAACACATGCAAAACTTACCCATTAAAAGTGTCACTATTCTCCCACAATTTTTTTTACAAGTTAATGTTGATGAAATCTTATCTATTTGACCCATGTTGGCCTCAACAACAAAAACCTTAATGATTTTCCATTTTGACTAACTTTAAGTAAACATTGATTTAATCATTTAAAAAAACATTAGTTAGGTAGTATACAATCTTAAGCTCATGAATCCTTAAAATGCTCCAAGAATGTAATGTACACTAAAATATCTAAGTGTCTATTTGGAGTATAATAACCCCACCCCCAAAAAGAGTTTATTTTTTTTAACTTTTTCAAAACACACCAATGCTTAGTCTAGTTCTCAAAGCATATAATTTTTTATAATTAAAATATGATCAAGAAAGAAATGATAATACAAGGTCAACATGTGATCAAGCATATAATTATGCAAACATAGTACAATGTATAGACTATCAAACTCACATATAAATCTACACATTACAAAAAGAATAAAAATGTTGTTATGCAAGACCAAGTAAAGTGATATAACTAAAATCTAACTCATGAAATAATGCAAATTAGTCAAAAAATTATCAAAATGAGATTGCATTTAATAAGTAACACCCAATGCAATTAAGTAGGAATATAAATTATCCAAAGAAAATAAAATACAAAACTAACTAAACACAACCAATCAAAAAATATGATGTGAGTGTGTGACTATGTTAATATTTTTATCTTTCTTCCTATAACTACCATGATTTGCCACCCTCTCCCCTATGATGCTCTCCCTCATGGTATTCAGGTGAAGGTGAAATAATCTAGCATCCACCTCAAATTAGCAAAAGGTAGTTAGTCTATTATTATCAATATAATTATAAAAAATAACTAATAAAAAATTAAATAATTACCACTATACCATCCATATTATAATTCATTAAAATAACTCATAGTCATATGTTTTTAGCTGAAATAATAATATTAAAAAAAAGATGTAATTTAGAAAATGTATTAGTTTATTAAAATAGTGTATATATATATATATATATATATATATATATATATATATATATATATATAGAGTATCATAATAATAAAAATAATTAAATAAATTATATAAAACATTTATTTAAAATAAATGTTGTTTGATAAGGAAAGTTTGGATGTAACGATTAAGGCCTTCAATTTAAATAGTGTTGTTATCAATGAGATCTTGAATCTTACGTTGTAACTTAAAAAATCAATTATTTTAATGTATAGAACCTCAATGATAATAAAAAAATAGGTATGTATTTTAATATTTAGAAAATGATTGACTAGTATCTAGTTGATGTGGCTCAATTAAAGTAACCACATTACATTCGATCAAACATTTAAACACTTTGCCTAGTGGGGTTGGTAATTTGGTAAATTATCAATTATTCATAGAAGTATGAAAAATAAGATTATCATTAGTTTTTGAAACTATATTTATGGTTTTTTCCTCATTATTATTTTTAAAATTATATGCATCATTATTATTAGGTTTGAATATTTTCTTTCTTTGATATTTGGAGTTATTGGATGTAGAATCAATAGATGTATAATTTTAAAAAAACTGTATCCATAAGTTTAAAATCAATATTAGATGGTGATGGAAAATATCTTCATGGGATTCATAATTATTAAACATGACTTTATTATTAATTTTTTTACCCTAATTTGGTCTTGGAAACCCTAATAGGATAGAAACTAGTGGAATAACTCAGATTTTAAGATATGGAATTTAAACATAGATTTTAATGTAAAATAATATGACTACAATGATTTGATTGGTGACATATGATAAATATATTAATCACAAAAAAATGGATGAGTAATTAGATTTTTTTGGTTGACCCTCTAACTGTGACTATACTTTGGAAGTGTGAATCAAATAAAAGTAAGCCTGTGATTTGTGTAATTCAAGAATTATACTTTTGTATACATAGGGTTCATTTTTTGAATCCAAGTCATTATCATTGGTTAATAATGACCTATGAAAAAATGAGGAATGTGTCCATATTTATAAGTTTACCTATTTATGTATACTATGTATGAACCTAAACCTTGATGATGTGTACAACTCAAGAAATCAACCTTGTTTAGTTTAATGCCCTAGGTATTCTTGGGAGGGATAAAAACCTATAAAAAATGGGAGATTATAGTTGGATTAGTTGAACCCAGTAACCTTCATTTAATGATTTACCATTTCCTATGTATTTTATGTAACTGTGATGCTTTTATATACGTATATGACAAATGATTCTTAAGGCAAAATCCAAGGTCTTCAGATATAGGAAACACACTAGTTAAGTTATCACTTAAGAAAGTTCACAATATAATGTAGCTAAAATAAAATGAAACCAATATAGGAATAATGTAAAAGATATTAGAGGTAAAACTAAACTTCCATTAAGAAAGATCATAAATATGAGAAGTACAAATAAGAAAGTTTTGAGTAAATCCTCCATAAAAGGTGGTTAACAATCCCTAAAAAAGAATAGTAACTCCTCAAAAAATGGTTATCAATAGAGCCAAGAATAGAGGAGTAACTCCCAGAACTAGAATAACTAGTTAAGGGAGTTACTTCCTAGTCATCTAGTTAACCTATACACATAAGAAGGATTCTCCATGAAATTAGGAAAATTCCAAGTGAGGAAAAAATCCCATAATAAATAAATATGTGGAAATAATAAACACCTACTCTAATATCCCCCATAAGAACATATTAGGTGGGTAGTGTACAAACATGGATCTCAAAAACTAAGCCTAATGAGGTACCCATGTACAAATAAATATCTCATAAAGTAGATAAAAAGAGAAAAACATATAGGAAAAACTGTGCACCCCCCTTGAAAAAAAAGAGAGACAAAAAGAAGAGGCTAAAATCATCCAAAAAGATGATAATATAATGCCCTAAACATTAAGAATAGTCCAAAGTGGGGTTGAATAAATTACACAAATTCCAAACACCATTCCATGAATCATATATAAGAGATCAATGCATAAACAAATAATCACACAAGTACATCACAAGATAACAAAAGATATTATGTGGGAAACCCTCTTGGGGGATAAAAAACATTTAACCATGCACATGGAATACTATCCTATAATGATAATATTGAATATTTAGTGAATCACCCAATTCACAAAGATCTCCAACCCCTACCTAGTTGAGCACCCACCTAACTAGTCTTCTACAAGCTTCAACTTGCAAGGAGGCTCCAACCCCCTAGGAAGCCAATCACAAAATTAAATAACTTAAATATATGATAATATTCAAAACATATTTATGAATTTTAAACTGATTATGACCTCATTTTTTTTCACTATTTCCCCTTCACTCTCACTCAAATAGCCTCTAGGGCTCACTCACTCAATATATGCCTTTTTTAGGCTCATTAGGTCCAATGACCTATGTATCCACCTGAAACAACTTGATTAGATATGCATGAATGATATTATTCACCATATAATTTTCCTTAGTGACCTTCCTCTACTCTTTTAATGAGCAATTTTCTTCTCTTAATTCCACTCATACTCAACTAGTCTAAATAGGCCTATTAGGCCTTGCCTTTATAGCACACACTTCATCTAAACCATATTTGTCAGAAAAGATCCTTAAGCCACTTGTATCAAAATTAAAATAGGTTAATACACACATTAAATATAAGAAACAAAAATTCCATAGGTTTTTTTATAACCCATAGAGGTTAAAACTCAATTAGGCATAATATAGACCTAATAGAATTAGCCCTTCATACCCACACATTACACTTGTGACCTCTTGCACCAAATTTTTACTTCACCAATGGATGAAACAAATAATTTTTTTATAATATACCCTTTATCACTCCCAAATAGTTACATACCACTTGGAACTCCAACTCACCACTTGAACCAAACCATTTTAGCCTATTCACCATTAGGCTTAAAAACATAGAAAAGTATATGTTACAAAATAGAATCATACTATAAATTTATAAAATAACCCACTTGAAAAAACACATTAATAGATAATTAATAACTTCAAAAACTTCTCCATGCCCATTGGAAACATTAACTTAGGCTCTAAGCATCCAAAACCATCTCTATAATAGGACCACTTAAACTGGTCAAACACATTTAGTACAATCAAGCAACTTTGACACTTCACACTTGATATGAACACAATAGGACTTCCAATGAATTATAATTAACCTTTAAGACTTATTGACATCTTAAAACTCATTTTTTCCCTCAACTCAAGATAAATAACTTCAAACTCACTTCTTTTTTGGCTTTGATAATTTAACACCTCAAACTATCTCTCTACCTTCCAAAATTATTGTATAGCTAATTTAAATCTAAAACCATAACATAATATACATTTTTTACATCATATTTCCCTTAAGGATTCAAACACATCACTTACCTTAGCATACCTAGAATTGTCAACTTGGCTAAAAAACCTAATCATATTGAACATGAATCCTAACACCTATATGATCACTTACTTGAAATAAAAATTTATTAAAAAGGTCCTTCAACACCCTTATAATATATCCAAACACTAAGAAATATATGTATAATATCAAATATGGAACATATGGATCAACTTCTAGAACACACACCTTCATATTTCATCTTATTCATATAAGTCGCTTTGAGATCACCTTTTAGCCTATGTATAAGCACCATAAATAATTAAAAACTAGGGGAACATGAAGAATAGGTCTTAAAAAAATATCCCAAATCATTTGATCCATCCCTAGTCACCAACAACTCATCCCTAAGTAGGCTCTCACTTTGTATAATTTCTTTCACTATTTTCACTATCTAGTATATTAATAATAGGTCAACTTGAGTAACCAAAATTATTGACATAAATAACATATATTACCTAAATTAATCCATAAGACTCAATAAAAAGTCTTGACCTTCAACCTCCATTGATTTATATGGCTTAACTTATTCAACCCTACCTGTAACACTAAATTCTTTAGGAACAAGTAGTTTTTTGTACCTTCTACTCACTTTCATAACACACCATTAATACCTAGAGGTTCTTTGAGGAGTCTTATGCAAAATAAAATCATCAAACCTGATCAAACAATCCATTATGGTCTAAAAAAATTCACATATTTCTAATTTCTCCATTATGAAGGTTTACAAGCATAAAAACCTCCTTATCTTCTTAACATTTGTTCATAAAGATGAGGGCTTAGTTTTTATACAAAATTATTCTAGAATATTATTAGGACCCTTCCAAAAATATTAAAAATGGCTCAGGTCACCATGTAAACTTTACATGTGCCAATGAGCATCTCAACTTCCTTCTCGAGCTTGAAAACCTTCATTCTGCATGCATGGGAGAACTTTCAACATGATATATTGCTTTATATTTCTCCTCAAGACTTGAAACATGGTAAAAACATTTTAATCACCTATTAAAAACTCATTAAATTCTTAAATGTGCTATAACATCTTGAAAAATCACTTTGTCACTTCATTTGAACCTCACTAGATGTTTTAACACATTAGGCCTTTAGCTACAAGTCACCTTAGGTCTGGAGAATGACCTTCTATCCATTATATATGATCTCAACAACTCATACAAATATAAAATGAACTTATGAAATTCTTTTCAATCTACCACCCATGTTCACATAGGTCACATGATTTTTTATATTCATCTCCTAGAGCCATCATGATCCTTCTTCCACCAGAATAGACATTCCTTGTTCAAAATATTCTTATCACTTCATGATATCATCCTTCATCAATTAAATCACTAATTTCTCATTAATTTTGACATAAATGAAAATAATCTTTCCAATAATCTCCCCTTTATCATTGATGGCAATCACTTTTTCTCCTTCTCCCCTATTTCTATTAATGACAAAGTGGACTAAAAAACAACTAAACTCACTCATAATCAAGCATGCATTTAAATATACTTTATATGATGAAGATACTAACCTAAATTTCATGTTAAAATATGAATAATTTATCCCCATTTAACATAAACATCTTGATCATATTCTTTATGTACCAATCTGGTACCTTCTTATTCTTTTACTAGGTAGCTTATCTTTGGATTCTCACTCACTCTTACTTACCTAATCCTTAGACCTATTAACTTAAAAAGCTCACAATATCCATTTTTTAATGAATTAATATTCAATACATTTTCAAAATTATGACTTGGTTTGATAAAGTCATCATATCAAATTTTTGTGACTTGTCTCTTGAGTTCACATTTGTAGCAAACTTCTCCATATCTCCATCATGACTGGAACATCTCACATATAATCCCCCTTGTTTTCAGCATGATTATTTTTAGGATTATAAATCCATCTAATTTATCTCCCCCTAACTCCATACTCCACTTTAATAACGTTTTTGAAATGAAAAATCAACTTATTTACAAAAGATATAAGACTCAGTTGGTTAGCTTATAAAAGATCCACCGTCCTCAATTAGACTCCTTAAGTCGTTAAAGATTGAAATAGTTTATGGCATCTTCAATAGGTCACCTCAGAAAAATATGTGTAAAAATAATTACATATACTTATCATATCATCAAATATATTCTCTTTTATATTCAAAATCCATCATGGCTCAAACCATTATAAGACACCTTCTTGGCTATCATACAGTTAAAATAGGTCTGTGAGACCTCATTCATTATGGTAATCATATGATACTCTTTTGAATCCTTCATGATATTAAAATAGGAAAAAAACAACATATAAATTGATCATATATGACCTTAAGGTCATTTCCATGCACAAAGGACACTAAATCTTCTCATAGAACTCTTCAAGGAATAACTCCTCGAACATTGTCTATACCTAGTCAATACCTTATTATGAAACACACAAATGTTAAATCACCTTAAAACCTATGAATATATTAATGTCACTTTAAATAAGTCAAATAATAATTTTATGACCATATGAGGTCACCATTACATGAAAAAACCAATGAAAATTAAGACACATCCTTAATGAATATTTTTGTAAACTTCTCTTCAAGATCACAAGGAACTTGTGATGCTATGGGACAAATGATTACTTTAAAAAAATCTAAGATAAATTAAAATGCACCAAAAATAATCCATCTCACTGATTAAAACATAAAAATTACTTTATAAACCATCACTCACTTCTTTGCATGATGAATACCTATATGAATCTTAGATAGATACAACTTCACTTATGTAGATTTTAGAATAATATGAAACCAAGAGACCCCCAGTCTGCCACTCTTATTTGAATATCTTAATCCTATTATTTATTTTAAAATATCTATACTTGGTATCCTCTTTTGATTCAACATCTTCCTTCTTCTCTTCTATCTTGTTATAATCATAGACCTTGTGAATACCTTTCTGAGTATCCACCTTTCACTTCAAAGCATCATGATTGAAAGCTAATAAGAGATTTTTTTTACAAGAATCTTGCTCAACTACAATACTTTGTTTTATTTTATTCATAGGTACCTCAATAATATACTCTTCCTTAACCATGGCATGCTATCCATTCTCACTCTTAGACTCAATCTTTACTGTCTTAGGACTCCAAACCTAAGTTTGGACCTTCTCATACCTTTTAGGGACTTCATAGCCTTTGACATACCCTAAAGATCTCTTTACTCCAAAAAATTTAGTAGTATGACCATATTTATGACAAAAATAACAAATAAAATTTATCATACCTTTCTAATTATGTGAATTACGACTTTTAGTTGACCAAATGGTTCTCCTTCCATAGTTTAATTCATTCTTGAGTGTTTTCTTACACTTACTTGATTTATGACCATAATTATTGCATGAAAAATAGTAATCATGAAATGAGTTAGCATACATTGAATAATTTGGTTATATCATTGACATTCTTATGTTTCTCATGTTCTTATTTTTTTATGTTCTTGGACTATTAAATTTTCAACTTCTTGAGTCTTGTTCAATTTGACTATGAGATCTTCCAAAACTATCTTGAGCTATTTAGACTCTTCTTCTCTTGAATTTAAGCTTGCATTTATAATAACCAACTGATACTTAATATCCCTGAAGATGATCTCATCCATTATAGCATATTTAGTCATGTCATTCTTTAGAGTACAAATTTTTTCTTCAAGAGCTTTAATCATAGACTTCAACTCATGATTCTCTTTCCTTAGTTGCTTTGTAATTTTGTGTTTCTAAGATCACCTTCAATATGTTAATATTAATCCAAAGGACCTGATATAATAATAATTTTTTGAAGTATATACTTAAATGGGGGGTGAATAAATTTCATAAATAACATTTTCAATTCGAAACACCATTCCATGAATCATACATAAGAGATCAATGTATAATCAAACAATCACATAAGTACATCAAAAGATAACATGATATATTATGTGGGAAACCCTCTTGGGAAATATAACCCACTAAATCATTCACATGAAATAATATCCTATAATTAAAATATTTAACATTTAGTGAATCACCCACTTCCCAAGGAGCTCAAAACCCTACCTAGTTGAGCACCCACACAACTAGTCTTTTGTAAGCTCTAACTTGTAAGGAGGTTCCAACACCCTAGGAAACTAAGAACCAAATAATATACCTTGAATATATTATCATATTGAACACCTATTTTTGAATCTTCAACTTATGATGGCCTCCTTTGTTTTCACTCTTTCCCCTTCACTCTTACTCAAACAACCTTTATGGATCACTTGCTTAATATGCCTCTTCTAAGATCATTAAGTCCAATTATCTATGTATACACCTAAAAAACATTTATCAGATATGCATGAATTATATTATTTAACATTTTATATTACTAAATGACCTTTATCTACTCCTTTAATTAGTTATTTTCTTTGTTGAATTCCACCCATACTCAACTAGTCTAAATAGGCCTATTAGGCCTTGCGTTTATACCACCCACTTCGTATAACCCATCATGGTCAAAAAATATCCTTAACCCACTTGTATCACACTTGAAATATGTTCATACACATTTCACATATGAGAACAAAACACTCCATAGGTTTTTTATAACCCATAGAGGCTAAAACTCAATTAGGCCTAATAGAAACCTAATGGAATTAACCCTTCACACCCACACATTACACTTGTGACCTATTGCACCACCTTTTTACTTAATAAACATATGAAAAACATAAAAAAATACTATAATATAACATTTTTAACTCCCACATAGGTCCATACCACCTATAAATCCAACTCACCACTTGAACCAAGCCATTTTAGCCTACTCACCATTAGGCCTAAAAACATAGAAAAGTTTGTCTTAAAAAATAAAAGAATACTATCACTTTTATCAAATAAAAAAATTGAAAAAAAACATTATATACATGGATAAGTTTATGAAGTCATGAATTATATATATATATATATATATATATATATATATATATATATATAAAATTCATGACTTCATAAACTTATCCATGTACATTTTACACCTTCACTTAGGATCCAAGCATCTAAAACCACCTCTATAACATGACCACTCAAACTAGTCAAACACAGTCAAAGTAAAATAAGGAAAATTTGAAATTTAACACTTGAATATGAACAAAAAATTACTTAAAATTAAATATAATAAACCTTTTATACTTTCTTGACATCTTAAAAATAATTTTTACCCTTAACTTAGGTCAAACAACTTCAAACTCACTTCTTTAAATTGACCACTCAGACTGCCTATAACTTCCAAAAGTATAGTTTGAATAACTTGATATTTTTACTTTAAATAACACTTTAATAAAATATAATACACATATATGGTTCCTATTATGTCTATATATCATTATTATTCAGTTATATCTCTTATCTTGGCATCAATCATTGGTCTAATAGACCAATCTCTCATACCACTTTCACACTACGCATACATAGCTAGACAAGCCTTTTTGGCTTTGAAAATTCAACTCCTTAAAATATATCTATACCTTAAAAAATTATTTTATGTTTAATTTATGTCTCAAACCATAAAAAAATATACATTTTATGCATCATATCTTTATATAAGGACTCAAACACATCACTTACCTTAGCATAGCTGGAACTGTCAACTTGGCTCAAAAACATAGTCATAGTGAGCATGACTCCTAACGAATATAGGATAAATTATTTTAAATAAAAATTTATTTAAAATTTCCTTTAAAAAACTTATCACATATCCAAAAAATAATACATAGATGTCTAATATCAAATATGAAACATATGGATTAACTTCTAGAACACACACCTTCACAGTTCATCTTACTCAGATAAGTCACTTTGAGAGCACATTTTAGCCTATGTATAAACAACCTATAAAATTTTAAAAAGGGTAAAATTAGGAATATGTAAAATTACACCAAATCATTTTATCCATCCCTAGTCACTTGTAACTCATCCCTAAATAGGTTCTCACTCTACCTAATTTCTTTCACTATTTTCATTGTCTAGTATATTAGTGATGGGTCAACTTGATTAATCAAAATTATTGACATAGATAACATATATTTCCAAACTAACTCCATATAACTCAATAAAAAATATTTACCTTCAACCTTCAATTATTTTTATGTATTGAATCAGTTAACCTTACCTATAAGACCAAAGTCTTTAGAAATAAGTAGTTGCATGTACCTTCTACTCATTGACCTAAATCACCATTGCCACATAGAGGTTTTTAGAGTCATATTAAACATCCAATCATTAAAATTGATAAAAAAATAATTTTTGGGCCAAACCCATTCACATCTTTCCAATCACTCCATTATGAGGGTTTGTAATCACAAAAACCTCCTTACCTTCTTAACATTTTTTTATAAAGTTGATGGATTGGTTTCTTTATAAAATTATTTTGAAAGATTATTAGGAACCTTAAAAAACTACTCCAAATGGATCAAGTTTCCATGGAAACTTTACACATGCCAGTGAGTATCTCAACTTCTTCTTAGGCTTGAAAACCTTCATTTTATATACATAGGAGAACTTTTAATGTGATATATTGATTTATATTTCTCCTCAAGACCTAAAAATTTGTACACACCTTTGAATCACCTATTAAAACCTCATTAAATTCTTACATGTTCTCTACCATCTTTAAAACTCACTTTGACACTTCATCTGAACCTCACTAGGTGTCTTAACACATTAGGCCTTCAACTAAAATTCACCTTAGGTCTAGAGTATGACCTTCTCACCACTATATATTCTCTCAACACCTCATCCACATCTCAAATAAACTTATTACATGCTTATAAATCTACCATCCATGTTCACATAGGTAACATGCTTTTATAAATTCATCTCCTAGAGCCATCATGCTCCTTCATGTACTAGAATATACATTCCATGATCAAATCTCTCTCGTCACTTCATGATATTTTAATTCATCAATGAAATCACCACATTTTCATTAAATTTAATATCAATGAAAACACTTTTTCCAACACATAAGTGAATATACTTTATCTCCATGAATGGTTTGTTGAGGATGTTTACAATATATTCTAATGTCTAGAAATATCTTAAATCAATGATTTACCCATGGATGAGCTATTTGATGAAGTCCAAGTGAATATCTATGTATTTTACCCACTAATTAAGTCCATGTAAATTTGAATAGTACTCTTTTTGTCACAATTGATGATGGTAGGTTGTTTGAACTAGATACCAAAATCTATGAGAATACCATGAAGTTAAATGGCCTCAGTAACATTGATAGCCCCCACAAATTACCTCAGTAGATGATCACGAAATAGCATTATACTTATTTATGAAATAAATAATTAGACCTAAACTAAAAGAGAAATTTTAATCTAAATTAGACTATAAATTGAAGTGGATTCTCATAGGGTTCCTACATGATATAGAGACTAGGCACATTACATATGATATATTAGGTCTAGTATGTGTCAATTAGATAAGGTTACTCAAAATTTATCGATACAAGGTAACCTAAACCAAAGGTGAAGTACAATAAACCTTAAGCCTAACTCCAAATAGAAATGGATTTAGAGTTGGTTTATAATCAACCACACGAAATTGATCAATAAAATTGAGAGCATACTTAGGTTATGCAATATTGATCTCTAAATTAGACTGATAAATATGAATCCCAAGGAATTAATGTAACATGCCTCAGTTTGCCATAGAAAATTTATCCTAAAGATCCCCTTTCACTTTTGTAATGGATGAAGAAGAGATATTAGTGATCAAAATATCATCAACATAAATTACCATAATCAAGAACAAATTATCCTACCACAAAAGATAGATGTTTAGATCTTAATGGCATTTGGTGAATTTTTCTATAATAAGGAATAAATCCATCTTGTCATACTAAGCTTGAGGGGCCTTTTTAATTCCATAGATGGATTTTTAGATTCTATATATAAGGGAAGAGTCTTAGAAAAATACCAAAGGATGTTCCAAGTAAATATACTCCTTAATATCACTATGAAGAAAGCCACTCTTCATATCCATCTGATGAACATCCCATTGTTTGGCTATAACAATATGAAGTGTGAGTCTAATAGAGTTAATTTTGGTGATTGGTGTAAATTTCTCTATGTATTTGAATTCAACAAATTATGAGAAACATTTTATGACCAACCATTCTTTGAACTTGCCAATGGACCCATCTTCTAAATACTTAGTTCAATATATACACCTGAATCAAACCATATTTAATCCCCTAGGAAGAAGTGTCAAGTCTTAAGTGTGATTTATAATATAGGAGTTAAACTCCTTATGCATGGTATAATGCCACTTATAAATACTTAAAGCCTCCTAAATTTTTTGTAGATCTAGGACAAACACATAAAAATCATGTTTACCACTATAAAAATCTAAACATATCTACCTATCATCTAAAGGATACCCAACCTATATACCTACACTCTATAGTATCTTCCTAGCCTAGATAGGACAAGAAGTGGATGAATCAAGTATAGAAACATCATCCTCTAAAGTGTGGTAAGATGTGGATGGAAATGAATACCCATCACTACTATCCCTATTAGAACTAAAAGAAATGTCCTTAACCTTTATAATGTGCTCAGGTTGATCTAAATTGTCTGAATCAAAAATAAGCGAGTACAATGAAGTAAGATGAATGTTTCAGTGAATTTAAGCTTATATTATACCAAATTAGAAGAAGAAAATAAATATAGGTATGGTTAACAAACCTATTAGATTACATGCACATTAAATTATATGATTATGAAGAACTCCTCTTTGGCTTGGAAGGATGACCCATAAAAAAGACAACACTAAAGCAAATGGTTGGTTAGATAAATAGCTAAGTGGATTTACTAGTGCTAGCTAGATCCTGATAGCAATAGCTTCATTGAGGTCTATCAATCCACACATTTTAAATAATTAAGTTTATAAATATAATAGAAATCAATTGCATCAATAATCAAAAGGTACTAAAATTAAACATAATAAATGCTTGATAAAGATAATAGACTATAAATAGCTAATATAGTGACAAGAATATTTAATAGTAGTGCAAAATAGCTTAGGTCTATTTCATAAAATCAGGTAGGGCTCTATGAATAAGTAGGGACATAAAAAACTAGATTAGGTTAAGGGTAGGTGGGTGGAAACTATATACACATAATACTTTTAAATTTATCAAATACTGACACTTTAAATCTTAAAATAACCCATCGCAACTCAATTGCCTTAAGGGGTGCACCAAGAAAGGGGTGGGTAGACCTTTGGTAATTTACAAGATTGTTATCCCTTATTGCCACATTATTTATAATCCATTCATCTCCTAAAACCTTTTCCTAAGCTATTTATCCTTCCTTGAAAATTCATCTAGTCTTTTCCTCTTTCTATCTTTCTTCTCTTTGCTTGACACCATTTTGACCTGTTTAACAAACTAGGTCAACCTGGTCAACCTAGTGTGGTTTAAGGTCACTTTATCTTTTTAGGTTTATTAGCCTTCCAACTAACCTAGCATAGACTTTAGGCATTAGCCCAAAAATGTGCTAAGTCAACTAGTTTAACCTAGCACAACTGATATTTTTATATGATTTTAAGGTTAGTTCTACCTATAAATATAAGGTCATTTCAATCATTATTATAATATTCAATCAAGAGTTATTTATTCACTCGTACTTCTTCACAATCTACTTTTCCACCATTCTACTTGATGAGAATTTAGTTTAGGTTTCTTATTTTGGAAAATATAGTCTTGTGGATAGGTCTTGGATGCTTTGGCCTAAAAAACTAATCCTTATGAACCACAACAATCTCTTTCAAAGCCCCATTGGTTAAGGGAGAGATTGAATCATGATGGGTTCACATTCAGGTAAGTATATTCTAACTTTGTTTTCTTCTCTTTTAGTAGATATAAGTAGCATAAGTATTGGATCATATAATATTTCTCTTCATATTCTATGTATTAGGGTGTTACTCATACTTACTTTATTTGAAGTTCCCTATACATGTTTGATTGTTTTGCATCTAACCCCTCACATTATGCCACAATATTTGGTACATACTAGATTAGTTTAGTTTTCTTATTAAAATAGTTTACTTCTCTTGTTTGTTAACATAAATGAAATATAAAACCATAGGACTCTTTTAGGGTTGTTGTGAAATTGTGTTAGACTTTAGGCTTTCAAACCCTTCCTAACATGATATATTGTGACAAGTGATACAAGTGATCCCCTAATCAGGTCTAACAAATCCATATATCGATCATGCTCTTGATTAACAAGTGATACCTAATTAAAATTTTAGGTGTGCTCTATCTTATCTAATCCAATATTAATTCATGTACATCATGAAATTCTAATTGCATACATTTTGGTGAACCCGACGTGAATCCTATCCCATCACTGGTTGGATTGTCTACACCTTTCCATTTTTGTTTCCTTTCTTATTTAGCATTAGCTTCACTTTGGCTTCACCTTCATTAAATTTTGGTGAGCCCAACATGGAACTAACCCTTGTAAAATTTATTCCACTTATTTCATTCTTTTTATCATCATTTCTATCATATATTATGACATACTAGGTTAATTCTATCGATCTAGTTATTTTTCTCTATGCATAAAAATAGGCAACTAGATCAATCAAATCGACCCATTATAGATTTTCAACATTTTTTATATTTCTAATTTAGCCTACTAGGTCAACCAGGTTGACCTAGTACACTTTTCATCTCTTATAACAATTTCCTATATAGCTTGGTTGACTAACTTGACCTAGTTCTATAGATTAGATCAGTTTTCTCCAAAGTTTTTGATCATCAATATCCTTCATTTCCATCTCTAAAATAGCAAGGTCAATATTTTATTCTCTATCTCTTTCTTTTCTATACTTTTCTTTCAAGTTTTCATTCTTCAAAACTACCCCTGCATAGCCAACTAGATCAACCTAGTCGACCCAATTCTATGTTATGTGTGTTGTTTGAAACAACTAGCTCAACCTGGTTGACCTAGTAGGTTTTTCTAGACCCTATCGACCTAGTTTTGTATGTTGTGCATATAGTGTTTTTACTATACTTTATTTCAAATTTGGAATTCACCTTGTATGTTAATCACATCTTTTTTTTGAGTTATTTTCATGATTATAATAGTTCACATAGTGTAATTAGGAGGTTTTTAATTAACCTCTTAGTTTCACTATTTCTATTTTATGCACACACAACCAAATCACAAAACATCAACAAGCATTTTAACATTTGACTACTCAAGGCAACCTATTTGGATTTCATGACCAAGGGGGATGTCAAATTGATGCTCTAGTCAAGTATAAATCATGGTTAATGGTATATTCTGGATAATCACCTGACACCCTAATCACTACAAAATGTGAAGTAAGGGATGGCTCCTAATACCAAGCATATATCATTTCCACTACAATCCCTTTCATCCTAAACTCACCTAAAACAATCCATATATTGTTATGTAGTACCTTGCTTACATCCAACTCCTTATCATTTAAAATTATTCTCAATAATCTAATTAACATTCTAAGTTGACCAATTAGCTAACTTTACTTTCCAAGTTGTCTACTTACTCTTTGCTCAATTATGTGTGCAATAACTTACATTATCCAATGTTTTTTCAAGGTTTTGCTTTGTTTGCATCAATTGGAATATCCAACATCAATTCAATTAACTATTTATTTACTTTCAACATTTACTTTCTTAGATTAGCTACAAAGTTATCTTGTTTTATTTCCCATCTTGTCATTAATATTTTATTTTTCCCTATCTACTATACTAGGATTACTTGGTTAACCTTGTACTATCACAAACCCTATTTTCTACCCCTATTCACTATGCTAGGTTGACTTGGTTGACCTATTATAATTTGTAAGTCCTATTTTTACACTAGGTTGACCTAGTTAACTCAGTTTTATTTCCTACTTTCCTTGTTTATTAACCTAATTCTTCACCTCTTCTAATTTACATTTTATTCATTTCCCTTTGGTCAGAATGAGGTCTCCTAACACAATAATTTTAGATATTCTTAATCTATTTAGATCCTATATGGGATGTTCATTTCTCCCTTTATCTTCCACCTAAGAACACCATCACTCTTGGGGTATTTCTTCTACTTCTTCATCTAAAAATTGTTACATGGTTAAAATAACACCTCAAGATGAAGTTTATGGATCCAATCCTTTATACACCTACCAAGAAACCTCTCAAAATAGTCAAACTAGTGTGGGATTGATTGACATAAGTTTACTTAACAATCCCACTAACAACCCTTCTTCTAATAATCCTCCCCCCAACAATAATTTGGGGAGTGCTCCTTCTAACACCAACCCACCACTTGATACAACCCAATTATTAGCCTAAGTGATTCAACAAATGAACATTATGCAAAATTTTAATACCAATCACATGATGTAACTTCAACAACACTTGACCAATGTGGCTAATCAACCTCCCGTCATGCATCCTCAAGCTAATCTTAATTGCATTCCTCCACTTCTTAGAGATTCCTTGGGTAATGTTATTCCTCAACCAATAATGAATATCAATATTCTTAAAACCAATTAAAATGATCCTTTATCTCCCTTCATTGTATCTATTGACATCGGTAACATATCACCAACTATCAAATATGATGGGACTAAAGACCCTGCCTCATTTCTTAAAGCCTTTGGTAATATCTACAGAGAGTGGTTCCCAACTAATACATTTGATAATACTAAAATCTTAGTTAAAAATTTCACTGATGATGTATTATAATGGTATAATCAATTACCCCAACATTATATTTGGCAACTTGAAGATTTGTTCAATCCTTTAGTTAAAGAGTTTCAACACAATGATCTTCTAAAAAATTATCTTAGCCATTTCATAAATGCTAAGCAATTTTATAATGAATTGGCTCATGAATTTATTAAAATATGGAAATCCTTAGCTCATAAAGTTGATTATAATATGTATAATGATAACCTATTCAAACTCTTTATCACTGCTTTAACTCCCACTCTTCAATACAAGGTTTGAACCTTTGCTCCTAAAACTCATAATGAAGATGTTGACCAAGCTAAATAGCAAGACTTTCTTATGAATCAATTCAAACCTAATTATAAACTTATTAAAGGATATTTTCAAACATCTAATATCATCACTAGTAACACTTCTCAAACCAAACTAGGAGTTATAAAAAATGATATTCCTTTACCATCTCACATACCTCTTTTGGTAAATCAAATGAGATAATTTTTACTACCCTCTAAACCTTTTATATATCCTAATTCTCTTCCTAAGTGGTATGATCCCAATCTCTTTTCTTGGTTTCATGTCAACATTGGACATTCTCATGAATCTTGTAGAGGGATTTATAAATGTGATGTTTCTTACATGTTTGGTGATTCATTAAACCATGAAACCATGATAAAAAATCATCATCAAGAATACACTAATGCTTCTCAAAAATGACAATCATATAAATATTATACATCTAATAACCAAAAATATTCTTCTCATAATCAATTAACTTCCAACAATGTTTGTGTAATTGATGCTAATTATGACCAATAATTTAACAACTCTTAACATGTTAATATAAATAAGGTTAATTATCATAAAAAACTAGCTCACAAAGATCCTATTAACAAGCCTAAGACACCTTCTTTAGAGGAAAAATTGCTTAAAGATACTACCACCATCAATATTGAATTGAAATCACTTGAGGAACAAATTCCTCCTTTTGATCCTCTAACCACATCCATTTTTACAAATTCTAATCTTTCTTATAAACCTCATGGCTCTTCTTCTAAATCTCATTGGCATTTTCTTGAAGAACTCAACTCTATGCCATGTAAGATTCCTCTTATGGATTTGGTTTGAACTTCACCTTATCATCATAAATTCCTTACATAACAACTCCAAGAGATCAAATATTTATCATCTTTAGGTGAAGAACTACCTTCTATTGATTCTCAACCAACTAACATTAATACCATTGAATCTATGTGTCCCTCTTCCAATCCTTCCATTGAATTCCTTGAAGAGGATATGATTAATGATGAATTTTTATTTTGTGCTGATGATCTACCTCTCTTCATCAAACTAGCCATTAATACCACCCTTATTCAAAAATTTCTAGTTGATGAGGGTTATGGTATTAATGTGACCTCTTTATGGTTTGTAAAACAACTTGGCTATAATAAACATTATCTTAAACAAACCCATATTACTTGTCATGGTTTTGATAAGACTAATAAAAATCCACTTGGTTTTATATGGCTTCCCTTAACCATTATTCCTAAGACCATTCTGACCAAACTCATGGTTCTTGATCTTCCTTATCTTATAACATACTCCTTGGTCATCTATGGACTCATCAAATGAGGGCCATTACTTATTTTGGTAATCAATGCATTAAATTTATACACAACAAAAAATGATATAAGCATGATGCCAATACCAACTCATGGAGTATCCAATTACTAATCCTAAATCACAATATCATGTTCTTACAATCCCTAAAATTAATAATGCTCCTTTATCTGAGTTCATCAATATAAATCTTGATTTACAAGTCACTCTTATATATTTCAATGATAATAATCCAAATGAATTATAGCATGCTTGCAACACCACCAAATTACCTCCATATGTTTCAAAGAGGTTTCCTCCTCTTTTTCTAATGGATCATACCATTCCTCCCATAGATGAGATTATTGATTTCCCCCCTCCATGTAATGTTTAAGAGCCATATTTACCTAAAGATGCTTTTACTTGCAATGATTTTAGAGTGGATAAATTTTTTCAAGATACTCTCACCATGTCTCCTTGAACATTTATTAATCTCAAGATTTCACCTTCTAAATATCATCTTGAAACTCAAGCATGCACAATTTCTCCCACATATGATGACAACTATATCATGGACCAAGCTCAATCTAGAGACTTGGATGTCTTACATTATCAAAATATCTTAGCCTAAATTCATTATTTAAATTTAGATGTGCATACCATTTCTATAGATAATAACTTATAACCTAACGGTGTGCTTCTTATTAACCCTCCTCTTTTCAATTCTCCTTAGGTGGTAGATCAAATCATACCTTCTACACCTCTAGAAGTACTTTCATCTTCTTTACCCCCTTCATATCCTTCTATTGAATCTAATCCTTCTCCTATCAAATATGCCATCAACACTCCATCTACCTCTTCTACTCCATCTAATTCTTCTACTCTTGAAATCACACTTGATGCCAAGTCAATTGATGTCCATCAAATACATTCTGAATATGATTTCCATGGTAAGCAAATTTTAGATCTAGAAGTATATGTTGAGTATTTTGGTCCTCTTCCTACTTTGTCTAGTTATGAATCAATTCTTGAGTTACTTTATGCTTGGGAACCTCAACTCCCTTAGCAACATCATAAACTTGGAATTTTTAAAACTAAAACTCCTCACTTCAACAACTTTGTCACTATCATTGATGCCAAAACTAATATAATTTCATCCTTACCCAACACACCATACCATTTTCAAGATGGTAATGACATGTTTATTAAATAAATAACTCATATCAAATATGGTACTCCCTCATACCCTCAATTGATCATAGTTTATAAAGAACTTTCACCCTCTAAATATGATAATTTTAGCCTATTTTTTGATAAGTATCAAGAGGAATTCACTTGGTCTTACCAAGACATACTTGGCATTGACCCTAGCATAATGGTCCATAACATCATTACCTATCCTGATGCTAAACCTATGCATTAGAAGCAATTCAAAGTTCCTCCCAAAGTTACCAACTTATGCCATAAGTAAATCATCAAGCTACTTGATGCTAAATTTATTAAACCTATGGATTATTTTGAATGGGTTTCCAATATTGTTCATGTTTATAAAAATTTCACTTTGGTTATTCATATTTGTATTGAATTTTTCAATCTTAATCTTGCTTGTCCTAAAGACAACTTTCCTTTACCTTCAATAGATGCCATTTTCAATTCCATGGCTGCATATGAAAAGTTATCTCTTATGGATGGATTTTCAGGATACAAGTAGATTCATATCACTCCTGAGGACTAACATAAGACTATTTTCACCATAAAATGGGGCACCTATTGTTATGTTAAAATGCCCTTCAGTCTCAAAAATGTGAGGGCCACTTACCAATGTGCAATGAATCATATCTTTCATGACCTCATCCATAAAATTGTCACAACCTATGTGGATGATATTATCACCAAATCCAAACACCGTACAAATCATCTTTATAATCTTGCCATCATATTTGACCATCTCATTAACTATAAAGTCTGACTTAATCCTTTGAAATGTGTCTTTAGAGTTACATCTAGTAAATTTTTAGGATTCTTAGTCTTTCTCCATGGCATTGATGTTGACCTAGCCAAGCTTAATGCTATTATTAGCATGCCTATTCCTCATTCTATTCCTGATATTCATACCTATTTAGGCAAACTTGGGGCAATTAGATGATTCATTACTAAGATGGCTTATCAAATTTACTCTGTTAATTCCTTTCTCAATAAAGGTACAACCTTAGAATGGATGATGCATATCAAAAATCATTTGACAATATGAAAGAGTCATTACTTCATCCACCTACATTTTATCCTCCCTTTAATGATAGACCTTTGATTATCTATATTTATTTCACACCCATATTATTAGGGGCAATGCCTACCCAATAGGATGATTTAGGGAAGGAGTATGCCATCTAATATATTAGTTAAGGCCTCATTGATTATGAAACACATTATACCAAATTTTAGTGTGATTACCTCACTATCTATTTCACAGCTAAAAATATTCATCACTACATGATTTACAAAGCCAATTATGTCATTTTTCATTCTAACCCCTTCATCATTTATTTTCCAAAGCATTTCTTCCAGAAGATAGAATTGGCAAGTGGATGGTCTTACTTATGGAATTCAATCTTCGCATCATCACACAAAAAGATGTAAAAGGAAAAGTCATAGATGACCAACTTTTTTTAGCTCCTATTCCATCTACTTCTTCTCTTCAAAATAAACTTCTAGATGATAATATCCTTTACATTGAAGACATTAATCAAGTAATTTCTTTTAAAGATTATTTTCATAGCTTTACTACCAATCTTGAAGCTAATCAACTTGATGAATCTTTCACTTCCTCTAGTACTACTAAATCAAAGGTAATTGTCGAAGAGCCAAAAATTAGTTTTGATTTACACAAGGATACTTGGTCCCTTCACTTTGATGGTGCTAAATCCCTTTTAGGAGCTGGGGTAGGTTGTATTCTCACTAATCCTCTTGGTAAGACAATTCCTTTAGCGTTCTATTTTACATTTCATGTCACCAAAAATATGATCAAATAAGAAGATCTTATCTTAGGTATGAGAGTTTCTCTTGATTTATACATAAAATATCTTCATCCTTTAGGTTATTCTCAATTCCTTTATCATCAAGTTAGTGGTTCTTATCAATGTAAAAGTGAAAAAATTATTGCCTATCATAAAATTACAATCACTCTTGCCAAGGATTTTTTCTCTTTCATAATTAAGCCTATTCTTAGAGATCAAAATTCCATTTTTGATTATCTTACCTCTTCAGCTTCTCTTTTTCATCCACATCAAGTTATTTTTTATCCTTCTTTTATCATACAAATAATCAAATCTCTATCATCTAACCACCCTCTTGATTCACTTATTTACCACAATGAGGATGTTACCATCTAATAATGCTCATGGTATCAAGATATCATCCCATTCTTAAAACATCAAACTTATCCTCCTGACTTAGATTCTCATGGAAAGACACATCTTCACAAAAAAGCTTTTAAGTACATATTTAGACATAACATCCTTTATTATCACAATGTTAAAGGTGCCTTTCTCTATTTTGTCATGCAAGATGAGGTCCCTCCTCTACTTGAACAAGCAAATGGGGGAATTTGTGGTGGTCATTGTAGTATACATGTTATGGCCTATAAATGCCTATGTATGGGTTACTATTAGCTTACTCTAGAAAAAGATGCTATTAAATATACTAAAATGTGTAATCCTTGTCAGCTTCATGATGATCTCATTAATTATCCACCAGCTAAACTTTAAACTATCAAATATCTATGGCCATTTTCCACATTGGGATTAAATCTCATTGGTAAACTTCCTCACTCCTAAGATGGGCATGTCTTTATTATCACTACTACTAAATACTTTACCAAGTGGGTTGAATCCATTCCCCTTATTAATGTCACTAGTCCTACCATATCTAAATTTATTTTAGACCAAATCCTTTGCTATTTTGGCACTCCTCACACCATCATTTATGAAACTAGTGGTAATTTCAAAAATAAATATATCAAACAAATTTGTAGCAAATTCAAAATCAATCATAAGTTTTCCACTCCTTATCATCCATAGTGTAATGGTCAAGATGAGGCCACTAATAAGATTATCAATAAAATTATTCAAAAATTAATTCATGAAACCTACATGTATTTGTATCTTCATCTTTATCTTGTACTTTAGGCCTATTGGACTAGCATTCATACTGCCACTAGAGCAACTCCATTTTCTCTAGTCTATGGTTCTGAGTCAATTCTTCCTCTTGAAGTTGAGATTCTTTCTCTTCACATATCTCTTCATGAAATTATTCCAAATGAAGAATTACATGAGGCTCACCTTCATGCCCTTGATCTAATTGATGAACATAATCTCTCTATCTTACAACATAATCACCAATATAAGGCTCACATTACTCGATAACATAACAAATGTGTTAAATTTTGCACATTTAATGTTGGTGATCTTGTCTTTAAATTAGACTACACCAATGACAAAGAAGGTAAATACACCCAAAAATGGTGGGGCCCATACTTATTTAAATATATCCTTGGTTTAATTATTTACTATCTTTAAACCAATAAAGGCCATGTTTTTAAGGAACCCAACAATGCTCGATTACTCAAAAAATACTTTGCCTAATCATTTCCTTCTTATCATGAATTCTAACTATATCTATATAATAATTTTTTTAGGTTTATTAAGCATGGGCCTCTCACTCTTCAGTAGTTATTTCTTGTTCACAAACCTTTAGTCCTCTCTTTTTGGTCTTTTAGTTCCTTGATGTACCATAGTCTTCCTTATTTTCTTTCATTTTCTCTTATTTTTCACACCCCTTGGGTTTTTCTTTTGAGTTGATTTATAAGACCATGGATAGGATTAAAAAGACCTCACAAAACTACCATAATTTACTTATTTTCCTTCTCTTTTTGCTACTTTCCAATGTTATTTTAACATCCTTTAGGTTTTTCTTTTTTGAGGTGCTTTGTAAAGAGGCTCCCTCACTTTGTTTTTCTCTTGCTTATTATCACCCTCATGGGTCTCTATTTTATGAATTTATTTGTAATATTGTGGATAGGACCTAGACCTACTCATAAAATTACCATTATTTTCTTGTTCTTAAAATTTAGCTTTTGCTTCTTTTGTTAGATGGAATTCATAAACAATCTATGTTAGCATGTTTTCCTCCATTTCCCTCAATCTTATGATAAGCAGTCACACCTTTACTATAATTGTATCCCTCTTTTCCATTCGTCACTTTTTTTGTGAAATTTTGAGTAGTTCAAATTGTTCCACATGTCATTTCCTCTTGATTTCCCCCTTTCTTTCACCTCCATATTGGATAAAATAATGTCAAAGTCAAGATAGCACTTTTATTTCACTTGGATTTATGAGACTCTTAGACCCCATGCTCTTTGATGTTCTCTCTCTTAGAAACCTTATCCCAAGTTTTTAAATGAAAGTCATATTTAGCACCCATGCTTGTTTTTCTAAATTTGTATGGAGGAGGAACCAAAAAAAAGCCATCAAGAAAGTTAAAAGCCAAATCATTTGAAACAAAAGGCAATGATATCTAAAAGGCAACATATAAATCTCAAAATTCAAATTCATACCAAAACACAAGATTACAAGAACATCTCTTATCTCTAATCAAAGCTTAAACTCCATAGTCAGCTTTACATAGAGTCAAAGTCCTTTGGTTTGCAATAGGCTAGTAGATTGGAATAAGGGAATTTAAAAAAAAAGCTTCTAGTGCTACTTAATTTCTCATGTAAGTACGTAATCTTTGTAGTAGACTGATGGATCTATAAGGGGTCCTAAATAATGGTGAACACATCATGGGGAGGTATGTCCATTTTAATTTTCATGCATGTAGTCTTCATGGGATGATCTATATACTTCATTTATTGACCTAAGACTTGTGTAGCTAAGAGAAGTTCTTCAGAGTCCCTAAGGTTGATAGTCCTCTTGTTTTGAAAAAGAAAATTTGGTTGTCTTGACTTTGATAAAAAAATTCTCTACCTTGGTTTTTACTTCATTCTCCCCTCCACCCATTTCATCTCCCCCTTGACAACCAAATTTTTATTCCAAATCTATTTTCCCTCTTCTTTAAATTCCTTCTTCTTCATTTCTTAAAAACATGCTAACACTACTTTGTTTCAATCTTATCTATCTTTAGACACAAAACATGTCTGAGAAACTATGGATCACCTTTTTCTTTTACACCATAAAATTTCCATTTCTATACTTGTTTTACTTACCATTAGCCACTTGTTTTTCTATAATTTTATTATAGATCCCTGAGTTCATACCCTTTTTCCATTGTTGAGTGAGATGTGGATTGCTACTGTTCACTCATAAATATTTTTTTACCATTTTGTTTTCCTTTTAACCATTGATTCATCTTGCTTATCATTCCTTTTTAAATATGTATCCTTGGTTTGAATTGGTGAGTTTACCTTTCCTTAATTTAGGTTTACTTGTTTGAGTTTTTTGGTCTTTAGTAGCCTTGGCTTTTTGGTTACTTGATTTACTTTTCTTTGACTTGGTCATTTGGTCTAACATAGCACTTGTCACCCAACTTGCCAAATTACCAAGTACATCCCATCCACAATCACTAATTATATTATTTTCTTATGTTTATTTATTTTTCTCCTTAGTTTTATTTTTTTAGGTTTATTAAAAGTAGTCTCTATGCCCTACACAATCAAAACTAAAAACACCACTGACAATCATCTCGAGATAAAGGTAAGTCAAGGTATGCATCAGTTTTAATTTTTAGTTATTTAATTTTTAATTAGTTTAATTTTTTCATTTACTTTTATTTATTTTATGTTTTTTAAAATATTATTTTTTTCAGCATCAACATTGTGTGTGCCCTTATGTTCTTTCTTGAAGCACCATCCCCTATTACATCTTAGTGACACATGATGAGCTTTGAGTGGGGCATATGTATATACATAATATTTTTAATTTTTATCAAATACTAACACTTTACACCTTGAAAGAAACCATTATGAATCAATCTCTTTGAGGGAATGACTTAAGGGGTGCACTATCAAAGGGGTGGGTAGACCTTTGGTGATTCATAGGATTATTGTCCCTTATTACCACATTATTTATAATATATTCATCTCCTAAAACCTTTCCCTAAGCTATTTATCCTCCATTTTCACATTCCTCTTGTCTTTTCCTCTTTATATCCTTATTTTCCTTGCTTGACACTCTTTTGACCTATTTAACAAAATAGGTCAACTTGGTTAACCTAATGCAGTTTAGGATCACTTTATCTATTTAGGTTTATTAACCTTCCAACCGACCTAGCATCTTTAGGCATTATACCAAAAATATGCTTGGTCAACTAGGTCAACCTATCATAGTCAACATTTTTGGATGATTTTAGGGTTAGTTATACCTATAAATACAAGGTCATTTCAATCATTATTAGAATATTCAATTAAGAGTTATTTATTTGCTTGTGCTTATTCATAATATACTCTTCCACCATTCTACTTGAGGAGACTTAGATTAGATTTTTTATTTTTGACAATATAGTATTATGGATAGGTCTTAGCTTCTTTGGCCTAACAAAGTGATCCTTACAAAACATAAAAATCTCTTGAAAAGCCCCATTGGCCAAGGAAAGATTGAATCATGATGGGTTCACATTTAGGTAAGTATATTCTAAATTTGTTCTCCTCTCTTTTAGTAGATAGAAGTAGCATAAGTATTGGCTCAAATAATATTACTATTCATATCATATGTATTAGGGTGTTACTCATACTTTCTTTATTTTAAGTTCCCTATACATATTTGATTGATTTACATCTAAACCATCACATTATGACACAAGATTTGATGCACACTAGATTAGTTTACCTTTCTTATTATTGGAATAGTTTACTTTCTCTTGTTTGTTAACATAATTGAAATATCAAATCATAAGACTCTTTTAGGGTTGTTGTGTGATTGTGTTAGACTGTAGGCTTTATAATCCTTCCTAGCATGATATGTTGTGAAAATTGATAAAAGTGATCCCCTAATTAGGGATAGTAGATCCCAATGTTGGTCATGGTCCCACTTAATAAGTGTATACCCAATTGGAAGTGTAGGTGTGCTTTATTTTATCTGATTTAGGATTAATTCATGTATATCATGAAATTCTAATTACATACATAAATAACTTATTATTTTTTTCCATAGTGACTATCAGGGGTTGATGTGACCATTAGTGGTTAAGGTGACCATCGATAGTTAGGGTGATTGTTAGTGGCTGGGTAGACCATCAATGGTTGAAATGATCATTAATGGTTATTATGTGTAGGTCTGGGTTGGTAAATAGTTAATTGACAAGATCAAAAGGATGGATTTCAAGAAATGGGTTAGTGTTGGGTTGAGTACAAAAGGAAAATAAAGTAAATGAATATTAAAAAATAAATACTTATCTTATATAAGGTTGATCAATGGTTAATTGAAGTGATTGACTCTTTAATGGGTTTTGACATGATTTTAGTAGAGTAACAGTATTTGTATCTTTGATAGAGTGATGGTGGAAATTTGGCTCTCTAATGTGATGGCTAGATTAATAGATTATTGATGATGATTTACCTATAAAATAAAATAACTCTATATGCACAAGATCTTGATAATAATTTCATATGGATTTCACCTTCCTGCTCCTCTCTTCTTATAGGCAAGGCAAGGGAGTTACAACAAGACATTAACTGAGCCTTCTAATTATAACTCACTCAGGTAATGGCTCATAGGTGGATTAAGACCAATTATTTTTTAAAAATAAAGGTGGGGTAACTTGCATGTTTATGGTTAAGGAGGTACACCCTAACCATCGATGGTCATCCTAACCATTGACAATCATCTTGACTGTCAATGGTCAAGGGTGAAGGGTCAAAGTGAGTAAAAGGTTGGTTAAGTTATTTGGGAAAACTAACCATGATTAGGATTGGTTAGGGATTGAAGGGTCAAATTGGTTCTAAAGGGGTCCTAAGGTGATGTATGGGCGTTTCAAAATTTATAATCATGATGTGCATATTTATGGTGTCTACATTTTCCCCCTTTTTATTATACATCTTTAAATAGACAAGATGCAAAACAAAAATAGATTTCTATTCAACGGTCTAATTTACCTAAGTATGGGAAGAGGTGTTCCACCTTAAACCAAGAGTCAATGATGTAAAAAAAAATTGGGTGTGAGTTTGATAAGGTAGATGAACGTGATGATGAAGGTAGATGTCATGAAGGTGGGTGATGGGTTGGTCACTAAATCAAAAATAAGCACACAAAGTGTGATTAAAAAGTGTAATAGCCAAGATCATGTGATAGCCAAGATCGTGCATAGACGAAGTTACCATAATTGGTAAATATAAGGGTTAGTGATAGAAGGACAAGTGACAAGTGGACCACATGACCATAATTAGGTGTGGTGGTTGGGTACACTCACAAGTATCCTATGTGATATTTGTACTTTGGTGGGTATCTAAGGTAGGAAGTGCTCTAGATGAAAACACAAATTAGCCAAGTGTCATAGGTATCTAAGGTAAGAAGTAATCCTAAGAATACATAATCAGGTCTAGTAAGCATGAGGTGGTGTAAGTTAAAAAGTTGGATAACATGGTAATGTTGTCATTATGGTCATCACAAAATGCATACTAGTTAGGACAAAATGGACTAATGATAAGATGATGAGGTGGTTGGGGTGAGTGGAGAAGGTAGTCTCCATGGGTGGGTGTGATTTGGCTGTACTAAGTAAAAAGGGTCTACTTATAGGTGATTGAAAAAAGGTGAGCCTCACGATTGTTGGATAGTCATTCTAACCATTGATGATTAGGGTAAAATCCCTAAAAGTCCATGGGTTAAAAGTGAAAATTGAATCACTTTTAACTCATTATAAAATTTCACATTATTGATATTGGAGCTATGGAATATTGGGAGAGAGATCATTGATGGTGATGACTAAGGTGGACCTACTAAATTGGTGTGAGCAAGAGGACCTAAGGGACTAGTTAGGATGTAGGGAGCATGTAGGCATAGATGAGGATGAATAGGCCTATGGCTTACTCCATAGTGGTGATCATAGAATGAGGTAAAGGATGCCATTAAATGATGAGATTAGCCTATTTTTTGAGATTACATTGAGGTGTGAGGGTAAGTTGATTAAATTTTTAGGTTTGGATGGTATGACCTAAGTAGGTATTTTATGTGATGTGGGCAAATTGGTGGGTAAAATTAGAATTTGACAGGGTGGCATAGGGGAGCTAGGGTAAGGTTTGGTATTGGATTTTAGGAAGGATTAGAGGTTTTTAGAAGTTTTTAGGGTATTTAGGGTTTGGGTGTACCACTAACAAGACACCCATAGTGACCATCAATGGTCAAGTCTGATTATCAATGATTGATACCCAAAAAGGTAAGGACACCAAATTATCGATAATCACTGTGAGAGTCAATGGTTGACTCATCTAATTTTGTGTATATGATATAAAAATTGCCTATGGTTAGATTAGGTGGGAGATAATTTTAGAGTTATAAATGGTTGAGGCTAGATATATGGGTAGATGGGCAAGGTGATAATAAAGAATGAATGGGTAAATCCTAGGAGGGTGATGGTCAAATAGGTGAAGGGTAGATAAAGTTGGTAAATAAGATAGGGAACTAGGTTGTGTGATAATGATTATTTATAGGCTAGGAAGTAGATATAAATACATGATCAAGTATCACTAATCTTCTTAGAGATCCAGTAGGGGAAGACCCTAGCCAACTAGGCCCATATAGAGGAAATTGGGTTGGGGGTGATAAGGCACTATCAACATGTGCCTTGAGATGCCTCTATGATAATAGACCTCATCAAGAGATGGGATCATACTATAAACACCTTCCTAATACCAATCGACAAGATGATGATCTTTCTTAAGGATGTACATATGATTACATGACTTCCACTCTGAGGTAATCTGATCTATCACATAGAGTGAGATGAGTGGGAGGAGCATATTGAGATTTTGTATGATAGTGATAGTGATCAGGTCCAATGGCATATTGGTGGGTTTAGTTACAACATGTTATATATTAGGGCTCTAGGTGAAAGGAGACTTTTGATGATGCTCATGATTATCACTTTTATCTTCTTGACTTGAGTAGTGGGAGGTTCCCATATTTGCTATTGGGGGTATTGGTGGAGTTACTATTGGGGTGTATTATGTTTGGTTGGATACTTATTCTCTTGGTACAAATATATAGGGAGCTATGGGGGTTTAGGTCCCACAAGAAGTATGGTATCAATGTTGGCTGGGTTCTACATTGCTAGGCCTATGAGCACATTTGGGTGTTGAGGCTAGTGGGGATGCCATAGGCAAGATACCTATAGATAGATTCCCAATTAGGTTCATGTGGTGGAGAGGTGACTTCACCACTTTAGGATCAGGGGGAGGAACCCATGACATTGATTGGTTTAGAGGTACATTGGGTACACTAGTGATCAAAGATATCACCTAGAGACCTTATGTTCAATTTCCAATGTGGCTTGGCTATAACAGGTAGACACTCTCCCTATAGAGTTACAAATGGATATTTGGTAGGTAAGATGGGGAGGTGGAGCTTATCCTTTTCTATAAGTTACATAGATATTTCATCTTGGTATAAGATATTCCAAGTACATTTTTGAGGTATAGGCATGAGGACTCAAATATTTTATTACCAGATCCACATATCATGCCAACTTTGCTAAACACGAGGAGTTGTTAGCTAGGTCATAAATAGATGATTACAACTTTATAGATGGGTACATGTTATAATACCTAGAATTATATGTGGTGGGAAATATTAGTGGGGATAATGGAGTTATGAGGCTGATGGTTATAAACCTAGCTAAGGGATGGGGCCAAATGGCATAGGCATATGGGGCTAGCCTCAATAGATAGGTAAGGGTGGTGTTAGCCATTGCAAAATCATAGGTTACAGTGTTACAAGGATAGGTGGCTGGTCTATAGGGTTAGGTTTTAACTCTTATAGGTGATAGGGACTAGGTGTGGGCTTCACTAGCCTTAGTGACATAGTAAAAGAATTTCCTAAGGTAGAGAGGAGGGGTAGTGGCATAGGTAAGACCACCTAGCACCATCCCCATGGCATGATACCTAGCTACAATGGAGGAGATATGGTATTATTAGGCTACTGTAGTATAAAAAATGCAAAAATTGGTAACTTAAGCGTGGCTAATGACACCTAACCCTTTGGTCCCTCTTTCTTGCTCTCATAACCCTCTTAGGCTTATTTTCATTGTTTCCCAGTCATTCATATCCTTCCAAACTTTATCCTAGCTTATCCAAACCAATTTTTCTATGACTAATCCATCCCCCAAGTCTCATTTGCTTAGGACAATATCACTAGATTATGACTATAGCATTGGTACCATTCCCATTTGCTTTTAGAGCTATTGTTCAAGTCCATTTTTGGCCCCGACAGTCAATTTATTCTAGTTTCCCATCCTTATCCTTGCTGGCCTAATGACATCATATTTATCCCATGACAAATAAATCCCTATAAATTCCTATTCAAATTTTATTGGGAAAGGGTTGGCAATTATCACTAAGCAAGCAAGAATACTCAAGCAATCTTCCCTATTCTCTGCATACAACTAGCTAATATACTTAAAATCATATTAAAATTATTACACCAGTACATAACCACCTTAAGCACATTCAATGTAGCATTCTACATATTCATATACACATTTGTACAAAGCACATCAAGCGGGAGAAATACATATGGCTTGATCCCTTTTTGAAGTATTGGTATGTAGGTAGTGTGCCCACACAAAAGATGTGAAGCACATACAGTGCATCTTACACACACTAACCCATTATTTCTCATAATTGGTCAAATCACAAAAGAAGATAGATTTTAAATAAATAATCTTATCTACAGGGAGCTATATAGACTTTCAGCTACTGAAACTTTATAAACAGGGTCACACAAACATTGTAAACAAAACCAAGAAAGCTCAAATCCTCGAGACAATAGTGGTAGAGGTAGACTATAGTATCGGTGCCGCTACTATCTAGTTTTGGTGCTCCTATCCAATCACAAAATGAAGTTTAAATCTTAGTTTATGAGTGGCTCAAACCTACATAGTGAATTCCATCGTCTGTCTCAATTGGATCAATTAGTTTCTAGTTAAGTTTTGTTTTCTTCTCCTTATTACTATTATTAGAAAAGTTTGAAATGCAATTAATTTAAAAAAATAGTATCTTAATTATTTTTTATTTATTTACTGATTTTACTACTCAGACTATTTAACTAAATTGGAATAATACACCAATATTCCCAAAAATTTTAAATCATTTGGTGAACCTAACTTACTTCATTTATACATAAAAACCATAGAAACCCTAGGGTAATTTTCCTACTAATTTTTTATATATTTTTTAATTTTTTATTATATAATAAAATGATAAATTAGCATTACATTTTTAAATTTTGTAGTAGTTTCAAAATTATTTTCTTGTAATCCCTAATTGCCCATACTAGGTCCCAGTATTTTTCCAATTATTTTTTAAATTTTTAATAGCATATTTAAATCATAAAATCTATTCAAATTTAAAAATTCAATAGTAAATTTAAAACAAATTTATTTTTCAAAACCCTAGTTGCATTTACTAAATCCCATTAAATGACTAATTTCCCAATAAATTTCTGATTTTTTAATTACATATTTAACTTAGATATTCACTTTCAATTTCAAAATTATTACTCAAAAAATAATTTTGCAAAACCCTAGTTGCATGTACTAGTTCCTATTTTCTTATTGAGGTATTACCTGACATGTTTTTAAACTTCATATCCTTTTTATGAATATTCTAGCTCCTTGTTTAGATTATATCCATTTAATATTTTTTGCTATTATCTAATTTTTTTTCCTTATGCCACCTACATCCCTCACATCTCTTCCTTTGAGATGAAGTGTAATACTTTGTGGAAATCCTCCTATATTCACCCATATTCCTACAACTCGACCATATACCATGGATAAACAACCAACTCAGATTCATTTTATAGATTCTACACATCTAGATTACACTAATTTTAATAAAGATAACTGTGATAATGAGCAGTATGAAAATAACAATGATGATGTACACACCAATTCTCATACTCTACCACATTGGTCTACTGATCCACTTCCACCAATTATTGACAATGAAGTTATCCTCAACAAAGATTTGATCCTACAAATTTTTTAAGAAAGACTTTGAGACCAACCCTAAGATCATACTCTTATCTTACAATCTATCATAGAAATTAAAAATGCTAAGCAAGTTGAATCATTCATTCCTTCAAAGCAAGTAGTTACACATAAAACTATGGGGGCAACTATGTCTCATCAACCCCTATAGCAACCCAAATTGCCTCTATGCCACCAATTACAACTAGTAAATCTTTGTTTCCTAATATGGTAGCCCTTGTGTAAGAGATAAAATCTCTTCAATACAATGTGATACATCTTGAGCAAGGTGCCTCTAGACCTATGCATGATTTGGATTCTTTTACTCTACTGCATACACCATTGGCACATTGCATTGCTTCTATATGTTTACCACAAGGTTTTATTCAACCCAAGCTTACTCTATATGATGGCAAGGGTGATCTAGGGACACATTTGGGAGAATTTCATGTAACATGCTTGGACTATGTACCAAATGATTGGCTACTTACCAAACTATTTCCATGGAGCCTAAAGTATTTTGCTTTCCAATGGTTCTATAGTCTACTAAATTAGTCGATCAATACATTTAATACTTTATTTGACATGTTCCTAGCTCATTTAAAAATTAACATTAGTGATAAAGTTTTATATTCCCAAGTTACATAATAAAAACAAAGGACCAATGAGCATCTCATAGATTATGTTCTTTGATATAAGACTATCACTGCTAAGATGACTATCCCCATGGCCAATCGAGAATTATAAGATCTATTCAAACAAAGTCTTCTACTAGATTCGCATGAGTCAATTATTTTCAAAAGATTCTCTTTCTTCACTAAACTATGTCACATGCTAAAGGAAAGAGAATTCACATTAATTTCAATGGGCAAACTCAAGTACACAAGTATCTTAGACACAACAAACAAGAGTAACAGTAAAGTCCCATACAAAGCAAAGGTTAATGATAACAAGAGTAAAAATCAACCTATAGTTATTATAGCTTTAGAACCCCCTCAGTGAGTAGTTTTATCAAAACATCCTCAACATACCTTTACCAATCTACCAGTTTCTCTAGCTAGAGTTTTACAATAGCTATTGGAATGTAACATCATATCTCTTCCTCCTATTCAAGAAGTTGAGCCAAAAAATCCTCTTCCATAGGGATATCATCAACATGCATTTTTTGAGTTTTGTAAGGCACTAAGCCATACAAAAAATAGATGTATCATTTTGAGACATAATATATATGATTTAATAAATGGCAATCATATTGATCTTGGCACTTCAGTTGAGACTCCTCAGGCTAAGCCAACATAAATAAATCATTGAAAATATTTTTAGATCCTTTTCCATTGAATTTCAAACAAGAGATAGGGGATACATCAAGGGTTCATCATTTATATTATGCACATCCCCCACCAGATACATATAGGGCACCTTCAGTTGAGTTACATCCTTTGAGCAACATGATTGGTGTGTACAATTCTAGAGTTCTATCTAGAACTTCCATATCTTTCTCAAAGAAGGAGATCCTTGAGGATGTTATGGATTATCATGCACTCTTTATCATATCTCACATTCATAATCATCTTATTCATAGTTTTCTCATAGACAATAGATCTTTTGTGAACATGCATACTATGATATTATTGCAACATTTGGGATATTAAAAATAGAATATTACATCAATAGACATAATTATTAGTGGATTCAATGGGTACATATATAGTACATTAGAGGAGATCATACTTCATTTACATGTTGGTCCAACACACATGGCCACATCATTCACTATAGTTCCTAGTGCAGGAGTTTTTGATATGCTACTTGGTCAACCATGGATCCAAAAAATTTGAGTAGTACCTTTTACAATTTATAGATGTGTGAAATTCATTCATTTTAATTAAGGTGTTATAGTTTTTGGAGTTCCATATGAGTTACCACTCCCCACTTCAGAGCCATCTCCTATAGTAAAGTCACTAGTTTTAGTTCATCCTCTAGTTATAGTTTCTCCACTAGTTATAGTTCCTCCTCTATTTATGATTTAGATATAGTTGAGGTATCCATTGCTAGCACAGAGAGTTCATGCACCTACATAGATTTAGGATTATATATTGCTTATAGATATAGTGTTCACCCCTAAATTAGTATCATTGAAATATCATGTGTATACTCTAAGAGCACATGTTTAGAGAGCTTTTCCTATTACCAAATGGGTCCTTAAGAGCCCTAAAATTGCATCAAATTCTTAGAGTTATAAGGTGACCCCAAAATTGGTTTCTACTTCAAATATTTTAGAGCATTTATAACATATACATATTTTAGATCCATAGTCTTAACATTTCCATTATGCTTAATGATTATGCATGATTCCTCTCCTTAATATAAGACATCATGATATGGAGTCTCCCATGAGACTCATTAGTTAGTATCATCTTTTCCCCACTTCTTATATATATTTTCTTATTCTTGATTTTACATAGCTCAAATATATCAAAAATACCAAAAACATTCAAATATTTCAAAATACAAAAACATGCAAATAACTCAAAAAAACCAAAAACATTTTGATTGTATGCATCATCCATGCTTTAAATTTCTATTACTATGCTAGACTTACATTTTATATTCTATGCTATTATTTTTTGATTAATGTACATTAACATGCTTCACTTGATCTTCTTTGAGTGCATGAAGTGACTTTTAATTCTTTATTTTCTTCACTCTACCCATCAAGAGGGCATTCTACTTTAACATTTGAGACATACATCGATATACATACCCACTAGGGGAATCTTATACATCACTACACCATCTAGGTTATGTCATTCCTACACACACTCTAGTTATCATATTGATACACATTACTTACTAGCTTACATAGATTACTATATCAATATCTTACTAGTATATAGCACTTGTGCATTTCCTAGCATATACCTAGTCTTTTACTAACATGTCTTGCATACTTTCCCTCTTGATTTGATTAGTTATATGTGATTGTATTTCTAGTTATTACATGCTCTATTTTCTTTCTTAACATAACTAGATTGTTTGCATTTTTTAGTTCTTATTTTGTCTCTTGTATGTGCTTTAAGACATTTGCCAATGTACCTTATCTGTACTCTTCAATGTGACTGTGGCTTCCATACCAACCTTGATTATTTAAATTTTATGTGTATACAACATTTGAACATGCCTTATATTCTTGCCTTCTAGTATGAGTGACATGTGCCCATGTCCCTTGTTTGCATGGTCCCTTGGCCACCCTTGTATGCATCTTGCTTATTGCCTTGTGTTCTTATTTTCTTGTTTATTTCTCTTTATTTTCAATACCATGATCCACATCATGTATTTATCTTGATTTCTTAGATGACATGATGGACATCATGCTTCATTACTCTAACCAAAAATAAAAAACTAACCAAACTTTCATTTCTAGTTCAGTATATTACACATGTTATTACATTATTATATCCATCTAGGGATACCCCTATTGATCTAATAATATCTCAATTGAAGTCATGTTATATCTTGAGATATCTTATTAATTATCATTGCTATATCATGTATCTTTACATCATAACATACTTGTAGGGATGTTTCTTCTGAGGTAAATCATTATAGGGTCTTCATTCTTACCCTCAAAATAAGGGGAAATAAATAGGGGTCTTGTCTCAATTATTAGATCTCCTAATGGTATAAATAGTAGCTTTCAACACACCTAAAAAAATAACTAGACATCAAAACAATCAGAATAGACCAAGTAGATAGTCAAAAATATTTAACAATTACCAAATTTGGCCCTAAACAATAACACCTAGCTTAGACAAAAATACTAGTGCCACTACTCTCCACTTTTGGTGTTTCTATCCAAATAGTATAAAAAATATATATTTTCTAAATAAATAGATAGAAAGGTAAGTTTGGTTATAGTTTTATTAGCTATAGTTTAGATTAGATTCAATAGTTTTAGTATAATTTTTTGCAAAGAGTCTAGATAGAGGGGGCATCATGCACAACATGATGGATCTCACTTCTAGTCTTAGATATGGTAGATGATATGACTTACAAATAAAAATCCATGTTTTAGATACCAGTGATTGGGGGAAATGTGCATAACACATTTATTTTCTTTTGTTTTCAAGTTTAGTATTACCTAGGCTTTCTTAGCATTTACATGCCTTAATCCATCTATAGATTGTTTGCATCATTTAGGAATGGATTTCATACAAGCCTAACTTCCACATTCCTGACTTCTTAACTTCTTGAGTGGCTTTCATATGAGCCTAGTGTGCTAATTTGGAGTGGATTTCATACAAGCCTAATCTCCATCTTTTAGAGTGGCCAAGAGTGGCCTAGTTTTCAACTTAAATTTGGCTATCCATGCCAATATTTTTAGTTCATAGTACATTCATGGGATTTAGGATCCATCTCATATGGCACACATTTCATACCATTATCAGTTCATAGATTCATTTCATGGGGCTACGATGGATCCAAAGGACTAGATAGCCTTTGAATTATTGAGCCACGTATTCAAAGGGATTGTACACATAGTCCAAACATAAATTAACATATGCAAGACCACCTAGATTTACTTAGTGGGAAATGAAGGAGCCAAAGGGATAGCTTTTGCATTCTTGAGCCACTCTTAGGGAGTTGAGCACTCAGCTCTGTTCATGATATTACTCTTAGTACAACATCATCTATCATTACTCAACACCATATAACATCACTCAACATCACAATAGGTTTTTTATTGGTTTGTATATCTAGTGAGATTTATTCATTCCTTTATTTTCCTCTCTCTTTCTTACCTATCTTTTTATGTTCTTATTTTAGATATATCATATCTAGTAAGAATTGATCTACTCTTTATTTATATTACAAATTCATACTTCACAATGTGCTCTCTCTATGCACACCTAACATCGCAACAAATTTATGAGCTTCACCCTTGTAGGTAAGTTTAAATATGCTTTCTAGTTTTCCTTTATACTAGTATTTTTATTTTCTACATCACTAGAATAAGGTGGGGGGGGAATGTAGTCAGATAAAATGCAAAAATTGGTAACCTAAGGATGGATAATAATAACCAACCCTTAGGTCCCTCTTGCTTTCTCTCCTAATCCTCATAGTCTTATTTTCACTAATTCCTAGTCATCTTTAGCCTTCCAGACTTGATCCTAGCTAAGCAAGACCCCCTTTTCCATGACTAATCCATCCCCTAGGTCTCATCTACTTGAGACAATATCACCACACTAGGACTATAGCACTAGTGCCACTCCTATCTACTTTTGGTGTTATTTTCCAAGTCTATTTCTAGCCCCAATCATTAATTTATTCTAGTTTCCCATCTTTATCTTTGTTAGCCTAACATGAGCATATTCATCCCATTCAAAGATCATTTGTAAAGGGTTGTAAATTATCACCAAGCAAGAAAGAATACAAACAAGACTACTCAAGCAATCTTCCCTATTTTTTGTATACAACTAGCCAATATACTTAAAAGCTTATTCAAATACTTACACTAATCCCTAGCCACCTCAAACACATCTAGTGTAACATTTTTAATCTTCATATACATAATCTCACAAAGCACATGAAGTGGGAGAACTACATATGGCTTGATCCCTCTTCAGAGTATTTGTATATAGGCATCATGCCCACACATGTGGTGTATAACATGTCCAATGTATCTTATACATACTAACCCCCCATTCTTCTCAAAATTGGTCAAAAAATAAAGGAAGATAGGGTTTAAATAAATAATCTACTCTACAAGGAGCTATATATACTTCCAACTACTAAAACTATGCAGACAAGGCCACACAAACATAGTAAACAAAACCTAGAAAGCTTAGATCCTTAAGACAATAGTGGTAGAGGTGGACTATAACATTGGTGCCACTACTATCAAGTTCTAGTGTTCCTATCTAATCAAAAAATTAAGTTCAAATCTTATTTTATGATATTATCTTAGTCTTTCACATTGAATTCTAGCATCTATCTTAGTTAGATTAATCAGATTCTAGCTAAGTTTTTTTTCCTTATTACTATTTTTAGAAAAGTCTGAATTACAATTAATTTACACAAATTAGTAGCTTAATTATTGTATATTTATTTAATTATTTTACTACTTAATCCATTTAAATAAATTAGGAATAATACGCCAATATTCCCAAAATAGTTAAAGCAATTATAGTTTTGAGTCAGTGCCTTGAGGAGCCCTATTGGGGTGAGTAAAAAGTGAGCTTGTTAGGGGGTGCTAGTGTGGTGACACTAGGGTAGTGGGTAATGTTTGTAGGTGGATAGATAGGCACTATAGGTGGGTAAGTACTAAGACCTAGCGCCACACCAAGAGATAGTGGTGCCATAGGGGCATAGCTATGACATGGCTCAGATATATATGTTTATTTATTATTTTGATTTTGGTATGTGAGCTGATGTGGTGAGATTTACATTTTGAAAGAGAGAGACATGTCTATATACTTGTACACATTATGATGTTATTTAACTCACAAGACATATATATGGCCTTTGATTATTGATTATGCTCATGGTGTATGATTTGTGTTGATGTTTAATGCTTATGATGTTATGTTTATATTTCTTATGTTATGGTTTCTAGACACTGATGTAGACTTATCTAACTAGATATGAGATTGTTTTGATTTTTGGTTATGCTTATGGCATGCTAAATTCTAATGAGTATATGATTCATTATTTAGATTTATATATGTGAAAAATGATTGATTGCCTTATTGCTCATGGATGTTATGGTTTTATTATACATGTTATGGGTATGGTTATGCATTTTCTTATGAAACATGTGCATATTCTTTGTTTTTAATTTGTTTGAAGGTAAAAAACATGAGGTAGTTTAATTAACAACATGAGATGGGAAGATAAAGAATATAATCAAGAAATAAAAATCATAATGAAAATATCAACTAGTCATGATAAGATAAGAATAGGGCATGATGCTTATTCTTTGATAATGATGAGAACAAAACTGAATCTAGATTGGCTTAATGAATATAATCCCTTTGAATTCTTCACATTAGGGTTTTTTAGTTGGTAAAAATGTGTCTTAACCACATAAAGTTAAGATTAAAATTCCTTGCTTATAGTGTATAAAGGGGAGATGGATGAAAACAATACCTTCTTATGAGACTAGCATGCCTTTTCAGTAGGTGTCTAAAGAGTCAATATAACAAAGTATATGTAATAATAAGTGTAGACTAATCAATGTAGTAAGTCTACTTTATGAAAACCAATTGTGATTTCCACCTTATTCTACTATGTGAGAGCTGATTGAGGCTTTCAAAATTAGTTTGCTTTTGTTGTGATTTTAAAAGTGGGCCTTTTGTTTTATTTTTGTATATGAGAACCTGATGATGTAGGAAGATTCCAAGAAATTACTATTCTTTTGACAAATTTTTTACTTAACCATCCTTCAAGGGAGTGGTCTAAGTTTATTTTCTTTATTCAAGGATTTGTGATAGGTATCCTTCAAGAGAAAATTTTACCTTATATTTGTGTAATTTTTAGTATGATAATGTAGATGTCCTTTAAAGGAGTAGTCTATGAATTCTATAAATGACCCATGATTTCTATTGGTTCATATTTTGACTTTTGCTTGTTTGATTTTGCTTGACATAGACGTGCTTATATAGGCTTAACAATGCACCTTTATGAAAGCAAAACTAGAAATACAAGAGGTTGATTAGGTGTAAAGAGGTTTAGGTCACAATGATCATGTGAATCCATTCTAATACAGGGGTAAAAAGTACCATGAAAATCATGCCATGGGTAGAGTTGTGGTACCCATTGTTCAAGATTAGGTCATGACTATGACAGATAATCACATGATTTGGTTTTAATCAATTTCACCTAAAATAGGAAGATGAATGTGGTTAAAATCAAGGGATGAAATTAAGGTAAAACAAAAAGTGAACTTGATCCTTTTTAAAAAAAGAACAGACATGTATGTGAAGAATTAAGGGGCTCAGGTTTTGGGTGGTCTTTGCTCTTGATCCATACTTGTGGGTTATGATATAGGGTCCAACACAATTGAAATCAAACTTGCCCCACTTGCTTTTTTCCATATTGATGAAGTTGATTTTCCTTTAGGATGAGGTCTTCAATGTTGAATTATCACACTTTAATGTGCTTGTTATAGGCATGCTTGATGTGCTCTTGATAGACATAAATATGGTTAAGGGGGGATAATCAACTCAAGTTGAGATAAGTAGTGCTACTAATAACTGTCCTCCATAATGAGATCTTGAAAATATATGTGAAGAGATGGTATTTGGACTTTAAGAGGAAAGATGACCTTTGATCCAAAGATAAGAAAGAAAGGGGTAGCATTCATAAGTATTCTAATGCTAGTATGATATGCCCATAAGGTGAAAGAGATGTGAAAATGCCAATCCCAACTAGATTCATTGACCATTTTAGCTATCATATTGTTAAGAGTTTTGTTAGAGGCCTCAACCTATCCATTTGTTTAAGGGAAATAGGGTGAGGATAAGATTAACTTAATGTTTAAATCATCACATAGACCCTGGACATGATTGTTATTAAAATATTTACCATTATTGGTGATAATATTGTGAGGAACATTGAAAAAACAAATGATACAATGGTTGATAAAACTGATAATATTCTCCACCTTGGTCAAGACTAGAGGAATAGCCTCTACCCACTTGGTAAAATATTTGATTACAATGATGATATAATGGCATCACTATGAGAAATGGGGGTTAATTTCACCAATAAGATCTAGACCCGATTGTGAGAAGGGCCAAAAATTGGTAGAAACATGAAGGATATGGCTAGGTGCATGATACAAATTGGTATGTTGTTGACACATAACACACTTTCTCAAATAGTCATAATAGTATTGGTTAAGGGTAGGCTATTAATATCTAAGGAAAAGGATGAATTTAGCTATAGTGAGGCCACTAAAGTGTCCTCCATAGATACCATCATACATCTCCTTGATAGTATGAGAGGATTCATGACTACATACACAATAGAAAAGGAGGCCATCAAAACCACATTTATAAAGGATTCCCCCCATAATGGTATAATATGAGTTAATCTATAAAAATGCTCTTTTAGCATTCCTAGAAAGGCTAGGAGGGATGATGCTAAGGTTAAGGTAGTAAAATATCTATTGATACCAAAGGTCAGGTTAGGTCTCTTCCACATTGAAAATGGTGGGAGAATATAGTTTGGCATAGGAAGGTTGGGTAAGTCTATGGATAATGATAGATAACTTAGAGTTAGAAGGTGTAGATGAAATCTGAGAGGTAAGAGAAGCCATGGTTTTAGATAACTTATTAGTAGATCATGGGGCTAATTAGATGTGGTAGTGTTCAAATGATGTTAAGCTTTTATCAACTAATTATTTTTACTATTTCAAAACATCATTATTACATTGGTAAGAGTTGTTGATTTGATTGGCCACTAGTTAAGAGTCACCAAATATGTTGATTATTTTGGTTCCTAGGGCTAATGTAGTTTAAAGGCCTATGACTAGGGCTTCATACTCAACCATATCTTTGGTACACTTAAAATCAATATTGAAGGATAAAGGAAGAGGTTCATCATCAAAGGAAATAAGGATGATATTGGCTCCCCCAACATGTTGACATTTTTATTTGTTGAAGAACATGGTGACTTGATAGGTAAAGTCCACTTGAGAGAGGTTCATGATGGACTCATCAGGGAACTCAAGAGGAGGAGGTTGGTTGTCTACTAGTGGTGCCTTAGCTAATTAGTCAGAAATGACTTGTCCTTTAATTAACTTTTTCTAAAGGAACTCAAGGTCAAACTCTACTAAGAGCATGAGCCACTTGTCCATACATTGGTTTTGGTATGGCATGGAGTGCATGTACTTGAGTTGGTTGAGGTTGGTTATGACATAGGTTTTGTGGTTAAGTATATAGCGGTGAATTTTGGTGGCCATGAAGACTAAAGCTAAGCAAATATTCTCAATATGGGTATACCAAATATCATACTCTACATGCATGTGGCTAATGTAGTAGACAAATTACTCTTTGTGTTGATTACCCCAATGTGTAAACATTTCCCTTAGAGAGTTGTCAGTGGTGGAGATATAAAGGTAGAGAGGTTTATCATCTTTAAGAGGGGTGAGGATATGTGGAGATAAAAGATACCTTTTGAGTGAATAAAATTCCTTTTGATAGTCTCTATTCCACTTAAAAGAGACATCCTTCTTTAGAAGGTGATGGAAGGGTTGACATCAGTTCAAAAGTTGGGAGATAAAGTGATGAATGGATTGAAGATTTCCCTATAAACTATGGAGTTACTTAAGGTTACCTAGAGGAATCATGTTAAGGATTGTTTTGATCTTAGTATGATCAAATTTGATTCCACAAGTGGAGATAATAAAACTTAGAGGATTTCTTTACAAGACCCTAAAAAATACACTTCTTTGGGTTTAGGTAGACATGATAATGGATAAGTCACTCAAAGATGATTTTGAGAATGGCTAAATGATCCTTTTAGAGTTTGGAATTTTTGAGAAGGTCACCCATATATTCCTCTATAATCTTATGAATAAGGTCATGGAATATTTAGGTCTTCACATATTGGTAAGTTTCACCAGCATTATTTAACCCAAAAGGCATGACTCTATAACAAAAGGTCCCACATGAGGTGGTAAAGGTAGTCTTATGTTGATCTTTAGGGGTGATTAAGATTTGATTGTAACCTGAGAATCCATTCATGAGAGATAACATATCATGGTTGGTTGTAAGATCGACTAGCTAGTCAATACTTAGTAGGGGGAAGTCATCTTTGGGGTAAGCAAGGTTGAGGTCATGAAAGTCCACATAAATATGTAGTCCCCCTATGGCTTTGGTGATAGGCATGATATTAGAGACCCATTGGGGATAGTTAATGGGTTGAATAAAATTGATAGATAGAAGACACTAAAGCTCTTATTTGATGAGAAGAGCTATGTGAGGGTGTATGTGTTGAAGTTTTTTCTTGACATGTTTGGCATCATAGTGGGTGATTATGTTATGGGTAGAAATGGTGGGGTCTATCCAAGACATGTCACTATAAGACCAAGCAAATGCTATACAACAGTCTAAGAGGAAAGTAGGTAAGTCCCAAAGTTACTTGATATTTAGTGGTTAACTAATTTTGATAATATAGGGATCATTCAAGGTGCCCAAGTTGATATCCATGGTGGATTCATTCAACATGGTCAAAGTCTTAAGAGGAAGGGATTTATGGATGGAGAATCTAGGGTACCAAGGTAGGTGAGAATGGAATCATTATCTTGGCATTAAATAATGTTAATGGTAGGGAGTCATCTCCTCTAATCTCAGGATGGGTTAAAGGGATGGTTAAGGTTGCCCCCTCCTTTTTATAATTTAGGAGTCCAAGGTTGATCATGTTGATGAAAAAAATTAGGTGGGATGATGTCATCATCCTCATATGTAAGTGGAGGAAAGGTTGGTGAGGGAGGGGTGTCTTCTTCAATAATGGTGGTAATAGGTAGTTTGGTTTGCTTCATGGTAGGTAGGATGAAACTAAGGCCATGCTTATTATGAGGTTTTTTAGTTTCAATAGAAATCAACTCATGTGGGCCATACTCATATCATTTGAGACCAAATCCTTTCCAAGCACACCTTTGGAGGTTTGTTTTGGAAAAACTTAGCTTGTCTAGATAAGAGAAGCCAAAGGTGAATGCATGAGGTAATAGAGAGGTGGTTGAAGTGTTAATGGGTTTGTCAAGTCCCCCATAGAAAAAACAAGTTTGAAAATGAGAGGGTCTAAGAGGAATAATGGTTTCAACATTGGGGTCATACCTAAGTTAATGGTTAAGTTTACCATACTCTTGGGGAGTAAGGAAAGTGTCAAGGGATAAAAGTAAATATTCCCCCTATGAAAGGTCATGTAATTTTGATTCCAAAGGGTTTAAGGTGGGGATTTAATCATAGGGAATGGACAAGCTAGTTGATGCCTCATTGGTAGAAGGAGGGGTGACTTAATCTTTCATGGTGGAGGTCTTGTCTTTGGTTAAGGACGGTGTGCTAGAGGGATGTAAGAGGACATTATTGGGTCTATAGGTCATGTTTCATGTTGATAAGGGACTTGGGTTAGCTTGAATGGTGATGAATTGGAATTCATTATCAAATTTAATACAATGATGTAGGGTAAAGGGGATGTATCCCATGGAATAGATCTAAGGTTATCCTAGCAAGACATTGTATTGTAATTCACCATCCACTATATAGAAGAGATTGGGGATCATTTAAGGCCCTACACAGATATGAAAGATAGCCATTCTCAAGGTAGTGGTCATGGTGTCATTAAAATATATTAGGATGGTTAAGGTTTTGGGCATGACATTGTCTAAAAGGTTAATTTGGTTATAGGCATGGGAGGAGATAATGTTAATACTAGATACCCCATCAATAATGACCCATTTAATATTGGTTTGGTTGATGTAAGTATTAATAAAAAGAGGGGGATATAGGTCATATGGATGGATAAAAATTATTTCCAAATCCTTAAAGGTGACAAGGTTGGAAATTTGGAGAGTGATAACAAAGGCTTCCAAAGGTTGAGGGTCTTAAAATTAGACCTCTATCAATTGCAATGCTTCTATCATTTCTTGGTGATAATGATGTGAAGTGGTAATCAACTCATATAAGCTCATCTTTACTAGGGTCTAGTGAAGTTGTTTGAGTACCAATCTTCTGATGGACTCAAAGGGGTTGGATTGGGAGTCACCCAAGATAGATACCTTGGGTTTGGGTGATGGTGAAGATGTTTGGGTAAGGTTTGGTTAAGAGGTAGAAGATGGATATGTACATGGGATGGAAACTTTGACCTTCCGCTTTCCCTCTATTGTGATCTTATAACCACATGAATGGTATGGATAAAGGGAATAATTGGGGTAGGAGATTGGTCAGACTCTTCATCACTCAGAGGTAAGAGTGAAGGAACAAGTAGGCATTGGGTAGAGGGTGTTGTTATTGGTTGGATTAGTATAAGGATCATAGGAGATTAATATTTTAAGAGATAATACTCATCATAGAGTTGATGAATGATGGTATGGAGAGCTTTATAGTTCTTTATGTCATGGCCTAGCATCTTATGATAAGATCACACATAGTGGTCATTATACTAGATAGGTTTTAAATTGAGAGGGTCAAATGGCTTGATAGGGGATAATATCAAGAAATAATCTTACAATAACCTTTAGAAAATGGTAGATTAGGATTTAGATAGATGTAGATATGGTTTAGGGATTTTGGTCTTGGTTGATAAGGTGGATATCCTATTGGTAGCAAGTTTGGGTAAAGTGGTGTGTTTGCTTGGTGGTTTTGGTTTTGGTAATGTGGAGGTTGAGAAAGTAGAGGTAGGAGGTTTTAGGATAGGTAGCTTGTTTATTGAGGGTTTGGTGAAAATATGTGTGTTAGAAAGCAAGTGTACTAGTGTAACCAACAATGATGGTTGTGTCTTGGTTGGGATAACTAGCTTTCTAATCAGAGTGGAGGGATGAGGTCCCAATATAGAGGAAAAAGTGGAGTAAAGTAGGAGTTTAACTCTCTAAACCTTTGGTAATTTTACTCCCTTTGTTGATTTAGGTTGGCACTTAGTTGTTGGGTTTGGTGACATAAGCTCCACATTCAAAGATGGGTGGTTAAGACTTTTTTTAGGGAAAGTGCTAAGGTTCTTGGTGGGTTTGGATAGTTTGGGTAGAGAAGGTGATTTGGTTTCTTGGGGTTTAGTTGTTTTTGGTGGGTTAGGAATTGTTAGGTTGGTATAAGTTGCAATTGGTTTAGTTGATAGGGTAGGAGTTAAGATAGTGGAGGTGGCAGGTTGGTATTACAAAGGCATGGTTGTAGGTTCTTTCTTGGTGATATAAGGTATCCCTAATTTCTTATAAAAGGTGGATCGATCCATGTCAGGGTTAGAGAAAAATTCCAATTTTGGCATTAACCTAGAGAATGGTTTGTAGGCTGGTTTTATTCCCTAGATAATAGACCTAAAAAATAGTCCCTTAGGTTAAGATAGAGGGGTGGTAACCACATCCTTTTTCTCAACAAAAGGATGTAAGGTTTGAGTGGGTGAATCCTCTATGGGAGGTGTAGACATGGGGGCTTCATCTTTGGGAATAATTTTTGAAGGGGCAGTAAGTTACTCGATGGTTGATGGAGAAGGTAAGATGGGTGCTTGTTATAGTATGTCAATCTAAGGAGGGATTGATGGCTCCACTACCTAAATAAGTTGAGGAGAAAAAAGGGGTGCTTATTTTATTTAGGTCTCCAAAAGAGGATAAGTTAAATATTCTACCTCACTAAATAGAGAGGGTAAGGAACACATAAGTGGGTTGGTAGGCTCTTCAGTAATGAGTGTGCCAAGAATCATGTTAATAGTATGGGCATCATGAGAATACTCAACCATGTTACTATAATTTTTTGTAGGTTCATGATTTAGGAAAGGATGCATAAATATGTCAAGGTATTGGTTTTGTGGTGCATCGGGGTGATCCAACACAATCTCCCCCTTGTTAATGAGAGATTGCACAATGCTCTTAAAGGTGTTGTACATACTAATGTCATGTCCTATCACTCAGTGGAAGGTGCATAAGTGATTCTCATTGTACCAAATAGATGTAAGATGAGTGAAATCAAATTTATAATGTGGTTTTATAGGAGGAAGTTGTATGATATTATCTTTTAATAACTTCTTCAAGATTGAAGTGTAGGATTCTCCAAGTGGAGTAAATTACTTTTGGGTGTTTTAGTTTTGGTTTCTCATGTTTTTATTAGAGGAACTAAATGAATTTAGTTGGTTGGTAGATGATTGGGAAGTGGATTTAAAGAAAACCAAATTTATGGTTCCCTTGATTATGGTCCCAGTATTGGTTTGGTTGTTTAGTTTGGAGGAGGAAGCCTCATTGGTTTTGTTTGTAGAGTTCTTATTTTTCAATTTTAGATTTCTTTTGTCAATGGCTATGTTGTCTAACTTATGTACCATGGTGAAAGATTATTAAATTTTTTTAAATCTCTAAACATGTAATGTAAATGAGATATGCTTGATACATGCTTGAGTAAAGATCTCTATGATTTTGGGTTGAGGTAGGGAAAAGGAGAGTTGATTAATTAGGCTCCTCCAATGAGCTATAAAATTGGAAATAGATTCATCATAAAAATATTAGATAGAGTAGAGGTTAATGATGGAAAAATTATTGGATATATTTATTGAAAATTAGTCTAAGAAAGTATAGTGATAAAAACCCTCTTGGTTGATAGGTATAGGAGACTTGGTAATTTATAGATGGGTCCTGACTTACTAAGTTTATTCATTGTTGATGAGTAAGAACCATGCAAGTAGGATGAGAAGAAAAACAAATAATATTGTAACTTAAATATAGATAAATCAAGAAAATTATCAAGGAAATCCAACATGCACTAGAATATGTTAAAATCCTATGGTTAATTTTAATCTCACTTTTGGCTTATGCCTTATGTTATGAAGATGTGTGATAGAAGTTGGCTTGTAGATTAGTACTATAGAAGTAATTTATGGTTGGTTTTTGGTTATTTATCTCTCAAAAGGATATATATTTGGAATCAATATGTGGGTTGGTATTGGGGCCTACCCCCTCACTTCACACATCACAATGATAATGGTGTTAGGTGCTTAGCCAATATATATTGATTTTCAAAGTTTATAATTAACTAGAGAGTTGAGTTGGTTCTACCATTAGTAATGACCTATAAGTAGGATCTTCAATAAAGGGTAAGATGACTGTTAGGTGATGAAATCCTAGTCAAGCCTTATCTCAAGTTTTTTTGATGTCTAATTGATGAAAGTGGTTTGGTCTAGTATGTGCAACAAAAGTGATGCTATGATAAAACTACTATTATTTAAAGTAAAAGTGAGATAAAATTAGAAGCAAGAAATGGATGCACTTGATTTTAAACCCAAAATAAATTTTAGTTTCATTAATGAGCATAGATAGAGAGAAGAACATATAAATCTGAAGAAAGGAAACCTAAATTAAAGACTCCAGGTCCCATCAAGATGTCAGAATGTTTTAGTGAATTTCAACTTATATTTTGAAAAGAAAGAAGAAGAAACTAAACACAATTATGGTTGAAAAAATTACTGGATTACATTTGCATTAAATTAGATGATTATGAAGAACTCATCTTTGGCTTGAGAGGATGACCTACAAATAAGACATCACTAAAGTGAATGGTTAGTTAGATAGATAACTAAGTGGATTACCTAATGCTACCTAGATCTTAAAAGTAAGAGCTTCCTCGAGGGCTATCAATCCACATGTTTTAAATAATTAAGTTTATAAACATAATAGAAAATACTTACATCAATAAACAAAAGTTACTAAAATTTAACACAAGAAATGCTTGCTAAAGAGAATAGACTATAAATGACTAATATAGAGATAAGAAAATTAAGACTAGTGTTAAATAGCTTAGGTCTATTATATAAAATCAGGTAGGGTTTTTTGAACAAGTAGGGATATAGAAAATTAGATTTTTCTAAGGGTAGGTAAGTGTAAATAACTTATTTTTATTTCCTACCATTATTGATAATTGATGTGACCAATAGTGGTTAAGGTGACCATCTATGGTCAAGGCAACCATCAGTGGTCAATGTGATCATCAATGATTGAGAAGACCATTGATAGTTGAGACAACCATAGATAGTTACTATGTGTAGGTTTGGGTTGGTAAATAGCTGATTGATGAGATCAAAAGGATGGATTCTAAGAGATGGGTTAGTTTTGGGTTGAGTGCAAAAGGCAAATAAAAAAATGAATATTAGAAAAATAAATTATCTTGTAAAAGGCTGATTGGGTGGTTGATTAAAGTAGTTGACTCATTAGTGGAGTCTGACATGATTTCGATAGAGTAATGATATTTGGCACTTTGAAAAAGTGATGGTGGTAAGTTGGCTCTTTAATGTAATGGTTGGATTACTAGATTATTGATGATGATTGACATATAAAATAAAATAACTTTGGATGCACAGGCTCTTGATAATAATTGTAGATGGATTTCACCTCCCTACTCCTCTCTTCTTATAGTCAAGGTAAGAGAATTACAAAAAGATGTTAACTAGGCCTTATAATTATAACTCACTCACATAATAGTTCACATGTGGATTAAGACAAGATATTTTCAAAAAAAACAAGGTAGGGTGACTTGGATATTTATGGTTAAGTAGGTCCACTCTAACAATTGGTAGTTAAGGTGACCATCAGTGCTCATCCTAATCATCAACAATTGAGGGTAAAGGGTCAAAGTGGGTAAAATGTTGGTTTAAGTCAGTTGGGCAAATTAACCATGGTTAGGCTTGATTAGGGGTCGAAGGGTCACTTTGGTCCCAAGGGGGTCTTAAGGTGGTCTAGGGGTGTTTTTACATTTGGATTCATGATGTGTGGATATTGGTTGTCTATAATAACTGTCAAATGTTGAGTCTATGAAAATATACTAAACGTGAACACTTATCTCAATGAACAACTCATGTGTGTTCAAATGAATAAGGTGTTTCCATTTTACACCATTTAGATAACCTACAAAGATGTAATGATTACTTGGAGGTTCTATATCCTTACACTTTTTTAAAAGTATATGAGCCATAATTGGAAATCCAAAGAATTTAAAATTCTTAACTATGGGTTTCCTAATTAGCAAACTTCAAAGGGAGTTATTCATTTTAAATATTTATGGGGAACACTATTCTAAATTTAGTAAACATAACTACTTATTTTGGCCCAATACTAAGGTGACAATGACTTAGAGTGAATCACATAGTTATCCATGTCTTTCAAGTACCTTTTCTTTTGTTATAAAACTTTTTCCTATTGAATATTGTAAGGAATTATTCTCTATAAATCAATACCCTCTATGGTGAAAAACTACTAAACATGTTGTTAACATACTCACACCCATTATCAATTTGAAGAACCTTGATGTATTTCTCATTTTTTTCTTTGAAATAACTTTAAAGTCTCAAAACTTGTCAAAAACTTCAAATTTACACCTATGAAAGTGAACCCATGTTTATCTCAAGAATTCATCAATGAAGGTAAGGACATACTTATCCTTTGTGAAGGATAGACTAGGAAAAGGCCTAGATACATCACTTTTTACTAACTCCAATGCTTGTGAATCCCTCCAAGCTTTACCTTTCTCAAAATTTTCTTTAGGATGCTTCCCAAAGGTATAACCCTCACAAAGAACCTTAGAGAAATGAAATCAAGGTAATCATGTGACCATGCCATTTTTGTTGAGTTTTTATATGTAGCGGTAGTTGAGGTGGATAAACCACTCATTAAAAAGTTTGTTAACCCCATCTAAATGAGTTGGTAATGCAATCAGAGAAGAATCAAGTGAAAAATGTGATAATGTGTATAATCTATCTGTTGTGGTCAACATATCCCATTTTTTGAAAAATGAGTTCCCTTGTTCCATTTTACAAATTGTGTTATAAATTGGCATTCAAATTAATCCAAAACTACATTAATGAATATCATGTTTACTTCATATCTCATTAGAATTTTAGCACATTATCTTTTTTTTAAGATCATCCACACCAATGGTTTATATGACATGTTTACATATGATCGTTGTTATATCCTGACTAATATTGCTAATGGTTTCTTCTTATATTTCTAGGTTGTAGGTTTAATAGAGTCTCAATTAAATGAGCAATAGTTAGGGTTTTGTACTTTAATGTTAATTCAACCCTTTATTTTGACTAACCCTTGGTCTCTTATTTTATAATTTGATCTATGTTTAAATCATGTTAAAACCTCAGTCTAATATATTTTAACCTAGGTGTTTTTAAATAAGATTCAAATTTACATGGGTCAAATTTGTGCGGGAACATTTTGTTATGTCCTAATATTTAGTTTAATTTTTTTATTCTAAGGTTCTAGTCATGTTTATCAACATGAACAAAACCTTAGTCTAAAATTTTATGCTAAATTATCTATATTTCCCAAACCCCCCTTGTCTATTTCATTGCCTATATAAAATAATTAAATGCATGAGCACTTTATTTATTTTAAAATTAGTCTAAATTTATATCTTAAGGTTTAATTGTATTTATTAATAAAACTAAAACCTTAGGCTAAAAATTTATCCTAAGCTATTTATATTACCCAAGACTTAACTTGTTTATTTTCATTTCCCACAAGAATGAATTAGTGTAAGAATGATAAGTGTCACCATCTCAGAGGCAACTTGAAGATCTTATAGTGAGTGAAGAGTTAATAAATTAAAAGGAAGTAGAGTAGCCAATCACATTCAACTTGCTAGATCAGAATCAATAAAGCACATTAAAGCATACAACAAAGATCTAATGGTGTAGGGTAAATTCAATAATTCAAGGTTTTACAGAGGAATCCAAGAGTGTCAAGTGGCATGATCTCAATTTCTAGGCCAAAAATCAAAGGTTTGAGTTTACCTTGACAATAGAAAGCAAATCAAAATCAATGGTGTGCATTGATCCATGTAAGGAAGATACAATAGAGAAAGATGAGGCTAAATTTTCAAAGAGCCCAAAATGAACATAATATCGACATGTGTCATAATTATGATAAATGAAATATAGATCAACCAATGGTGTTCAACCTCTCAGATCAAGATCTATGGTGAGTGATAAAGATGACTTTTCAAAGGGCCTAAATGGAATGAGAAGCTACCACATGGAATAAAGGTGTTAAATGATGGAGTGTATTTTATACAATCACAGAGAGCCCATGGAGGTACCATGTGGCACACTCTTAGGCACTCATACCAAAGATTAGTGGTCTATAATAAGTCAAAGATGGAGGACTCATTTGTAATTTAATGGAGTGCATTTAATAATGTTTTAAGATTGCATGAGGTGTTGACACATGTCCCCAAAGGGACAAATGGTCACATTTTAAAATTAATGAACAATTTGACATGGTGGAACCACATAAGCAAAATGATTCAATTCAAAAGATATTGTGTACTTGTGGATATGAAAGGTATAAATACATGATCTGATAAAAATCTAAGGCACATAAAATTATTGATTGAACTCAATTGCCTCCATTGAAGCTTTGAATAAACCTCTAAGAAATCCCTAAGTATATGGAGGCCCTACTTTGTCCTTATTATCATTGTAATCAAGCCAAAAAGAATTGAATTATCATCTACACTAAGATAATTCAATCAAGAGCTGAGTTATAGTCCACTAGTGAGCTATTTGATAAAATTCAAAATAATGTTAGTTTGAAAAAATGTTTCAAAGGAATATATGGAACTATACTTGACAACAAATATTGAAGGTTGTATTTTGAATGATATCAAGTTTGTCACCTCTACTTTTAACATAGGAGACAATAATTGGTTGAAATTGTTCTAGATGATCAAGAATCAACCAGTCATCACCTAGGAAGAGGAGAAGAACCTCGTAGCAAAGAGGTTATATGATGACATTATTGAAATTAAAATGACTAGTCTCTATTATGCAGTAGCAAAGTTTGAGTCACTCCATTGTATTGACATTTTTGCTCTTATTTTCAAGGACACTAAGATAGAAAAGGGCATGACAATTAATGAACACAATTTGAGAAAAGTTGCTTATATTTATGCCATTGAATTTGAGTCATATTAAAAACTACCCAAACCCCAAATTGACCTATCTTCAATCAATTCTTGGTCTAAAGAGAACAATTTACTGGACACTATTACCATGTGGCTATATTTTAGAAACTAAGTATTTTTAGACTTTAACAAAAATGTTATTATTAGCCAATTTAGACCTAGGGTCAGAATGATAATGACTATGTTGAACATATTATGTGGAAATGCAACCACTTAATATATAGACCTAGTATGGGTTCTCATAGTCTACTTTATAGTTGAAAAGGGAATTGTCCCCCCTTTAGGTGAAATAATTAGTATCTCATTAAGTAGGAAAATCAATGCAATTAGGCATAAAAAGAAAACCCAAATTTTCATGATGTCATATCTTTTAGATGTTTTATGTGTTACTAAAAAAATCCCAAACCAAAGGGAATGGTCCCCAAATGGAACACAAGTAGTTTCCCAATATTACTCCAAGTCTCACATCTATAAATATAGAGATCACATTCAATTTATATGTGACTACATCTATCTTACCCTGAGTGAAGCCATAACAGGCATCCCAATGATAATAATTAAGCCATTGACCAAGAAATAAGTTAAAGCTATGGGAGAAATATGGTTATATATAGAATGAACTATTATAAGGGTTGAGGGAACTTAAAGTTCTCCTCTCAAGCTACCTGTTCGTGTCCCTGATAAGTTAGATGAGCAAGAGGTTGCATACTAACTATTACATGGCATTAATGGTCTATGCAAGACCAATAGAAAATGACTCCTTTACATCTTCCCAATGACAATTGGAAAGACTGTATTGAGATAGTATGAAAATATTGAAGTTACATCAAAACATAGACATCTTTCAACCTATAGATTGATGAGCACAAATAATGGGATCTTTATGGGAAAGTTAAGGAAAATTTGAAAAATAAAATAATTTTAAATGTGCCATATGATCATGAGCCTGGTAACATTATACCTATTTACACCAAGACATCATCCTACTTTGAAGTCACCAAGAGATTAAAGGAACACAACATTAAGTCCCAAGTCAAGATTAGAAAGAAATCAAAAAATGGATGATAAATGGAAATTGGGACCCAAATAATACCATTTGATCAATGGGGAATCTTATAGACCCCCAATAGTTAGTGCACCAATAGAAACACAAAAACTAGAGGAAAGAAGTCCAGATGAGATTGCTTCTTCTTCATCAAAGGTAGAATGACAAGAACTACATCAAGAACAAGTTCATACGATAGCACTAGACCCTAACAAGACTATTGAGGATGCACTTAAGATGTTATCAATGGCTTATGATTTAGATGATGAAGAAATAAGATTTGAGGAAGAGAAGGGAAAAGAGAAATTAATAGACTTAGCCCTTATGGACACCCCTAAAAGGAAGGCTAAGCTGGCCATTGTTCCCAAAACAAAGAGACCCAAAGTGACTTTCACTAATCCTCTAAGTGAATTCAACTTATTCAGTGAATAAAACTTGTTGTATGGTCCACCCATTCCATAATGGTTCTTGTATGAACCTAGATTTCATAAAATGCCTATTATGAATCATGCTTAGGCTATGATGAAAGGCATTAATATTCTTGTACAAACAAAAATGAAATCCTAGATCCTAACACTGTAAAAAGAGTAAGCAAAGAGACTAACTACACCAAGTGATTTAGCAACTCAATCTCAAATTGAAATCCCTATTCCTTAAGTGACACAATATTTAGTAAGGGTAGGGTTTGACCCTAAGACTACTGGTTTATAAATTGTAGCTAAGAAGATCATCCAAGGAGGTGAAGAGATGATATATAAAAAATTGGAATCATTGACTAATCTAACTCAAGTAGGAAGATAAAAACTTAAATAAGATCCAATTTTTGAAGAAGATGTCTTAGAGCTAGCTAAAGCACATATAGAACAACTGAAGGCTACCATCAAGGGCTCAAAACAACAAAATAATAACTTACAAGATAATTCTATTCTATCTATTCTAGAAGCTATAATCAATATGTTTGAAGCTACTTTATATGATATGTTCAAATCCTTGAAATCAATGAGGTCCAAATAGGATGTAGTGAGAAACTTGGATACTATTGCCAAAAATCAAGTAGCTTAGTGGTAGGATTCATACAACAAGGTGAAGGACTTGGTCACTATTTTGATATAAGATCAAATTCCTAATTTCAAGATAGTTATCATAGCCCACTTAAACATGACTATGGTTGTATTAAAAAAGTAGAGCAAGAGTTTGAGTAAATGGTCCAAGAGTCTAGAGGATCTTTCTAAGGATGGAAAATAACTAGAGATTAGAATGAGGGATATATTAGGGATCATGATTATAGACCCAACCACACTTAGCCTTATTGGACTAATCACTAATGAGGAATTCAAGCTCAAGTCTGCTCAAGTTATGAAAGAGGTAATAAATAAAATCCAAGGAAGGATAGGGGCTAACAATAATAGGATCTTGGACATGATCCTAAATGTAGAGGAGAAAATTGGTGAAGCCAAGAGCATCAAAGAAGTGTTAAATAGAGAAGATAAGGACTTCAAAGACCTAAAAAGATCAGGAAGATGAGATGTTCATGGAACCTATAATAAACATCAATATGATTTATGGGCAGCATGAAAATTAAATGAAGATCCTTCATCAAAAACATGGGACCTCAACAATAAATGAGTCCCAAAGTTAAATTAATTAACTTAAGTATATTCCTTATAACTTAACATGTATAACATTTTGAAAAGAGAATGTTCTTTTTGTAAAGGTATGTGAAAGTTGTAAATCACATCACATATAGGTCAATCCATTAGGATATGCCATAGTTATAGAACATTATAGAAAGGATAGTTGTCTATGACACTTGTACAATTGTAATTTGATAAGACTGATGTATATACCTCCTTAGTTTTCTATATAAGGGGTATTGTCATTTGTAAAAGAGGAGGGAATTTTTAAGCAAGAAAAATTTGTGTAAATTTGGAGTAATAAATATAAACAAAGAATTTTATAATTATTATCTCATTTTTTATTTGTGTGATTTCTATTATGGTTCCTCTCTCACTTGTTTGGTCTAATTTTCAGATTTGAATTGTTCTTATGAATTCAAGATGCACACCTTTAATTGTAGAGTTGTCAATTTGTGATAATGATAGATTTATTGTAGGATATTGGATTCACTTCATTTTATTTACCTTACTTGCATATGTGCTTATATTATTTTCTTACAGGAGTAAATATTTAAGTTAAATCTAGTTCTTATTTGCATTATTTTCAATTTCCATAGATGTTTGCCTGGTGTATGGTAGGATTTGAGATTTTAATTGCATGTTTAGATAAAATTTATAGATTTTCATATTGTCTATAATGAATATCAACAACATATTTCTTCTCTGCCTTACCCTTATTTTTGCCTATTTTTTTATCATCTCACTTTAGTTTAGTTTCATTACGAATATCCATTATAGCTTAGATTTTAGACTTGGCTTTGATCATAATTCATTTCACTTAGTATAGAGTAATTGATTTTTCATGATTTAGCTATCATGCCATGGTTACTCCCAAAAACCAAATATTTACATTATAAATTTGTGAAATAGTTCATGTGTTCTGCCATTATTCCACCAAAGATATCAATAATATCATAATGTATAACTCATGCAATGGATTCTTTAAATCCATAAATGAGAAGTGTTTCTTAAACACTATGAACCACCTATGATACACTTTCAAGCATCAATAAAAATGAGCTTCACTGGTGCTAAAAGGAGGGCATATCTAAATTTTTGTGTATTTATAGTGTCTTTGCTAGTTTTAGTGAATTTTGTTTAAAGATTAGTGAATTATTTGCATATTTGTGTTGGTTTTAGCTTAATTGTGTAAATATCATTGATATTCATGGTTTCAAACTAATATTTAGGCTCATTTAGCTAAATATTGCTATTCTTTGAAGATTCATGGTAAATAGTTGTAAAGGTAGATGAAGTTTTGTAAATATTATACATTTGAAATTAGTGATGACAAATTTGTTCAAAGACTGATTGATTATTTTCAAACTTAGTTTTATTTGATTTTAGATGTGTAAAGATCATTAATAATCTTAAGTTTAGATATATATTTGAGCTTATTCGGTTAAAGATAGTTGTCATTTGAAGAGATTTATATAGATTTGTGAAAATCTTTCTTAACTTAGGGATCTTAAACATGCAAATATACTCATAGGTAAGAATTGGACTATTATTTGCAATAATTGAGATAAAGATCATTCATCTTTGCAAAGATAAGGTTTTTAAGTCATATTTTGAATAGGATTCAAGGTCTACAAGATAGAAATACCAAGAATTAGGACTAGGTCGTGGTCTGAATCAAGATTACCTCTCCTTTCATTATAAGTTCATAAGAAAGCAAGAGTAGACAAAGGTAAGCAAAGGGTTTCTAAATCTCATCCTATTTCACCTATTCATAGTGATCTTATGTTCAATCCTTATCAAGGTATGGATTGGCTATCTGAATCTTCCATCAATTTGATTGGTCAGGTACATGACTTGCCTAGAAATCCTAAGAAATATTTACCGTATTTCAGTCCTAATGGTGTTGTCATAGCTAAAGAACATATTAAATCTTTAAAATCTACTTTAAGATTATTGAATGTAGTTCATGAAGATGTTTCATGTATATTGTTTCCATTTAATTTCAAAGATGTTGCATATGATTATTTTCTCAACCTTCTTGAGAATTATATCACAAATTAGAATTATTTTAACAAAATTTTCATTGATTAATTTTGTAAGATCATTAGTTCTTAAATTATTTATCAACAATTCACCACCATGAAAAGAGATTCAAGTGAGACCATTAGAGCATTCAATGCTATATTCTAAAATATGTTTAGTAGAACCATAGATCCTTATAGACTTGATGAGGCTTTGGATTTAGAAATATATAAGGATGATTTGGATCCCATGAATTATGTTTTGTTGAAAAGGTCTGTTGGAGTTATAAACACATTAGCCTTGGCTTATGTTGAAGCTATAACAATAAATGATTAAATATAGCCTCAAGGTCAACTTGCATATACCATTCCTAATGTTAATACTAATTTCCTTACATTGAATTTCATTTCAAATGTAAATCCAAATGTGCCTACTTTAAATCAAACACCAATGTTGAACTAATTTCCCTTAAGCCATGATCATCTTGGCCAAAACTTAGGATTATTGAATAACATTGCAAATGGATTTCATCCACATGATCAAAGAGATTTGGTGTCAACAACTAGTAATAGTACCCAAGTTCATAACTCAGAGGCCCTAAATAATGATAATGAGTCCATACTAAAAATGGTTCAAAATTTGATAATTGACTTATTTCAATTGCAAACTCAAGTAGGGAATACTGGAGAGAAATCTAACATAAATTACTCTTATCAAAGGTTCAACAGACCTAACACCCAATTTCATAATGGTAAAAACAAAAAAAATAATGAGTCATCTGCTAATAAGAACAATCCTAAAATAAATATTTAAGATGTGGATTTAATTTAATATTTTAGGGTTCAAAATACTTCAAAGAATGGTGAGTTAGATTGCATTGAATTTTGTAATTCTTTTGAATTGTTTTAGGATGAATTAGATACACGTAAAGGTGGACCTAATATAGATAATACTATATGTACATTTGTCTCTTCAAATTAATTTAAATCTATTGATACAACCATAATGGTGGAGGTGCTTGATTTTCCATTCCAAGAGGAGAATGAGCTAGAGGAGACTCCAAAAGAGGTGCATGCTTTTCAAAAATACCTAAAGAAGACTTATCCTCTAAGGAATAAAGAGTATATGTAACCTTTGAAAACTTCAACTACACAAAATAACTCTGACACTTCTCCTAATCCTATAGATGACAACAATCCAAAGCCTCCAAAAGGAAGTACCTCTAAACATAATGATAAATCTAGTTATTTCACTAGGAGTGGATATAATATAGTTGAAGACATGAAAAATATTAAGACTAACATCACTTTACATGAGTTGACTCAAATTACTATGTAAAGAGACTTATTACTTTAATCTCTATCAAATAATTCTAGTAATTCATCAAAGGCTATAAATGCCAATGTTGTTATGTATAAGAACAAAGTAGATGGTCCACCTTTTATGCTAATAGTCATAATTTTTGGTAAGAACTTACATAAATATTTGTTAGACTTAGGTGATCTGATAATATGATGCCTAAAGGTATTTGTGAGAAACTTGGTTTAAATCCAATTAAATATGATAGGGTTATTACTCAATTAGATAAATCAAGGGTTAAAGTAATTGGATAACTATTGAATGTTCATATAAAACTAGCTATTGAGACAAGGATACAATAGTTTATAGACATCCAAGTGGTGGATATTCTTGATGCTTAGAGAATAATGCTAAGTAGATATTGGATAAAGACTTGAATGGTTACATGTCTACTGATTATTCACATATGTGGCTTCCATGGAAGGGAGGTCCTAATTAGATTCATACTCAAAGAGAGCCCAAGATGAAACATATGATAACTGAGTATAATGTTGTAAATGAAAGGGTCAACATGGTCAATTCTGAGTTAGGTATTTACACTCTTGACACTTCTAAGGTATGTGACTCTAAAGATACTCATTATATTCTTGGGATGTAAAAATTATATTTTGATGGTGCTAGATGTAAATCTAGATCTTGGGTAGGAATTGTTCTAATCAATCTCATTAGAAAATAATCTAGTAATTCTTATAGAATTTAGTTTTCATGTAATAACAAATTGATAGAGTATGAATATTTAATTTTAAGATTACAATTTTCCATCAAGCACAAGGTTAAAGAACTATGAGTGTATGGTGACTTTGAGCTAGTAGTTAATCAAGTTATAAGCAAATACCAATGAAAATTATATTACCTTAAGAAATATAAATTTAGAGTGTGGGACTTGATAGAATATTTTGATGTTTTTAATATTATCTCAATTCCTAGAGAAGAGAACACATTAGCTAATTATTTATCCTTACTCTAATTCACATTGACTAAGCATAAGCTTAGTAGTAGGATTAGGAAATATTGAAGGTATATACTTGAGATGTGTTTCTAAGGAAGAAGCAACTAAGATCTTGAGTACTTTCAATGAAAATCTTTGAAGTGGACACCCATCAAGAAGGATAATATCTCACAAGATCCTAAGGGTTGGATATTATTATCCTACTATCTTCAAATATGTTCATAAAGATGTGAGAGATTGTCATTATTATTAGATATTCAACACTAAAGAACTAAAATAAGTCATGCCATTGAAGCTAGTTATGATTAACAAGCATTTTTGTCAATGGGGATTAGACTTTTTGGGGATCATAAACCCCAATTATTTAGATGGTCATAAATATGTGCTCACTACTATTGGTTACTACACAACATGGACAAAAGTAGTGACAACCAAACAATGTAGGACAAAAGATGTGATGAAGTTCTTGGAAGAGAACATATGTGCTAGATTTATAACACCAGTGTCTCTAGTTTGTGATAATAGGTCTACCTCTATATACATTGAGATGATTAATGGGCATATGATAACAACATTATTCTCAAGTATTCATAAAATCATTACCCCCAAGGTAATGGAGTATCTGAATCAACTAACAAAAATTTGATGAAAGCCATCAGGAAGTCTACTGTTGACAAACCAAGAACATGGAATAAGTTACTCAAGTAAGTCCTTTGGGAAAACAAAACCTGAGTCAATCAAGCTTTAAAATAATCACCATTTTTTCTAGTATATGGTCAAGAATCTATATTTCCCATCACTCTCAAGCTTCCAACCTACAAATTCATATAGGAGTACATGGAAGAAGATCAAGAATTTGTAAATTTGAGGTTACTTGAAGTTATTCAAATGGAAGATTCGAGAGAGGAAGCTTTTGCCAATTTCAATAGACATCAAACCATAGTGAAGATATGGTTTGATAAATGTTCAAAGATTAAGGTGTTCATATAGGGAGACTTAGTCTTCCTTTGGGACAATGCATCTGAACCAAAGGGAAAGCATGGAAAATTCACTCCTTTATGGATTGGTCCCTATCAGATTGCTAAGAAATTGGGAGACAAAACATTCAATCTCAATGAATTATAAGGACAAGAGTTTACATTGCCAAAAATTGGGTAATATATAGAGCATTACTTCTCTGTTACCCCACCTCCAGTCTACATGGATTAATTTGTAATAATAGTTAGATTTAATGTAGGTAGGATTAGTTTAGTTTTTCTCCCTATTTATTATTTCTAAATAGTGCTTATAAATATTTGTTTGCTTGCTTGCTATGTGTTTTTTTTAATTTTATTTTGTTCCTTATTTTTAATAAGTCTTTTTCAAGACATTTTCCAACTCCAATGCATATAGTTTCTCAAAGGTCAACAAATCAAGAATACAGGTATGACTCTTAATCATTAGTTGATCATGGATTCTATAAACGTGACATTGATGTTATGATTTGAAAAAATTGGTAAGGATTGATGTCTAGGTTAATTGATCCTTAAAATATAACACCTTGTTCTGATCTAAGTTTGGTTCTAATGAGGATTGCACTTGTTGAGTGAAATTTTGAATTATTGGGACAAAGTCATGTTATCACGTAAAAAACATTATTACATGGGATGAAGTTTATAACCAAAGATGATTGTTTAAAGATCAAACATTTGACACAATCCTAAAACATGGCTAATTTTGGTTCACAACCTTTGTTAGAAAGCTAATATATACTTGAAAAAATACAAAAAATAAGAGCTTTATTGAAGATCTAAAAGATTTCTAAGCAAAGGTGATTTTGGTAACCTTCATCGAGGCTATGAAAGCCTAGCTAGTAGTGGAGAAAGGCCTACAATGGAGTTAAAGGTATCTCTATCAGGATATGAATTATTGGCTGGTAGTAGAGTAATGCCCAAGCCTTCATCTTAATAAAGCATGATTCATAATAAACATCTAAATATGATATAAGTCAATGTTAATGATTAAGGGCATGAAATTTTAAAGTTGTTCTCTAAATCCCATGGTAATCAATTAAGGAATCAAATCACACACACAACATCACTAAGTTTTGATGTATAATCCTAATTATACATGTGTAAGACTTGTTTTAATCATGAGTTGATCCTAATAATGGTACTTGATCATATTGAATGAGTAGTCTGGTTATTAGTTCAAACTAGAGTATCTAAGTTTTAACATTTAGCAATGTTACTCTAAGAAGTCACTATTTTTTGAGGTCAACATACCCCCATTTTTTGAAAAATGAGGACCCTTGTTTAATTTTCAAATTGTGTTATAAATTGTCATTCAAATTGATCCAAAATTTCATTATTAAATATCATGTTTACTTTAGCTCTCATTACCATGTTAGCACATTATCTTTATTTGAATATCATCCACACCAATGATTTTTGTCTATCCTAACTAATATTGTTAATGGTTGCTTCTTTTATTTTTAGGTTGTAGTTTTAATGGAGTCTCAATTAAATGAGGACTATTTAGGGTTTTATACCTTAATGCTAATTTAAACCTTTATTGTGAATAACCCTTGGTTTCTTATTATCTAAGTGGATCTATGTTTAGATCATGTTAAAACCTTAGTCTAATATATTTTATCCTATATTTTTAAATAACATTTGAAATTTGCATGGGAACATTTTATTATGTCCTAAGACTTCGTTTAATTTTTTTACCCTAAGTTTCTAGTCATGTTTATCAACATGACCAAAACCTTACTATAAAATATTACACTAAGTTGTCTATATTTCCCAAAATCCCCTTGTCCATTTCATTTCCCACATAAACTAATTAAATGCAGGAGCATTTTATTATATTTTAGACTTAGTCTAAATTTCTATCCTAAGATTTAATTATAATTACTAATAAAACTAAACCCTTAGGATAAAAATTTATCCTAAGTTATTTTTATTACCCAAGACTGAACTTATTTATTTTCATTTCCTACAAGAATGAATTATTGTGAGAGTGATAAGTGTCACCATCTCAGAGGTAGCTCAAAGATTTTATGGCAAGTAAAGCATCAATAAGTCAAAAATTAGTGGAGAAACTAATTGCATTCAACCTCTCAACTCAGAATCAATAGAGTTCATTAAAACATACAAAAAATATCTAATAGTGCAGGGTAAAGTCAATAAATGTGTAGGTTATCTGAGAGTGCCAAGTGGCATGATCTCAATAACTAAGCCCAAAATCAAAGGTCTACATTTAGCCTAATAAAGTAAGTAGATCACAATCAATGGTGCACATTGATCTATGTAAGGAATATGAGTGAGATGAATCTAAATTTTTAAAGAGATCAAAATGAACACAGTATCAACACATGTTATAACTGTGATAAATGAAATATAGATCAACTAATGGTTTTTAACCTCTCAAATCAAGATCTATGGTGAATGATAAAGCTAAATTTTCAAAAGGCCTAAATTGAATGAGAAGTTACCACATGGATCAAAGGCATTAAATGATGGATCATTTTTACAACAAGCATAGAGAGCCCATGGAGTTACCACATGACATACTCTTGGGCACTCATACTAAAGATCAATGGTTTGTGATAAGTTAAAGCTAGAGGACTCATTTGAATATCAATGGAACATATTTAATCAAGTGCCAGGATTACACAAGGTGTTGAAACATGTTTTAGAAGGTATAAATTGTCACATTTCAAAATTATTGAATAATTTAACATGATGGAGCCATGTAAGCAAGATGAGTCAGTTAAAAATATCTTGTGGACCCATGTGTTGATCAATTTTTACCCTTGATCAAAATTATTCAACCCCTAATTTTGTGAAATATTTATAAGTTCATTCATGTCATATAGTGGTCTACTTGTAGTCTAAAACATTTACTTATTCATAGCCTACCCTTGGTCCAAAGTCTAGGCCTAAAACTAGTTAAGTCAAGGAAAGTCAACTCTAGTCAAACATAGTCAAACTTGGTCAAAGAGTGTAAATATGAATTTTATGTCATATTATGATTTATAACATGTTTTAATATCATTTTATGCAATTTATTTGCATATCTCACTCTTAATGTGCAAAAAAGAGCTTGTGGGCCCACTTTGAGCTAGATTCAAGGGTTTGTATAAATGAAAAGTGGCATAAGGTTAGATATAAGTAGAGGATAAATTTGGAAAAGGTTATAGGAAGTTATTAAAAAGTTATGATAGGCCAATATTTATTAAGAAGTCAAAAAGGGTAGTTTTTCCTTAAATTTAGGCCCTTTTGCACACTTGTACAGCCACCACCATCTGATCTCTAGCTAAAAATTTGGGTGGAGAGTCTATTCATCTCCCCAAATCCATTTACATTATTATACTTGAATTATATTTCAAAAAATTTCTTTTTCAACTCATTTTCCCATTCTCTCCTCTTGGCACACAAAGAAGGCTCAACTTTAGACACATGGTATGGAAGGTACAAGTAGAGTTGGAGGGAGTGCTTCTATATGTGTATTTTAATATTAATTTAATTAATTTTCATAATATGATTTTGTGTTTTGGGTCCCTCTCTTTTATGAAAAAATTCTAACAATCCAGGCGACTTTTTGAAGAATTGCATATAAGAGGGGTAGAATTATGCATATATTTTGAGTTTTTAGTTATCCTTGGAGATGAGTGAGATTGATAATGTGTCTTTAGGTTATAATAGGGCCCTCTTAATTATATTTAAAATATATAAAATTTCACTTCTTTGTGCTTGAAGGATTGGTGAAGAAAGGTGCTAGTTTCTTGTAGTTTGCAAGGTTAAATGCAATTAATGTGTTTTCTAACATCTAGGAGAGCTCCATGATGGTGATGAAATGTTTTATTTTCATGAATAAGGGTTATTTCCATTTTTACATCTATTTTAAATATCAACTACTACCATTCCAAGGCCAATTGACTCATTTTTGCATGTTTCACTGTCTTGTCAGGCTCAGCCAGGCTGTACCTATCCATGAGAGGTGTACAAAATTAAAAAAAGAGGGAAGGATAGGATGAAATTCATATCAATTTTATCAACTCCAATAGTTCATGTTTTTCATAGCCAAGTTTTGAGATGCTACATAAACCACTATCAATTCAAGAGAGACCTTTTCAACTTTGGGTTCCCAGTCCCTAAAAGGTAAAAATAGAGGTCTTGGGCCATTTTTGACTTAAAATTTGAAGTGGTAGATGGAAATTTTATCCTTATATAATTATTTTTCCTTGTATCCCTATGTGCCTAGTATGGCCATGTCAAATTTGAAGGCTAAATGATGAGTGGAAGAGGTACTTTGAGTCCTTGCAAAATGGTAAAAACACACTAAAACTAAACAGTCATATCTACATGATTCTAAGGGAGTTTGGATGCTTTAACTATGTGTACAAGTCCTAAGACTTGTCCAATGATGGGAAACACTCCCAAATGGTAAAAATGACATTCTTGAGCAGTTGGTTACCAATGGGTGATGATAATATTTAAAATGGCCTTTGGAGGTTATACCCTATCCATATAGTAGGGGAGAGACGGTAACGAGGGTAAAAGGTTTTAAATTGGCTAGTTTTCCCTTTGTTTTAAGTGACTCCAAAGGATAATGATGATAAGTGGGCTCACTACCAACTAAATAAAAAATTAAAGGGACCCAAATCCTCCCTTTATGCCCTAATTCACCCTAAAGCTCACCTACAAGCTTGACTAAGACAAGTACCTTTAGGTAGAGAAGGCAAAGCTAGTGAAATGAGCATAATCATGATGAGATAAAGTAAGGTTTGATAGTTTTTAAGAAAAAAAACACCCTCATGACATCAATTACACTATTCACAGCCCCACCTTGATCTAGAGGGAATATACAAGCAAAAAATGAGAGGAAAATGACCACATACAGTTAAGCAAATAGTGGGATGGAGATCAAGGTACTTGGAGAGGCTTCAAGGAATTATTAGGAATAGAAGGAGAGTTTAATGGTAAAATAGATTATTTATGAACCTATATAAGTTATTAAGTACCAATAAAAGGAAAAATTCATGACATTCTCTCTCAAAATCGTCTACAAGCATAATGCTAAAACTATCCTAACCCATATAGGCAATGAACAAGTGGAACAAGTGGAGAAGTGTTAAGAGAAACCAAAGGTGATAGTTTTAAAACATATTGAAATTATCCATGGAAGTGATTGAAATATAATTTTAAGAACATTTTTAACATGATGGAGACCCTTTAGACCCAAAATTAATCCCCTATTTTAGGACTGTCTCAGTCAGGCAGGGTCATAAGCATGAAGAAGGAGCATGTGAATTTTGATGCCTAAGAGAAATGGAGAAGTTATAAATAATATAATATGAAATATATTGATAAAATAATTTTTTTTTAAATGTCTATGACATCCTAAAACATCCAAGGTGCCTTTCACATAAGCACACTTGCCTCAATCTGTACATATTAGCTTGTCTAGGTCTCATTCCAAAGAGCAAAAAGGGGTTTTCATATGGAAATAATTTGTTTATATGTTTTAAAATCTCAAAATTATTTAATTAGACATGATAATAATTTTATAATATCCCCAAAAATGGATATTTTCATGTAATTTGAGGTTATAGGCTAGTATGGGTGAAATCATGCAAAAATAGGGTTTTTTGTGACCTTTTTTTGGGAGGATTGAGTTGGTTTCGGTAGCTAGACTTGGAATATAGTAAAAAAATTTGGAAAAAATTATCACCATGACCTATTATATCTTCAAAAATATTAGAGTTTTATTGAGGAATAGGCTTAATACCCACTATTTTGTCTCAGACCTACCTTAGTCCGCGCATGCAAGAAAGGGACCAATTTTGGGAAATCTTGTAAATGGAAAGCTTGTACTAAGTATGAGAAAAATATATGATATATAAATCTAGGAGAAACATAGGGGGACATAAAATATATATATATATATATATATATATATATATATATATATATATATATATATATATAAGGTCTATAAATCAATGTTTTGGTCCACACAAGGAGCTTTGTATGAAGGGCTAGTGGGAAAACATGTTTTCCCAACCCCAAGCAAGGTGTCAACTAAAAATACACACCTCCTAGGGACTTATAATGATTTTTTTAATGTTTTAAAGGTAAAATGGGATTTTATCATGCTCCAAGGTTCCATTTAATAACTAAATTTCCATCTTTTGGTTCACAAAGGGTAAGCAGGCTACTTGGTAAGGCATGACTCTTCCTCCAAATCAGGGGTGAATTGCACTTTTGGGTATTTTAGAGATCTCAAAAGGATTTATACATGTTTTTATGAGATTTTAAGAATTTTTTGTGATTTTTTTAATCATGGAAACACCATGATAATCCAATTTTCATTCCAAGTATGCTAGAGCCCTCACGGAATGCAAGAATTCAATTCGAAGGCCACTTTCTTGTGCTTAAATCTTATCCAAATATTTGCATGAGACTTGAAGGATTTTATGATAGTTTAATGGGGTCATTTAGGTGATAAAATTGGAATTTTTAATAATTTTCAACAAGAAATGGCTATGAAAAAAGGTTAAGACCAAAAGGCCTCTTAAACCCTCCTAAAACCCTTTGGCAGACCTGATGGTGAAAATCAGTCTAGAAGTGAAAAAAATGAGAAAATTAGACTAGGTGTATAAAATTAAAGTTGGATAATACATTCCTAGGATTCCACACATAAATTTATTCTATGGATCCATACAAAAAAAGGGAGAACAGTGCTTATTTCCACCATTTTTGATGGTGTGTGAGTTGTAAAGAGTGTTAAAGTGTTAAAGTAATGAACTTTAAGGCAAAGTGATGAAAAGTGGTGAATATGTCTTTCAAAAGTATTTTTATTGAAAATTATAATTTATAAGACCTTATAATGTGTCATAATTCCTATTTTATGATTTTATTTTCATTTTTTGAAGATTTGGAGTGCCAAGTGGAAAGGGTGCATGGAATGAGCACTTTGAAAACTACTTGAGATGATTGTGCATGTCCACAATAATAGGAATGATAAAAGACCATAAAAATCCATGAATTATGTTTTTAATAACCCCTCCTATCTTATAAAATCATCATACTTTAGTTTTTTTAGATAAAAGAGGAGTTTTGGAAGGCTACTCTAGTAGGCAGGTTTTTATGCAAAATTGGTAGTTTTGTACCACTTTTCACCTTCTTTTTGACTTGTTTGGAAAATTTTACCTCGTAAATTGGAATGCATCACCTCATGAATATTAAAAATTAAAATTTAACTCCATTTAAGAGGTGGAAACATGTCCAAGCGACCCTTGGACTTCTTTCTTTCTCTCCTCTCAAACTCTATAAGAGTTGGCCATTTTGGAATTGTTTGGATGCTCCACTAGAGTATGGTGAAGCCATAATAAATTTTAAACCTTAATATAAATAAAATTACTAATTTTTAACCTCTCTTATATTGGTTCATAGTGTGTTATACTTGAATGTGGATTTTGCTCAGTGAAAACTATAGATTCCTTAGCTTTGTCCTTCATTCTTACACCTATTTTCAGTCTCTCTTGCATAGAATGTGAAGTTTTAAAGAGATGTTTATGGTTTAAGTGATTCATATTTTAATTATTGTCAAAAAATACCTCTTTTATATTTCTCCTAACCTTGCATATCATCTAGAACCCCATAATGTAGTATTGATGTAAGAAGACATAGATCTGGGAAAGTGTATGTCTAGTTGTTGTCATTGGTTTTAAGTGTTGAATAAAAGTTGGTTGGAATTAATAAAATTTATTTAGTGTATCACATATATATTTTAGGCTTACTCCAGTCTATTATTAACCCTTTTCCACCCAAAGAGCTATTAGAATTAGGAACATGAGCTCAAATGGTACATCAAGGAGAGCTAGCCCCTACTCTAGAGATTCACTCCATGATAGGGATGCCCATAGCCCTGGAGTGTTTCCATGGTGACACTTGAAATGAGGAAAATTTAGTCCCATCTCCTCATATGGTGAATTTTCAAGTGACAACACCATGAACAGAAAAGGCATAAATGCATGATCTGAGTAAAATCTAAGGCAAATAAACTCATTGGTCAAACTCAATTACCTCCATTAAAGCTCTACAAAAACCTCCATGAAATCCTTAAGAGTATGAAAGCCCTAGTTTGTCCCTATTGCATTGTAACCAAGCTAAGGAGAATTAAATCATCATTTTCACTAAGATAATTTAGTCAAGAGCTAAGTTACAACCCACTAGTGAGATATTTGATAAAATTCAAGGTAATGGCATATCGAAAGAATGTTTTAAAGGAATATGTGGAACTTTACTTGAAAATAGATGTTCAAGGTCATATTTTCAAGGATAATAATTTCATCACCTTTACTTTAAACACATGAGACATTCATTGGTCAAAATTATTTTAGATGATTGAGAATCAACTAGCCATCACCTAGGAAGAGGAGAATAAACTCTTAACAAAGAGGTTATATAATGACATTATTGTAATTAAAATTATTAGTCTCCATTATATAGTATAAAATCCTAAGGTACTCTAATAAATTGATATTATTAATCTTATTTTGAAGGAAAATAAGATAAGGGCATGAAAATTAATGAACACAACATGAGAAAAGTTGCTTATATTTATGCTATTGTATTTAAGTCATACTAAAAACTACCCAAACCCTAAATTAATCTATCTTCAATTAATTCCTAGAACAAAGAGAAAAAATTGATGGACACCCTTTCCATGTGGCTATATTTTAGAAACCAAGCCTTTTCAAACTTTAACAAAAACATTCCTATCCACCAATTCAAACTTGGGGTCAAAATGATAATGACTATGTTGAACAGACTGTGTGGAAATGCAACCACTACATATGTAAACCTAATATGGGTGCCCATGCTCTATAAATAAAAAGGAAATTATCCCCCCTTTAGGTGAAATAATTAGTATCTCATTAAGTAAGAAAATCTATGAAATTAGGCATATGAATAAAACCTAGTTTTTCATGATGTCATATCTTTCAGATGCTTTGTGTACAAATAAAAAAATCCCAAAACAAAGGGAATGGTCCCAAAATGGAACACAAATAGTTTCCCAATATTAATCAAAGATTCAAATTTATAAATATGTGGATCACATTCAATTTATATGTGACTGCATCTATCCTTTCTTGAGTGAATCCATAACTAGAATTCCAATGACAAGAATTAGCCCACTAATAAAAAACATAGTTAAAGCTATGGGAGATATATGGTTATATCTAGATTGAATTTTTATAATGGTTTAAGGAACTCAAATTTATCCTCTTAGGTTACTTGGTAATTCCCCTGATAACTTAACTAAGCTAAAGGTTGCATACAACCTTTTCTATGGCATTAATGGTCTATGTAAGACCAATAGAAAAGGACTCCTTAACAACTTCCCAATGATAATTGGAAAGACTATATTTAGATAATGGGATAATATTAAAGTTGCATCAAAACATAGATCACCCTTCAATCTATATATTGATGAACTCAAGCAATGGGATCCTTATGGGAAAGTTAAGGAACATTTAAAAAACAAAGGAATTCTAAATGTGCCCTATGACCATGAGCTTGGTGACCTTGACCCTATTTACACTAAGGCATCATCCTACTTTGAAGTGACCAAGTTATTAAAGGAACACAACTTGAGGCTTGAGTAAAGATTAGAAAGAAATCAAAATATGGATGATAAATGGAAATTGGGACCCAAACAATACCATTTGATTAGTGGGGAACCTTATAGGCCCCCAACTTTCAATACACCAAAAGAAACACAAAAACTAGAGGAAAGAAGGCCAGATGAGATTGATTATTCTTCATCAAAGGTATAATGATAAGAACTACATCAAGAAGTTCATATGATAGCAATAGACCCTAATGATACTATTGAGGATACACTTAAGATGCTATAAATGGATTATGAGTCAGATGATGAGGAAATAAGGGTTGAGGAATAAAAGGCAAAAGAGAAAGTATTAAACATAGTCCCTACATACACCCATAAGAGGAAGGTTGAGCTATCCATTATTCCCAAAATAAGGAGACCCAAAGTGACTTTCACTATTCTAAATGAAATTAACTTATTCAATGAAGAAAACTTGTATGGTCCACCCATTTTAGAATGGTTATTTTATGAACCTAGATTATAAAAAATGCCTACTATGCATCATCCTTGGGATATGATTAAATCCATTAACATTATCATACATCAAGAAATGAAAAACTATATCATAGCATTTTAGGAAGAGGAAGTAAAGAGTCTAACCACACCAAGTGGTTCAAAAACTCAATCTCAAATGAAGATCCATATTCCTTAGTGACATAATCTTTAGTAGGGGTAAGGTTTGACCCTAATACTATTGGTTTATAAAGGGTAATTAAGAACATAATCATCTACTGAGGTGAAGAGATGATATATCAAAAAGTGGAACCATTGACCAATCTAACTCAAGTAGGAAGACAAAAACCTAAAGAATATCAAATTTTTGAAGAATATGCCTTGGATTTGGCTGAAGCATAGACCAAACAACTAAAGGCTTACATGAAGTGCTTGAAATAATAAAAGAACTTGTAGTAGCAGTTTATTATATCTATTTTATAAGATATAATCAATATGTTTGAAGCTAATTTGTATGATATGTTCAAATCCTTGAAATCAATGAGGTCCAAATAGGATGTAGTGAGAAACCAAGATATTGTGGCTGAGAACCAAGTAGCTTATTGGAAAGATTCATACATCAAGGTGAAGGACTTGCTCATTATTTGATAGAAGATCAAATTCTTAATTTAAAGATAGTCAACCTAGCCCATTTGAACATGGATATGGTTGTATTAACAAAGAAGATTAAGAGTTTGAGTAAATGGTCCAAGATTTTGAAGGATCTTTTTGAAGATGGTAAGTAATTATAGATCAAAATGAGGGATATATTTGGGAGCATGATCACAAACCCAACCACACTCAACCCTATTGGTCTAATCATTGATGAGGATTTCAAGCTTAGGGCTACTCAATTTATGTAAGAGGTAAGAAATCAAAGCCAAGGAAGGATAGGGATTGATAACAATAAGATCTTGGACATGATCTTAAATATAGAGGAGAAAATTGGTGAAGTGAGGAGCATTAAAGAAGTGCTAGATAGAGATGACAAGGACTTCAGAGACCTAAAATATTAGGAAGATGAGCTATTCATGGAACCTATCATTAACCTCAAGCTGATTGATGGATAACATGAAAAGGCAATGAAAATCCTAAAACATAAATAAGGGACCTCAACAACAAAGGAGTCCCAAAGTTGAATTAGTTGACTTAAGTATATTCCTTTTTAACTTGACATGTATAAAATTTTGAAAGGAGAATATTCTTTTTGTAAAGCCATGTGAAAATTGTAAAGTTCATTACCTATATGTTATTCCATTAGGAGATGTCATAGTTCTAGAACATTTTAGAAATGAAAACTATCTATGACACTTGTACAATTGTAATTCGATAGGACTGACTGACATACCTCCTTAGTTTTCTATATAAGGTGTATTATCATTTGTAAAATAGAAGGGAGTTTTTGAGTAAGAAAATTTTGTGTAAATTTGGAGTAATCAATACAAGCATATAATTCTAAAAGGATTGTCTCATTTTTGTTTGTGTGATTTCTATTATGGCTACTCTCTCACTTATGTGGTCTAATTTTTAGATTTGAATGGCTTTTATGAATTTTGGATGTGCACCTTTAAATTTAGAGTTTTCAATTTGTGCTAATGCTAGATTGATTTAAGGATCTTAGATTCCCTTCATTTTATTTACCTTACTTGTAAATGTGATTATGTTATTTGCTTACAAGAGTAAATCTTTAAGTTGAATCTAGTTATTATTTTCATTATTTTCACTTTTCATAGATGTTTGTCTAATGTATGGTAAGATTTGAGAACTAGATATTTCATGATATATGTTGGTTTTAAGTGCATGTTTAGATGAAATTTGAACCTTATCATAATTTCTATAATGAACATTAACAAAATATTTCTTCTCTACCTTACCCTTCCTTTTGCCTATTTTTTTATCGACTCACTTTATTTTAGTTTCAATTTGAATATCCATTATAACTTAGATTCTCAACTTATATTTGATAATAATTTAATTAAATTAGTATAAAATACTTTATTTTTCAAAATTTAGCTATTAGGCCATGGTTTCTCCCAATAACCAAATAGATACATTATAAATTTGTGAAACAATTCATGTGCTTTGTCATTATTCCACCAAATATATCTATAATATCACAACCTAAAACTCATGCAATCGATTCTTTGAATCCAAAAATTAGAAGTGTTTTTGAAACACTCTAAACCACCTATGATATACTTTTAGGCATAAACACTATCTTGGTGATATAACTTACCCATTGCCACTATAAAATCATTATGCAACTCTCTGATTATGACTAAATCTAGTGAAAACACTAAATTCATGCCCTTATTGATGTGAATGATTTGGTACACTTTCATCACCCAAAGGAATAATATTCAACTTATGAATATCTCATGTAGTGGGAAGCACATGAATAAATAATCCATGAATAGAATGGAGATTCAATTGTTAAAATATTTGTATCCTTTTATTTATATTTACCTTTTCCTTTTACCTTAGAATAATTTTTGGTTGATGAATTCTACTTGATATACTCAATAACACCTATGTTTGTTTCTCTAGAAGATGAGTTAGGTGATTAATTTGTTTCTTCATTCACTTATTTTCATCATGCCCATTTTTCATGAAATAGGCACCCTTAACCTTATATGTATTAGGTTTTCCATTAGAATAGGAGGTTTCAGTGGTTATTTTGGCAAAGGTTGATTCTTTATTCTTTTTTTTATCCTTTTTTTTCCTCTCTTTGTTATAAGCATTTGATTTCCCATTACCAATAATTAGGGATTTAGGTTTTTGATAACTTTAATGTGTTCATCTATATTAACTTGTCTTGCTCCTAAGTTAGGTTGGAAACAAAGGAACTTAAATATGGCATTTTTCATGTAGTGCCTATACCACTTTTAATGGAATGGAAATTAGAGACAAAGATTACGTAATCATGACCTAGATTATAAAGTATAGAAAGAATAAGTTCATCATATTTCTTCACTATCCCACATCATTTCAAATATAATCTAAAAGACTTGAACTTGGTGAAGAAATCCTAAAGGGTGTTAAAGTTTCCAAGACTTGGGATGATAATCTCATTTACAAGTTCATGACCTCTCATCACATATAAATTCCTAAAAAACTTTTCCAAGATGGTTCACACTTCACTGGATGATTTATCAAGTTCTAAGTGAAATAGAAGATTAGGATACATAAAAAGACATGATAAACTATAGGATTCATTACAAAATTTGTACCAATTAACCTTTTCTACTTCTATATTAGGTTTAATCTCATTACCCATTATAATATGATGTAAAACCCAACTCCTTTAATATAATTCTCATTTTATTTTTCCATTCATAGTAGTTAAATGGTGTTGGTTAATTGAAATTGTATCCATTTTGTAAAACAATTAAGTGTAGTAGTTATAATTGTTGAATAAATAGAGAATGTGAACATAATGAAAAATGATGTAAAATAAATACCATCCTAAACTATGAAATGGTAAACATTCAAAAATTTTCAAACAATACACACTAAAAAGATGTCAGGCACAAATATAGACCAATTAGTACAAGTGTCATAAAATATACTTTATAAAGCAAGGGGACGTCAATCTCAAATGATAATGCATCCAAGGAAAAACAACTAAAAAGTGATTAGGACTGAGAAAGTATTGTTTTGAATGTGATGGGGTTTGGCCGCTTTTCAAACTAGATCTCACCCTCTGGTCTTCATGTACTAAAAATATGAGGAGTTTCAAAACACTAATATCTCTAGTCTTGAAAAGGGATCACAATATATTGTTTTTATTTTAAAAAAATATAAAAAGAATCCCATGACAATATATTAAGTATTATTTTTATGTTATACACACACACACACACACAAATCCTAAAAGAGTAAATGAACCCCCCCCCCCCCCCCACCCCCCCACAATATTATATTGTTTTATTAAAAAAAAAACCCCCTCTCCAAAATTTAAAAAAAACATCCCACGTTAATTTCTAACCCCATAATTTTGAATTTTTGTTTGTTTTTAAAAGGTAATAAAAACATCAAAAATACCAACCAAATATTGAAAACACTATTGAATCTTGAAACCACCTTTTGAAATGTAGAGAACCATAGACTTGCATGTAAAATAACCACTTACTAGAAATGATGATGAGACAACTATGAGAGTGGTGAGGAGATGCCAGGTGAATAGCTAAATTGGATGAAAGAGTGTGACACAAGTCTTAAAAAGACTATGAGCTTATTCGATAATACCATGAACTAGTTTGAGATACCATAAATGGCTAAGGAAAACCACTATTTTTGTATGGTGATGGGTAGGAATAGGCCATAAAGGAGGGAGACAAGCCTAAGGAAGTGAATGTGAGGGTTAGGATCTATGAGTCAATGGGAACATATGAAAAAAGGAATATTAGGCTGGTTTTGGAATCATCAAAAGAATATATGAGATTTAAGGTTTGTCTTTATGAGAATAGTAGTAGAAGAAATTAAAAAAAACCAAAGGGATTTTGCATTAAACCCTAATTGGGTCTAAAAAGTTATATATTATTAGAGTGGAGCCTGAAATAAGGTGAGTTAGTTGTGATGTAAATTTATATTGCTCTTGAAATGTGAATCTATTGAGACTAATTCTTCACTTTACTACACAAACACAATGCCTCCACTAAAGATGAATACTCCAATAATGGATTGTAGAGGAATGCTATTTTTTATAATAATGAACTTAGAATTTTAAAATAATATTAATTTAATAACCACACATATGATTACTAGGGTGGCTCTAATACCATATCAGGGTAGAATCTAAAGTATCTAGATAAAGTGAATGCACTAGTTGAGTGATCACACAAATCAAGCAAGTGCATAACATAATTCAACTAAAATAAAATGAAACCAATATGAGATTAATTCAAAAGAGATTAGAAGAAAAACCAAACTTTCATTAACAATGATCACAAATGTGAGAATTAAAAATAAGAGTGTCATGTAAATCCTCCCCAAAAGGTTGTTAACATACCCTTGATATAAAATATTAAATCCTCCACAAAAGGTGGTCAATAAAGATAATAATAGAAAAATAACTCCCATACCTAGAATAGTCAATCAAGAGAATTACTTCCTAGTCATATGGATAATCTATATGCCTAATTAAGTATTTTCATCAAATATTGCACCCTAAAAGAAGTTATTCAAGCTTTCTCTAGATTTAAGCATCATTGGAACACTTGCAGGTATGTGGGTGTACCTATAATGGAAGTGAGCCTTTAGATTTAAGGGATAGTTTCTTGAATGTATCTTGAAATGCTCACACCTATTTAAATAGTTGCTTATGGGTGAAAGAGTTAAAAGTTTCATATAATGAGCCTAATCTAAGGAGGTGATATACTAATATGTCTTCCATATGACCATCATACTTTCCTGCACTAAGAAACAAGGCACATAAATTAACTTCCAAGTGCTATAGATTCTAACATGAGTGTTTCAATATGGTGGTGAGATGCATGAGAGCTATCTAGGGTAAGTGAACCATAGTCTAGTTGTAAACACTAAGGCTAATTTTACACTTAAAATATAGGCTCATACACTTGACAACACTTCATATGACTTGCTATAATAGAAAATCTTACACAAACATGAAAGGATAAGGGAACAAAGGATATATAATTATCACTTTGCATCACCATGCGTTACTTGCACACTTGGATAATTGTTCAATAAATCAAAATCAGATTTGTATTAATGTTCAAATGAAAAATATAACATAATTATAGTAGGATTCCACCATACATGGAGTGGAATTTTTTACAAAGGCTAAAATGGTAGTGAGTTATAGCATTTGAGAGAGAAGGGGAAAAAGAGAAGTCCAAAAAGGAATCAAATGAGTTCAACTTCATTTGAATTATAGTTACAACTACTTATGTAATTGGTCTCATTTTAGCTTCCTAATTAATCCAAGTCACTTCAGTCCATTGCATAGTTACATTATTCTTTCATTAATTTTAATGATTACAATAGTGGGATCAAGTTGTTTTGAGATAAGTTCTGGTATCAATGTAGTTACAAAAATTAGATCCATCTATTAGAATTTTTTCTTATTGTTAACTATTCCTAACTAGTTTGTTATGGAATACAAAAGTGGAGAGAATGGTCCCTTTCATGTAGCTGGTTTTGCCAATGAAGCCATTGGAGTCTACGTGTATGCCTTCATGGAATCCTTTGAATGCTATCTCTTTTTCAAGATGGATCATGATCAAACTCATCCCCATGTTCATAAGTCCACTATAAATGGAAAACTAATCTTAGACTATTGGTTTTCCTATAGTCATTATGTTGATTCTCATTGTATACACATGTTCTCCCTTAAAAGATGGCAAACACAATCATATAATGAACCCTATAGGATATAAAACATCAAACCATAAATCCATATTTAGCCTTAATGGTGGTCCCTTTATGTTTTTTATACATGACTAGATGGTTATGTCCACTCCTTGGTGTTTGATTAGGCTCTAATGGTGGAACAATGACCCTGCAAGACTTGTTTACCTTGGTTGAAAACTACTACTTGACTCAAAATTCAATGTCAAAAAATACTCAACCTAATCAAAATGATCTACCCTATCTTTATTCTCATTAGCCTCATAGATCCTTACTATCAAATCTTGAATCTTTGACCTTGCACTCATGCTTTTGGATCTTCTTGGTATGAATGAATACATCCCATCAATATCCTACCATCTTGAATGTGCTTATGCCACTTGTAAATCACACATTAATCTTAGGATCCTATTTCCAATCTACTATTTTATGTACTTATGCTACATGGTGGCCTCTCAATCTCCTTAACCCTTTTGACTAATCTCACTCCATCATATCAATATATATATGAAGCAACACAAGCCTTTGATCTCATTGGTCCCACATTTCTATCAGTCGAGCTTGCACCATTGAACCATTGGTATGATTAAATGTTGATCATTGATTTTCTTGAATTTGAAAACAAATGACTATTTATTATGGTCTAACTTTGATGTCCACCTGATCATCATTATTCACAAAACCATCATTTAAGTCCACATGACCATAAAATTTAATAACCTAATGGTTTTTTTACCATAGCTTAAAGTAAATATCTATGTGAACATCTCCTATTTTTTGAGCAATTTTGAAGGCTTGGATCTGGAATTGAAAAGGTCATGGAGGTAATAAATTTGTAGGAGATGTTCTTGATGCTAAAAGGATTGTGCTCACTTGATCTATTGGCTTTGGGAGATTTCTAAGTGTGTTTACAAGGTGTTCAAGTGAGATGACTTGTGTTATTTTACATGATGTTTACATGCCTCTCATTGACCATTTAAACCTAAACAACTATTTACCAAAGCTCAAAATTGACACTTACATGAACATCCTACTTGTTAGTTCCACCTTTGAAACTCCATAACTTGAGCTAAAAATCTCATGTGGGCATGAAATTTTCAAGATATCTTCCTACCATGAAAAACTCCATGTCATTGTAATATTTTGGCTCAAATAGATTTTTTAAGTGCATTTATTAAATTTACAAACAAGCTAAATAGTGTGTTTCCATGCAATGTACATGATGACTTGGCCCCTTAGACTTGGAAAGCTAAACTTTAAAGGATTAGATCTTGAGGTAGAAGACTCATCAAGATATGAAAATTACATAGAATGATCTTAGAATTAAGGACATTGATCTTGCATGGTCTAATGGTCATGCAAGGATTATTGATCTCATTTATAAAATGCACAAACATGCTATCTAGTCTAGTTTTTCATGATGTCCTGATGATGGTCTAGTCCTTAAACTTGTCCAAGTCATTTTAATTCAATATTTCAAGGTCCTAATGAGTTTAAAAGATTTGGTCAATTTAGTCCATGTACTTGTGAGCTTATGAACACTATGAGATCCTACTTGGATCAGTTTTGAAGGCTTGGACAAAAATTTTCTCTAAAACCATTCAATTTTATTGGAGTTTTCATCAGGCATATTATTGTGGACATATTTTCTTGGATACTTTATTTGAAAGAATTATGTATACAAGCCTTTTGACAAGGACCTTTTATTTCAAACACTTTCTCTAAAAAAATGTCTTCAAAAAGATTATCTTGGACATTTCATCTGAAATAAATATGTGCTTGGGGAAATTATCTCAAAAAAATTTCCTAAAAGATTTATGTCCTTAGTCTCTTACCTTTGAGATAATTTTCTTGAAAGAATTCCAACACTTAGCCAAATAAACTATAATAATTTATCCTAGATAATTATGCCTTGTAATTTTACTACAGACTATTTGTCTGAAAGAACTCTAACACTTAGCTAAGAGTTGAAATATTTCCTAAGTGTAAACTAGGATTTTCTAAACTTATTATTTTAACTACTTGGTTAGCATGAAAACCTTCCACTTACATATATGACTCTAAAATGACCCCTAAGACACCAGATGAGACAAGGACTAAGCTATATTATGACCAAAGTTAGAATGACATATGAAATGATATCAAATGAGCTAAAACATACTCTATGACATTAAAAAAATCCCCTATATGAGATTTTGACTATATAAGGTTAACCCATTTTAGCCTGAGGTAAAAATGGTCAACATATTTGGTGATTTTCCAAGGGTGGCATGCTTGCTATGCCTTGACCAATTACCTAATCCTATCCATTAGTGCTACGCCCCTAACCTATCACATGTATTAGGATAAGAATAGCCAACTTATGGCTTAATTATCCCTTTTTGATGCTATATCACATTTATCTATGTATTCATTTGGTTAGGAGGTTAGCCTATGGATTAACCATAGCCTAGATAGATTATATATAGGAGGTAGTGGGTAATTATTTATCATCATATTATGAATTCTACTCTTATTGAAACTTGTGGAGGTTGTCCCCTTAAAGTCACTTATCTATTATAATATATTTTAGTCATATTTGGATCTATTTATGATATTCTACTTTATTGTTGAAGTAATTTCATTACAAGTGATTTCAGAGTTGTGATTTGGGCAATCTTGTGGGTGAAACCCTAATTTTTTAAATTTGCATATATCTAAAAAAGGTTGTGAATTTATCTTAAATTTTTTTACTAGAGGTGAGAAATAATTAAATTAAGCTTCTGTTAAAATTTAATTTCATTTAGATATTTTTAAAAAAAGTTATAGCCATTTAGTGTTTTTCATAAAATTGCCCTATAGTGTGCAATTCAAAGAATTTTTCTAAGTTATTTACATTTTTGGAAAGATTATAAAAATTTGGATAGGGCATGTTATTTGTATGTTTTTATTTGAGGAATACATAAGTCCAAAATCACTTAGTCAAAGTTGGGTCAAAAGTGTAAATCAGGGTCGGCATCGTAAAGCCCTTTTATGGTAGGTCCACAAACTCAGGGCTAAGGAAAGGGTGCTAAAAATCTAGGTAAAAATCCTAAAAAGGAAGATATGGAGTTAGAAGGGGGATGTAATATATCCTTTATACTATGGTTCTCTGACATAAATCACAAAGTGAGCCAACTTGACTATAGTGTGCAAGGCATTCAAAGTGACGTGCAAGGCATACAATCTAATATGAAATCCATACAAGATAGTTTGGTAGATATCATGATGGATTTGAAAAATAATTAGTCAAATCATCTACCTATCACTTTTTCACAACTCCACTAGGGTGGTTCTCTTAACTAATCTACTTCAAATCTAACTACATTGCCACAGAGGAACCTATTACCAAAGGTAGATATGCACAAATTTAATAGAAAACATCTACTCAATTGGATCAACCAAATGGAGAATTTTTTTGATCTGCATCAGATCCTAGGTAGACATAAGGTTACCATGGCATCCTTGTATCTTGAACTTGATTAATTCATTTGGTATTGATGGTTGTGTTCAAAAGAAAAAGATGACTCTTAGTGTCACCTAGTCAGTTTTTAGAGAGGAGCTACAATTACACTATGGCAATAGTGTGATAGAGAATTACTTTAGCCAACTAGTAATATTGTGACAAACTGGCTCTATCAAGGATTGTATTAATCATTTTTATAACCTATCCTTATGTGTGGAGATAATTTCTAAGGAGAAATTGAATGACATATTTTTGGGTAGACTCAAGGACAACATTCAACATGAGGTATGCATGTTTAAACTACTTAATATTTTTGATTATATTATCATGAAATGTAGATATGAGGAAAAATTCATATCCAACAAGAAGAAACCATTCACTCACTTCAAATATCATAACATATTGACACCAACATTTCCTCCACCTACTAGATTGACCCCTCAACAAATTGAAGAGAAGCATGCAAAAGGATTATGTTTCAGTTGTGATAGCAAGTGGAGCAAAGGACATAGATGTGCTAAGAAGAATTTATTATAAATTAATGGATCCAATGAAGATGAAGAAGAATATGATGCCTCTAATGATGATGAAGAAGAGATAGAGGAGGTGCCTAAAGATTCCTAACCTACAATCTCTTGTCATGCACTTACAGGTATTAGCACTCCATAAAATCTTAAGGTGGTGGGTTTCCTCAAGAAATAGAAGGTGACAATGTTGATAGATTCAGGGAGAACACATAACTTCATAAAACATAAGTTGGCCACTCAATTGAACTATTTCATCTACTCAGCACTAGAATTTTAGGTCATGATTGTAGATGGTGGCATAATTAATTGTTCATGCAAATGTCATAATATTAAGCTTGTTATAGGTGAGTAAAATATCTATTCTCCTATGTTTACTATTCCCATGGGTAGCACAAACATTTTTTTGGGATTATAATGGCTCATAACCTTGGGTACCATTGAGATGAACTTCTAGGAACTATTCATGCACTTTCATTCTGAAGGTAGGAAAATTGAACTACATAGATTACAGGCAAAATCTCCATAATTGATTAGTTCACATCAGATGACCAAGATGATAAAAAAGGGGGTAGATGGAATTATTTCATAATTATGTTCCATATAAGTTCAACCCACATAGGCATCTACACATCATGATCTACAGATGATTCTTGATGACCACCCATCTATTTTTGGGGCCATGCTAAAAGGAATACCACCAAAAAGAGAACATTATCATGCCATTCAACTAATTCTAGGGAGTCAACCACCAAATATCATACCATATAGATATCCATATCCATAGAAGAGTGAAATTGAAAATATGTTCCATGAGATGCTGGAGGCATGGATCATCAAGCATAGCCAAAGTGCATATTCATCACTAGTGGTCATGGTGTAGAAGAAGGATGACACATGGAGGATGTGTCCAGATTATAGGGAACTCAAAAATTACACCATCAAATATAAGTTTCCTATTCTAGTGATTAATGATTTATTTGATGAGTTTCATGGTGTTAATTATTTCACAAAATTGGATCTTTGTTTAGGTTACCATCAAATTAGAATCAAGGATGAAGATGTTCATAAAACTAATTTTAGAACACATGAGGGCCATTATGAGTTTTTGGTAATGCCTTTTAGTCTTAAAAATTTAGCATCTACTTTTTAGAGCTTGATGAACACTATTTTTAGGCCTTTTTTAAAGAAGTTTGTGTTGGTTTTATTTGACGACATATTAATTTATAGTCAGACATGGGAAGCACATTTACAACATGTGAAATAGGTGTTGATAGTTTTGGAGAAGCATTAGCTTTATGCAAAGCCATCCAAATGTTATTTTGGAGTACAAGAGGTAGAGTACCTAGGTCACATTATTTCCCATGAAGGTGTCAAATTTTATCCCCAAAAGATCAAAGATATGATGGAATGGCCCATGCCAAAAACTCTTAAAAACCTTTGAGGGTTCTTAGGACTAACAGGGTACTACCAAAGATTTGTGAAAGGTTATGGTAGCATAGCGATTCCACTCACTACATTGCTAAAGAAGGATGATTTCCATTAGAATGATTCCACCACCAAAGCATTTGAGAAACTAAAAATAGCTATGTTTACCACTCCAATTTTGGCTACTCCAGACTTCTCAAAGACATTCACTATTGAATGTGATGCTTATGGATATGGGTTCAGAATAGTACTAATGTAGGAAGGAAGACCCATTGCATTTGAGATTCATCAATTCAAAGGTAAGAATCTAAAAAAACTTGTCTATGAGAAAGAAATGATGGTTATTATTCATGCAGTTAAATAATGGAAGTACTATCTAATGGGTAGACACTTTAAGGTGAAAATAGATCATGATAGTCTCAAATATGATCATCTGAGGAAAAAGAAAAGTGGGTAACCAAAATTTTGGGTTATGATTTTTAAATCATTTACAAGAAGGGTAAAAATAATGTAGTATCAGATGCACTATCTAGATGGGATAGATCTACAGAAGCATTACTTTGTGCAATGTCCATGTTGCAAGTAGATTGGGTGGATGAAGCTAGGTTAGAATGGAAGCAAGCCAAGGATACATAGGTTTTTATTTATAATCTCTAGTAAGGTACTTTATCCTTTGAAAATTTTGAATGGAAATGTAATGTCTTATAGTATAAGGGTAGGTTATACTTGTGTAAAGATTTAGAGCTTAAGCATAAGATTCTTTCAGAGTTGCATGCATATCCAATTGGGGGACACTTAAGGTTCTTGAAAATTTATCACATAATTAAGAAATAATTATTTTGGGAAGGACTCAAGGAATATGTACAAAAGTTTTTGGTAGAATTCTTGATATTCCAATAGAATAAAGGTGAGATGGTTAAGTCCCTGGGTTTGTTACAATTGTTAACAATTCCTAGTCAAAGGTGGGAGGAGGTTTTCATGGATTTCATCATAGGGTTGCCTTGTTTTGAAGGTAATAATGTTATCTTGGTCATTATGGATAGGCTTACAAAATATTCCCATTTTTGTGCTCTCTCACACCCATTTTCAGTATCATAGTAGCTATTTTTTTGGAGGCAGTTTTAAAACTACATGGAACCCTAAAAATAATTGTAAGTGATCATGATCCTATTTTCACTAGTAATTTTTGGACTAAACTATTTTCCTATTTGGGTACTCAAATAGCTCATAGCTCATATTACCACCCCTAATCTGATAGACAAATAGAAGTGGTTAACAAATGTTTAGAGGGGTATCTCCATTATTTTGTATCAGATAAATAAGAATGTTGGGTTAAATGACTAACACTTGTAGAATGGTGGTATAACACATCTTTCCATACCTCTTCCAAAATCTCTCCATTTCTATCACTATATGGTTACCATCCACCTTTCATCACTTCTTCATTAAAGGTGCAAACCAAGGTTTAAGATGTAGAGGAGCACATTCAGCATCAACAAGAGGTTTTGGCTAGTTTGAGAGAGAATTTGGCCTTGGCAAAAAATAGAATGAAGTAACAAGTAGATCAACATCGTAGTGAGCAAAATTTTGAGGTGGGTGACTAGGTATTTGTATATTATAGCCTTACAAGTAGATGTCTTTGAAGTAATAAAAAAAGGACAATAAACTTGCTCCTAAGTATTATGGCCCTTATCAACTTTTGTATAAAATTAGAAGTGTGGCTTACAAGCTCAAGTTACCTCATTCATCTTGCATACACCTAGTATTTCACGTTTCTTATTTGAAGGTCATTGGATAGAAAGTTTCAGCCTAGACAGAACTCCTAGTACTAGATGGAGAAGGATGAGTCATTTTGGAACTAGATAAGATCCTCCAAACATGTACTAAGAGGTTGAGAACTAGAGAGATTAGGGAATATATGATCAAGTGGAATAACTTGAGTAGTAAAGACGTAACTTGGGAAGGTGAAGATTTTTTGCAACATCTAGAGTTGTTCAATGTTGAGGACAATGTTAGTTTGAAGGAAAAGGGCATGCTACACCCCTAACCTATCACATGTATTAGGATATAAATAGCTGACTTATGGCTTACTTATCCCTCTTTAATGCTATATCACATTTATCTATGCATTCATTTAGTTAGTAGGTCAGCCTATGGAGTAACTGCTGATGGTTAAAATTGCACTTGATTCTAGTCAACAATGATGGGATGTTTCAAGCTGTGGGATATTGCGGCTTGAAATAACCTCCAGATTTTAGAGAAGCTGGTCTCTTCTATTTTATCAAGTGTTTAGGGAAAAGGGATAGGAAATTAAACAAAAATGTAAATGCAAGAATTGAAACCTAACTATGGTGATGAACCTGAGTGTAATCTTGATCCTAACTTGAGTATAGTGAGACTCTATATAGGATTCAATTACATTTAAGAGCAGACAAGTGCATGATCAATGTAAAAGATTGAAATAATAGAAATAGAGGCTCACAATAGGGAATTATTTTGCTGAGATATAGAAAATGTCAATAAAGGAATAGGGTTCAATCTTCTTATAAGAATATTGCAATCACATAAGAGGCACAGAAACATGTACAGTTATGTAAAACTTTTGATTCAAGAAAATGAGACAAAAGCAAATGACATTCCTAATCACAACTCTAGAAAATCTATGGTATAGAATACTTTTGTAAATGACACAGATAATATCAACAAAGGCATAGAGTTCAATCTCTTTAATTCATTCAGCCACATAAAAGGCACAAAAACATGCACAGTCACATCAACTTTACAACTCAAGAAAATGAGACAAAAGCAAATGATATTTCTTAGTCAAAAAACTCTAGAAAGTCTAAAACTATAGAAAGTCCCCCCTTTTTTCCTATCTTCCCTCTTCTTTTATAGCCTCAGATGTCTCTTTCCATCATCCCCCTTCCCACACAATTATAGTTTGCCCTTAACTCATAGGGGACAAACAAACAATGCTTTTAATGCCTTAGATGTATCTTGATCTTATCAGGAACTGCCCTAACTATGGCATGGTGATTCATGTCTAGTACCTCCTTCCATGCCTGAATTTCTCATTCCATCATCTGCTTAGCTGCTTAACTATCCATTCTACCTCCACTTATAGGGGACAAATAGATGGCCCTTTTAATGTTTACAGGCCCCCAAAAATCTACCTAGTGAACTATTCCATATACCAAAAATAACTCCCACCAAGTTTTCCTCCATCTCGCTTTGTAGTAACAAATACATAGAACACTCTGTTCTATTGAAACATAAGAGGACACTTAGTCAACTTCTTGAAATTCTTCTTATTACTTAGAAGGCATCAGAGAATGACACTTGGCACTTTCCACCTGATTTATCAAAGACACATGGCATTTTCCACTTCTATTTAACTATGTTGTAGAATTATTCAAGGTACATATTAGGCTCTTATAGATGGTGACACTTGGTAGCTTCCGCAGCCCTTTGAAATAACACCCAAGACCCACCACAATTTTATTTAGAAATGAAGCTTGAAGATGATCTCTCAAAAGTTGACACATGGTGGCCTCTACTATTCTTAGGAAGATACGTGGCATCTTTCACTTCTCCTACTAGGGGTATGTGGCATCTTCTTCTTCTTTCAGGAATGGAGTAGAAATGGGATTGGAAAGTGACACTTGGTGACCTCCACTACTTTTTGGCACTTAAACAAAATGAAATGATGCTTTCTACCTTTTGGAAAGGTACTTGACCCCTTTGGTTTTTGGGACACTCCCTTGAACTGCATAATGAATAAAAATGGTTAAATGGTTCAACAGTTCAACACTGCATGCCATTTACATGTTAATCGAGGTATTAAACCAAAAATGTTGAACCAAGGCATTGAACCCTGGTGTTGAACAAACTATCTTTCAGATGCTGACATGTGGTGACTTATGCTTTCTTCTAAAAAAGTAGTTCAGAGCCTTCCACAACTACCACATGGTGATTTTCACTGCACTTCAATTCTTGGATAGAAAAGAAACTTGCTCTCTACCCCAAAACTTTGCTACCATGACCAAGGTATGCAGGAACAAACTGTAGTGTGTGAATAAAACTTTGAATGCAACGTAGAGTAAGAATTTTCTCTACAATTACTGGTGACCCCCAGGACTTTTGAGCCTACTCAAAAAGAAAACTCCACCTTCCACTAGATCAAAATTGCAAAAATTACAACTTTAAAAGAGCTGTCAACATGTGTTTAAAACACTTATCTAAAAGAAAAGTGAGAAAACAATGAAAAAACAATGTAAGAAAGAGAAATTATTTAACTATAATACATTAGAGACCCAAGTCAATTGAAATGCTTCAAATAGATTCCATTTATAGGAATCTCTTCAGGTTCTCCTTCCATTGACTCTAGCTCGAATGAATTATTCTACTTGCACATGTGAATTTTATATGGGCCAGTCCATAATGCTTCAAATTTGGTATGCTGACCTAGCTTGGCGGCCCTTGCATCCCATTTCAAAACAATTGAGACTACTTCAAAATTAGGATTCAAAGTTCTTTTATAAAAATAGTCCTTAACCATTCCCTGATGCTTAATCAATGAATCATGGGATATATCCCTCTTTTCATAAACTTCCAAAAGTTTTGCGAGTCTGACCTACATGGGGCCATTTTCTTCAATTTCAATTTGTTTGATCAGTAGGAGAGCATGGATTTCCAAGCTTAGGGGAATCACAATAGACTTTCCATATACCAATTCATATGGATACATTTTGATCACCTGCTTAGGCATGATTCTATCAGCCCATAGTGCTAGATTAAGCACTTTATGCCACTCTTTGTGACGATCAACCCCTACTCTTTTGATGAGTCTTATCAGGTTCTTATTGGTTGATTCTGCCAGACCATTACCTTGAGGGTAATAGTTAGATGAACTTTTTAGATATATTCCATGTTTCAAGGCAAAGTCAAATATTTTAGACCCCAAGAATGCTTTAGCATTATCTAAAATGATGGTACGAAGAGCCCTAAAGTGAGTAGTGATACCCCCTAAAAAATCTAGGATCACATTCTCTATTGCTTCCTTAAGTGGGACTACCTCGATCCATCTGGTGAAATAGTCTGTGGTAGTTAATATCCATTTGTGACCCATACTAGACACTGAATTTATCATTCCAATGATGTCAAGACCCCATTGAGCAAAAGGTTCATCCACAATTATAGGACTAAGTGGCATGGCTGCCTTCCTCCTCATCCCCATATAATACTAGTAGGATTGACATTTTCTAACCAGCTGATAACAATCTACAAATAAAGTAGGCCAAAAATATCTTGCCTCACTTATCTTTATGGCTATGGTCTTTGTAGAAAAATGCCCCCCTGATATTCCATGATGCATTTCGTGTAGTATTCTCTTAGCTTCATCCTGTTCTACACATCTTAATAATTTTCCATCATAATTTCTTTTGAAAAGGACTTGTTCAATTAAAACAAAATGAACTCCTTGTATCCTATAATATCTCCTCTTATTTTGAGGGAGTTCTCTTGGATAAATCCCATTTTTCATAAATTGAATCCTACTTGTGACCCAAGATTCTTGATCAACTTCTTGTATTTTTAGCACCGTCTCTGTCTCTCCTTCTAAATCTGCTTCCTCAGGTAACATCTTTTCAAGCTCTTGGGTTATATATTGGCACAGACCCTTACCTCTAACTAGCTTGGTGGGTTTCACCTCTACATCATATTCAAGGATCTTAGTGATCCAATTGGCTCTTTTCTTAGTAATTCCCCCTTCATGATGTATTCCCTGACACTTAGGAGAGCTACAAGTATCAAAATTTTGTTCCCTGATATCAAATGCCTAAATTTCTTGAGGGCTTTTACCATGTCATAGGCTTGTCTTTCCACAAAATTGTACCTAGTCTCATAATCCTTAAGAGTTCTTGAGAAAAAGGCTATTGGGTGTTCCCCCTCTAGCCTGTCATTTTTTTGAGTCAAGATAACAACAATACTTGACTCTCCTCCATAGACATACATTATGAAGGGCTTGAAAAAATCTAGGTTTTTAAGCACTGGGGATATTGAGATAGCCTTCTTGACCTCTTCAAAGGCTTGCCTTCCTTCTGTAGTCCATTTTAAGACCAGCTCTTTCTTTAGCAAGAGAGTCATTGGTCTTACCAAGCCTACAAAATCAGATATGAATTTACTGACAAAATTGATCTTCCCTAAAAAGGACTGAACTGCCTTTTTATTTACTAGAAGAGGTAGGTTCACTATAGCTATGATTCTCTTCAAATCTATAGAAAATCCTTCTTTAGATACTACATGTCCCAATAATTTTCCCTAAGGTACAACAAAGATGCATTTCTTGGGATTCAATGATATCCCAAAATCCTAACATTTGTTGAAGACAGATTCTAAATGATCAAAATGATCATCAGCATTTTTTGAAAAAATAGTGAGGTTATACAGATAGACTAGGATGATCTTATTTATAAGCTCACCAAAGGCTACATCCATAAATCTTTGAAAGGTGGCTCCTGCATTTGATAATCCAAATGGCATCTTAGCGTATAAAAATGTTCCCCATTTGGTAGTAAAAGTAGTTTTGTACTGATCTTCATTAGCCAACCAAATCTGATTATATCTAGAGAAACCATCTAGTAAAGAAAACCTCTCTGATCTAGCCATAGTTTGTAAAATTTGTTCCATGGAGGGCAAGGGATAGTGGTCTTTCAAGGATGCTCTATTTAGATCTCTAAAATCTACACATAGTCTTACATCTCCATTCTTTTTCCTAACTGGTACTAGATTTGATACCCAAGTTGAGTTCTTGATTAGAAATATTATTTTGGAATCTAAAAGTTTTTACAACTCATCTACCATTAGAGGCTCAATCCTTGGATTTACTGGCCTCTGTTTCTATCTGATGGGTTTAGACCCTTCAATCAATTATATCATGTGTTGGATAATGTCTCTATTGTATACATGAAGGTCTTCATAGCTCTAAGTTATGACTCTATCATATCTTTGGCACAATTTGATTAGTCTTTCCTTCTCTTCTTGAGTTGTAGAATTCCCAACTTTTAGCCTTTTCCCATTACTCACCTCTACTTTAGAATAGTCTACTTTATTTACTTGGAACCTTTTCTTTTCCAAGCTTACATCCTCTAGGTCAAACAAGTTTTCTAAGGTGATCAATCCCTTAGGGAGCTTATTAGTCCTCAATTGTATAATTTGATCACCATATGCCTCTTTAATTTTAGTTTGCAACTGATCAACAAACTCATATGATTATTATAAGAAAGAGACTACCTAAGCATCATTTTTAAATACTTGCCAATTCTCATCATTGTCTAGAATGGTCAGCCTCATTATAACTTTTACTGACTCATTGTTAACTAATAGGCCAATTGCTAGGTTAAATTGTGAGCCAATTTGGGCCATCCTATCAGCCATAGAGTTTTGACTTCTAGGGATTATCTCAATATTGAAAGCTTTGAAATCTTCTATCAGATCCCAAATCTTATGCCTGTAGGATCTCATTCTCACATTTTTGGCTGCTACCTTTTCTCTAATTTGCTTTACTACTAATTTTGAATCTCCTTTTACTTTTGGGTTATTTATTCCCTTTTTCTTAGCTAACAAGAGCCCATGTACTAGAGATTCATACTCAACATCACTATTAGTGCAAGCAAATTGGAACCAGATAGCCCTTAAAATTTTATCACCATTTGGAGCAGTAAGACAAATTCCTGCCCCAGTGCCATATTTACTTCTAGCCCCATAAAAATTCAAAATCCAAATCTCTAAATATTGAGTAGTAGGTGTCTCTTCCCTTATAAGATTTGGGATTGCCTGATCCTCATCAAAAATGACGTATGTGCCCAAACTAGTAGAGACATAGTTCCCATATGGGTCGCTATGCATCATAGTCAACAACTGGCTATTTTCTTCTTCTTGATCATGCTCAGTCCGGTCACCTAGCTCTTCAACAAAAATCCTTTCTTCTTTATTCAACATAGCATGATCTGCTTCTAATCTTGTTGCTTTTTTGTTGGTGATATGATCCTTTGACAGTGGTTCAGATATAATTTTCATCTTTGAACCATATCTGGTTCTCAAGATGAGGTGAGACTAGTCAAGAGACATATATCCTCCTATTTTTGCTATAAAGTCTCTGGATAAACATAAACCAAAAATAAGAGGTATATCTATGACAACTATATCTTGTTGACAATTATATTGGGACATGTGGATAACTGCAATGGGAGTTGTTTAATTCTCCCTATGGTCTATATTATTTTGCCATCTAGATGCATAACTCCTCTTACAAGGGGTTCATATTTTATTTTCAAAGCATCAGCTATTTTGTACTAGCTCATGAATCTATCAATGCATTATGCAAGAATTTCTTTCCAACTATCAAAGTCAAATAGAAAGGCTCTAGCTTGGATTTACTTACTTGTGCTATATCATTCACTAAGGTTGTTGTCTGATGAGGAACTGTATCTTTGAGCTTTTCTTTTCTAGCAGGTCCTTCTTTGGTAACAACACCTTTAGGCACTACTTTCCCTTATAGAGCTTCTTGTAGCAGTATCTTCTATTCAAGAATAGCCAATATATCCCATATTGACACTTGTGCTGGAGTCTTCTTCAATTGATCCACTACATTGATCGGTCCCAAAGACTAAGTTATTTTAGACATAAGGATATCTCATTTTTTCTTGAATTTGGGTAGGAGTCCCTTGATCTTGCACTGATTGAGGCACTTCTTGTCTCATAGTAGCATTTCTTTTCCCTTGAGATGAAATATTATTCTTGACTTGACCACTTACAATCTTAGGCTGTTCCACCATTCTCCTCTTTGATCTAGTGTAGTAATCAGATTGCACCACTGGCCTTTGGGAGATAGATGCTTCATTCAAGAAAACTACTTCTTCATCTTCAACCCATGAGAATAAAGCATGTTTCAAGGCTATTTCTTCCTCTTATTGTAAGGACATTCCTTGCATTTGAGCCACTAGAATTGAATTCTACATATCGGGAGACTGGTAGGCTTGATTGTCACTAGTACTGGCAAATTAACCATCCATTCTTCTTTGCTCAACCACCCTTTGTTGTAGATTACACCTAGAACACTCTCTAGGTGTATGAGCATTATTGAAAGGGAAACACCAGGCATTAGTATCATCCACATAATTATTCTGACATGGAACCATCTCCCTATTTGAGCTGGGAGGAATGGTTTGTGAGGGTGTGGGAACTACAACTAATTGATTTGCTAGCTGATGGTTAGTTTGTTTTGCAATACCTTGATATTGGTTTGATTGAGATGAAAACTTGTTTCCTTGATAGCCTTGATAAGGAGGCTTAGGAAAAGTATTCTACTACCTTTTTATATTAATCAACTCATTAGAGAATGTCCTTAGGATATTCTTGATATCATCCATCTCAGATGACTGAGTAGGGATAGATTCTTTCATGGATGATTGAGGGTAAGTGTACATAGAAACTGGTGGGCTTACAGCTTTAGGAACTTCTTGAGGTAAGGGAAAAGAAATTTTTGGGAACATAGGCATGGGAGGCCTTGGAGGTAACTTTATAGCATCTATTAAATGATTCTCAGCTCTAACTGCATATTCATAGGCCCTTGGCAAACTGTGTCCTCCTAGTGACTGAATCATAATAGATATATCTAAATTCAAAGACTTGAGATAAAACACTATGGCCATACCAGGTGGTGGCTTCGCTACAGTAGGGATTCTATCCCAAGTTGTTTGGAATCTAGTGTTGAAGTCAGTCATGTCCTCCTGAGGTCCCCTTTGAATGGTGATTAACTGTTGTAACAAAGAAGACTTATCACCCTTCTCTACAAATCTTTCAAAAAATAGATCTCTAAGCTGGTCCCATGTAGATATGGTATTTGGGGTCAAAGACTAATACCATTCTAAAGCCTTCCCTTTGAATGAAGTTGCTAATAATCTTATGGCCACATTTTGTTATGTGATAACATGTATGGTACAGACATCTGATACATCTTGAAGATGTTTCGTAGGTGTTTTTGAGTCTTGCCCACCAAATTTGGGCAGAGATTTTAGAGCATTTACTAGGATAAGATCCCAAACAACTAGTGGTGTTAGGAGGATTAAGGGACTACCAGTGTTCTAGCTTGCATAATTTCTTGGGGGTATAAGGTCTCCCATATTTAGTATTGGTACAAACTGGTTAGCTCTTCTCCTTGGACTTGTTACTAGAGGTGGCAAAAGAATACCTAGATTTGTAGCAGATTGTGATCTAGTGACTGGTCCATAGCTCTGACTCCTCGTAGCTCTCTACTTCATACGGTCTTGAAAGAAACTTCAAGATTGGTCCCACCAGGCATGCCAAAAATTGTTGATGGTTAAAATTGTGCTTGATTATAATCAACAACAATGGGAAGTTTCAAGCTGTGGGATATTGTAGCTTGAAAAAACCTTCATATTTTAGAGAAGCTGGTCTCTTCTATTTTATCAAGTGTTGGGGGAAAAGGGATAGGAAATTAAACAAAAATGCAAATGCAAGAATTGAAACCTAACTATGGTGATGTGCCTGAGTGTAATCTTGATCGTAACTTGAGCTCAGTGAGACTATATATAGGATTTAATTACATTTAAGAGCAGACAAGTGCATGATCAATGTAAAAGATTAAAATAATAGAAACAGAGGCCCAAAATAGGGAATTCTTTTGCTGAGATACATAAAATGTCAACAAAGGCATAGGGTTTAATCTTCTTATAAGAATCTTCCAATCACATAAGAGGTGCAGAAACACGTACAATTATGTATAACTTTTGATTTAAGAAAATGAGACAAAAGCAAATGACATTCCTAATCATAACTCTAGAAAATCTATGGTACAAATTAATTTTGTAAATGACATAGATAATATCAACAAAGGCATAGATTTCAATCTCTTTAATTCATTCAGCCACATAAAAGGCACATAAACATGCACAATCACATCAAATTTACAACTCAAGAAAATGCGACAAAAGCAAATGATATTTCTTAGTCAAAAAACTCTAGAAAGTCTAAAACTATAGAAAGTCTCCCCTTTTTTTCCTATCTTCCCTCTTATTTTATATCCTCAGATGTCTCTTTCCATCATCCCCTTCCCCACATAATTCTACTCTACCCTTAACTCACAGGGGACAAACAGATGGTGCTTTCAATGCCTTGGATGTATCTTAATCTTATCAACAACTGCCCTGACTGTGGCATGGTGAGTTATGTCTAGTACCTCCTTCCATGCTTAAATTTCTCATTCCATCATCTGCTTAGCCACTTAACTATCCATTCTACCTCTTCTTACAAGGGATAAATAGACGGCCCTTTTAATGTTTGTAGGCCCCCAAAAATCTACCTAGCGAACTATTCCAGATACCAAAAATAACTCCCACCAAGTTTCCCTCCATCTCACTTTGTGGCAACAGATACATGGAACACTCTATTCTATTGAAACAAAAGAGGACACTTAGTCAATATATTGAAATTATTCTTATTACTTAGAAGGCATTGGAGAATGACACTTGGCACTTTCCACCTGATTTATCAAAGACATGCGGCATTTTCCTCTTCTCTTTAGCTATGTTGTAGAATTATTTAGGGCACATATTAGGCTCCTATGGATGGTGACACTTGGTAGCTTTCTAAGCCCTTTGAAATAACACCTAAGACCCACCATAATTTTATTCAGAAATGAAGTTTGAAGATGATCTCTCAGAAGTTGAAACATGGTGGCCTCCACTATTCTTGGGAAGATACATGGCATCTTCCACTTCTCCTACTAGGGGTATGTGGTAACTTCCACTTCTTTCAAGAATGGAGTAGAAAGGGGCTTAGAAACTGACACTTGGCGACCTCCATTTCTTTTTGACACTTAAACAAAATGAAATGATGCCTTTTTACCTTTCAAAAAGGTACTTGACCCATTTGGTTTTTGGGACACTCCCTTGAACTACCCGATGAACCAAAATGGTTCAATGGTTCAACAATGCATGCCATTTACACGTTAATCAAGGTATTGAACCAAAAACATTAAACCAAGGCATTGAACCCTAGCATTGAACCAACTATCTTTCAGATGCTAACACATGGTGACTTTTGATTTCTTATGAAAAATTAGTTCAGAGCCTTCCGTGACTACCACTTGGCACTTTTTGCTGTACTTTGATTCTTGGATGGAAAATAAACCCGCTCTCTGCCCCAAAACTTTGCTACCACGACCAAGGTATGCATGAACAAACTGTAGTGTGTGACTAAAAATTTGAATGCAACGTAGAGTAAGAATTTTCTCTACAGTAACTATGGCCTAGATAGACTATATATAGGAGGTAGTGGGTAATTGTTTATCATCATAATGTGAATTCTACTCTTATTGAAACTTGTGGAGGTTTCCCCCTCAAAGTGGATTTTTTATTATCATATATTTTGATATATTTCAATCATATTTGGACTATTTTTTCTATTCTACTTTATTCTTGAAGCAATTTCATTACAATTAGGCTATGGAGTCACACATATAATAGGTTTGACATACAAATTACCTTTGACAACACATACAAATAGTAGAAAACAATAAGAATAAGACACAAAATAGAAACACCCACATGCTTCATGGGAACTTATGGAATACAACACAACAAGAAATGAAACATACACCTAAACAAAATGACTCAAGCACTAGCTAACCTAAGATGAAAACTTCCTCTAGGATCAAAGGGGAAATTTTAAACCTCTCTTGCTTTATGACATGAAGTGTTGAATGAGACATATATAGTTTTGATCTTTAACATTGATTCCTCTATCTTCTTCATGGTGTTTTCCAATTTCATTGGCTTGATGTTTAATGAGAACCAAGAAGCTCTAAATATGATAGCTATGGAAATAGACTCTTCTTACATCCAAATAGCTTCAAATTTATCATATGGCTCCTCAGATATGACCTCTAATAGTGGTTGAATAAGGATTTCATTTTTGGATTCCATAACATCTTAAATAAGATTAGGTTTTTATTTAACTACAAATTCTTCAAGTTAATCAAGGAGCTCTGAATAGTCCACCCTATCTTGTTCATTATCCTCCATAAAAAACATTTTCTCCACCTTCTCATGTACTTGGACCTTAATTTATAAGTTTTAAAATATGACAGTCCTCTTAGCCTTTATTTTCTCCTTAACATATTTTACTTGGTGTTTGGAAGCATCAAGATCTTATTATTCATGATCCAATACCTTTTGATATGGCTCAATATTAATTGGGTCTCTTGATTGTTCTTGAGGTGAAATAACTTTTACCTTGCCCTAACTTTCCATGTATACAATCTCTTAGACACTATCATCATCAAATTATTTTATGATAGTAGATTCTTGATCAATAGAATGACCTTAATCTTTATGCTTGATGGAATACTTGTCAACATGATCATTAGTATCATTAAAAACCTTGTCATTAGATATATAATCTATTGGATTAAAAAAAAACCTACCTAGCTTGCCAAACTTTTTGCATATGGTATTGAGCTTTTGCCATAGTTCCTCTTCATTCAAAACATAAGACCTTTCTCCATACTTATTAAGATAATAATCAACATGATTGTTAGAGGCATTATCCAAATCAAATGTAGACTTCTTGGGAGGAGGAATATCCTTACTAAGCTGATCAAACTCATGACATATGAAATCAAACGTTTGCTGCAAGTCATTTTCATCTCCCTCATGAGTGTCATCTTCAAGAGCCATTTAATATACCTTGGTCTCATGAGACTCTCTTAGGATTTTAACTTCTTGATGAGTGACATGACCTTATTATTTGATAGTACACTCCACATCATGCTATAAGTGATCATCCATAACTCCATTATTAGACATGGAGTCTTCTTCAAATGCCTCTCTCTTTAAGTCTTGGCCATATTCCTCATAGACAACTAAAATAAGATCTTCAATATGTTTTCTTTCATCTAAGAATGAATTATTACACTTGTGGTCACCAAGGGGAGTCCCTATCATTATTTACTCCTCATAGTCACTCATGACATCCTCTTGGTTATCCTTGGATTGGATTTTCTCCTCTTCACTTGCTTCTCTTAATATGGTTTCATGTGAAGGAGCTGAATATGAGACGTAGTGGAGGGTTTATGGATTGGAGATGAAGTGTGAGTTGAAGGAGAAGGCTCGAGAGTGGATTTAGGAAAGATAAAATCACTAGTAATCTCATAGGGAAGTGACTTCTTAGACTAATCAGAAGGAATAACACCTACATAATTAGGAGTTGCATCTTGCCAATAGCTTTCTTGAAATTATTCAACAACTTGTTTAGTTTTTATCTCTTCATACTCCCACATACTCAGTCTATCTATTGAGAATTGGACACACTTATTTGCTAAGTTTATTTATTCTTTGACCTCCCATTGAGTTCCTTTTAGATCTTTGAATATCTTTAACTTATGCATATAATTTTGGGTAGCACATCTTAACCATTCCATGAGATGATCAGGGAGCACATCATACTCATCATCCCATGTTATCATTTAATCATAATATAGTATGGATGCTAACAAGGACTTGATATAAGATGGAAAAAATGGAGAAGGGTAATGATGAAGATCAAGACCAGTTTCATTTTTCTGAATTCTAGCTTACAAGAATCTACATCTTTCCCCATAATAAATTTTTGTACAATTAATGTAAACATTTGATTCCTCATTTAAATACCCAGAGGAGTAATCTTGAGGTTTATAGGCATCATTGTATGGTTGATAGGGATCACATTGGGACTGATAGGGAGGACTTTATTGATAGGTATCTTCATAGGGTTATCTAATAACATAGTGTCTATATGGGGGGGGAATGGAGGATTATATGGCTGCCATGGCTCATAGGATTGATATCCATTTTGATAAGACTATTGGGGAGTATACTATGGTTCATAGAAAGGATGATAAGGAGGTCCATGGTAGGGATATTCACCATAACTAGTCATGTCAACCTCATGTATCAAAGGAAATATAAAAACCAATCAAAACTTTAAAGAGATTTACCTAGGCTACTTACAACCAAAATTTATCATTTGGAGTCATCATTGGTGCTAGGTTTCTTGCTTCCAAAAGATAATTAGAGGAAAGACACACCAAAAATCTTTCCACTCTCTTAGACTTGGTCCCATTGAGCATGCTAGAATTATTGTCACCAAATCTTATACCTTAGAATAAGTTGTTTAAGATTCTTCTAGATTTAAACAACTTGAGAACACTTCTAGGTATGTGGGCGTACCTATAATGGAAGTGAGCCTCTAGATTTAAGGGATGGCTCCTTGAATGTATCTTTAAATGCCCACACCTAATTAATTAGTTTTTTATGGGTAAAAAGTTTATAAGTTGCATGAAATGAACCAAATATAAGGAGTGATACACCAAGATGTCTTCCATATGACCATCATACTTTCTTACACTAATAAATAAGGAACATAAACTAACTTCCAAGTCATATGTATTATAACATGAGTATTTCAATATGGAGGTGAGATGAATGAGAGATATCTAAGATAAGTGAACTATAGGCTAGTTGCAGACACTAAGGCTCATTATACACTTAATTGATAGACTCATACACTTGAAAATACTTCATATAACTTATTAGAAAAATAAATCATACATAAACTGAAAGGATAAGGGAAGAAATGATAGATAATTATCACTTTGCATCACCATACATCACTTGTACACTTAGACATTTGTATAAGAACTCAAAATCAGATTTACATTAATGTTCAAATGCAAAATATGGAATCATTCTAATAGGGCTCTACCATACATGGAGTGTATTTTTTTACAAAGTAAAAAATGGTAGATACTTATATAATTTGAGAGATAAGGGGTGAAATAGAATTCCAAAGTGGAATCAAATGAGTTTAACTTCATTTGAACCATAGTTACAATTGATTCTACAATTATGCTCATTCCAACTTCTTGATTGATCTAGGTCACTTCAGCTCATTGAGAAATTACATTATTATTTCATTGATGCTCCTTGATATTTGTAATGATGGGATTAAGTTGCTTTGAAATAGGTTTTGACATCAATGTAGTTATAATAATTAGATCCATCTGTTAGAATTTTATCTTATTTTTAACTACTCCTAATTGGTTTATTGTAACATACAAAAGTGGAGAGAAGGGTCCCTTTCATGCAGTTGGTTTTGGTGATAAAGTCATTGGAGCATACATGTATGCCTTTGTGGCATCCTCTAAAATTCTAGATCTTATTCAATTTGGATCATGCTCAAACTCATCCACATGTTCACAAGTTCACTATAAATGAAAGACCAATCTTAGACTATTGGTTTTCCTATAGTCATTATGTCAATGCTCATTATATACATAGGTCCTCCCTTAAAATATGGTGAACATAGTCACATAATAAACCATATAGGTTATAAAACATTGAAACAAAAGTCTATATTTAGTCTTAATGTTATTCCATTTATGTTTTTATACTTGAATACATGGCTATGTCCACTCCTTGGCATTTGATCAAGATTTAATGGCAGAATGATGACCCTATAAGACTTGTTTACCTTTGTCAAAAACTACTCCTTAGCTCAACCTTAAACATCAAAAATTGTTGGGAAAATCAAAATGATCCAACTTATCTTTATTTCCCTTAGCCTCACATATCTCCACTATCATATCTTGACTCTTTTACCTTGCACTCAAATTGTCAGATCTTCTTGGTATGGATGAATTCACTCCATCAATCTCTTACCATTTTGAACATGTTTTTTCCACTTGTCAATCATGCATTGATCTCAAGATCTTGTTTCCAGTCTATTACTTTATCCATTTATGTCGCATGGTGGCTTCTTAAGCTCCTTGACCCTTTTAACTCATCTCACTCCATTAGATCAAGATGTATGAATCAATATGAGCCTTTAATCTCATTGGGCCAACTTTTCTACTAGTCAAGATCATACTATTAGATCATTGGTATAATTTAATGTTGACCATTGATCTACTTACATTTTAAAATAAAAAACTATTTACCATGGTCTAAATTTGTCATTGATGTGATCATCATTTGATGTCTGTTCATGTTAGTATAGACTAGTTATAGTGATTGAAATGGATGGAACCTCCCTTTTTATAATTAGGCTAAATTTAAGGTTTGGAGATGTCTATGAAAGATACTTAATAGGTTTGAAATAAAAAATGAGGATCATATATATGTATAACAACATAATTAGTAGGTCAAACTTATAAGATAACATGAAAATGTGAGATAATGGTGGATTATGACCATGTTTGTGAGCTCAAGTCATGCATGGTAAATCCATGTCAAGCTTTCCATTGTAAAGTTATTAATACACAATTATAGTATATAAAAATTCCCCCATTTTATTTTAGTAATGTAATTAATAAAATAAAATGATAAAATGTATGTGAGTGTGTACAACACACTTTGTCTTTTATATGAATCTCTAATTGTGTAGATCACTCAATATAAAAACTATAATCAAATATGTAGTCAATGCCCATAGATTGACTATTTTAATTTGAAATTGAATCTTTGAAAATTTAAAGAAAAGTAAAGTGTAGACCTATGTGTTGATGAAAACCATGTTTCTTATGTAACTTGTTAGAGATGATGCTTACTTATTGAAGCATTGGATATCATTATGATTTTTTGGTGAATCACATGGAGAGTTAGGTTGATTGTTCCCAAAATTTTATGTAACATGTAGTCCCTTAGATTAGGAAGACAACATGTACCCACCATCATGAATTTGGGGAAAAGTTCATAATGTATTAACCCAAATAGCTATGTAGGTAAAGAGGGAACCAAATGATGGGGTCACTCAAAGAAACTAAATCAGTCACTACATATTGCTTATATATGTTTAATTATATAGTTATGCTCAAGTTCACTCAATGTATAATAAACACATGATCAAAAGGGAATGAATAATGTTCATGACCTCATCATGACCACACATCTAATAAGTGTGAAGTTTTATTAAAACCATTTACCATTCAAATATAAAATATGATATTGTATCAGATCATGAACTAGTATCATGCCCCATGAATCTAAAAGTGTGTACATGAATCAAAATAAGGCCTTATAAATATATACCAGCTAACATTGAATTATATGCATCTATATGTTGATTTTTTATAAATTATATCTCAAATATATGTGTATATGAAAAATTGTAATTCATATTCCTATAAATTATGTGCATATGTCCATGCATATGTACCCAAGTGTGCATAAAAGTGTGCTAAAGTCTCTCTAAAGTAAGTGCATATGCATGACACATGACCCCATGATATGTATTGATATGCTAATAACTATGATGTAACAAAATCAACTTGTATCTAAGCTATTATAAATCTCCAAAATATATACTTTGGTATGATTTTTTATTCATTGAGGCTTATGTATCTATGACAAGTCCATTACAATTCCCCCTTTTAAGATGAGGGATGTGTATTGTAAGTGACTCATTAAAAATAAGAGTTAGTTGTATCATGTTATTTATAAGGATATGATTATGTAATAGCTTATGGACATTTGGAGATCATGTCATCGTAGTAATATATATGTCAATAAATGTATTTGTGTAACACATACAATTCATGAAACATAAGTATCATGTATATATAGTTGAATCAATGAACCACACAATAGTAGGATCATTGAATAAACCTAAGAAAGTAAAGGTGCATGATATAGATCATGTCATCACACAATGTTAGTAAACTAAACAAGAATAACAAGCTTAGGTGTTAGTGTCGCACATAAGGCCAAAGGACATAAAAAAAAGTTGAAAAAATAAGGCAAATGGCCACATTAAATGGGACATAAATATTTCACAAATAAGGTGTATCAAATATGTCACATAAAATAAGGATAAGGGCCATAAAAAAATGACATAGAGATATGATAAATAAGGGAAATCAAATATGTTGAATCAAACAAGGACAAGGGTCACACACAAGGGACACAAAGATGTCACAAACAATATCAAATGGATACACATAATATAAAAAAAATCAACTTTTCATGCAAGAGTATAACACCATTAATTGACCATAGAAGAAGTAAACTATTCTACACCATACATATGCATTAAAGCCACAACATAGGATAATCATATATCCATGTATCACTATGGAATATATGATTAACTAGGTAATACGTGTGTAAATAATATAGGTAGAGTAACATGGTATAAATATCATATAAATATATAACTTGTAATAGTGAAACTTGTGGGGTAATATGTCCCTAGTATTGGCATGGCCATTAGGTATAATAAATTACAACATCTATATGTCTCTATGTAACTTGTATGTCTTGCATCATACTCATATACCATGAAATGATTGTGTATGAAAATAATACTATATCTATCAAACATGTGATAAATAACATATGTAAATAGTGTAATATAGTAATAATGTTATACATAGGTCTTTATTTTTTATTTTTTAAATATTTTTAACATTTTTATATTTTCTTGTTTTTTTTTTGTATTTTTAGAATATTTGAGGTTTTGAAAAACCAACCAATAATAAACTTAATGGAAGGATCATGGTAAGTGATTATATCAAATAGTGTAAGGATCATCTATTTTAGATGAATGGTATTAGGTGTGGGCATGCTAAAATTTGGTAAGAAATGACATGCTATGTTGTAACTATCATGATCAATGATCATAAAATATTGTATATGATGGGTGACTCTAGATGGAAGAGGACTCTATGAATCTTACTACATAGTAGGAAAATGTCTCATTTCATGTGTTCATTTTTGAACACACTGACTAGTTTGTAGTGCTAAATATGTATGTGTGATGGGTGATGATGGATTATGTGAGCCTTGACTAACTCTCTATTGTGATCGATGATAAATAGTTAGGTGTATAGTAGACCCAACTAAATTTATTTAAATATAATATTTAGAAAGATCCTATATAGATGTAACAACTATCTTTGTATAATGATAATAAATAAGTGTACCAACATTCTCCATATAATAATCCTAAATAGGTATAGCAACCAATTTTGGTGGTGGTGTGGGTGGAGGAAGAGATGTCACTAACTATAAAGGGTACTCATACCATACGCTTTTAAATATGACCACCTTATTTCAATATATTTATTTTATACATTGGTGCATTGTAGATGGTACTACACAAATATTTTAAATCCAAGGGTGTCCTAATAACATTTTGAATATCTCGTTACTCTATAAAAATAAGAATTGCATGGATAGTATGGTAAATCCTACCTAAAAAGGTAGTACCATGTGTACCAGTGTATTATATTTATTTTTATAGAATACCTTAACTACTCTTTATGTATCTTGTACATCTTATGTACCCAAGGGAGTGAAGAAGTGTCATTATGAGCACATTCTCACTTGAGCTATTATTGATCATGAATCTATGAATGGGTTGTTAATTAATATAGACTCGTATGAAGAGTGAATGAAAATATGAATCATCATCAATAATCTTGACGTCATCAAATGTGAAAAAAGGATATTATGTTAATGTATTGATAAGTATGATAGTAATTTATTTAATTAGGTAATTATACATCACACGTGGAGGATGGATATTGTATACATAATGGAATTATAAAGTATCCTTAGTCTTTGTCATCTCATGTTTAATGAAATGGATCATTAAAGATATTAAACATGATTTCCATTGTGATATGGTCTATATTATTATGTAAGGTTATTCAAGTTGATAATGTTGTCATCAATAGATAATATATCTTATTTTTCAATTTGAAGCACCTGTTCATAGAATGTACCATAATTTGATAATAGTCACAATATGTATTATTATCATAGTTTTCTATTTTAGTAATTTCTATGTCGAGCTCTTATTGAGGAAGAAGTGTGATAAGGTTACACTCAAGTAGTTTATTTAGTATTACATGAGGAGGTGATGGTAATCTTGAAATTTTCCTCTTTGTTAAAATTTCCACTTTTAGTTGGTTTTTAGGTTATGATACTGCATTAAACATAATATTTACCTTGTTCTTATTATCAATTGGTTTGACCTTGTTGCTTTGTTTTATTTGAAACTTCATTATTGAATCAATTGTATGAGTAGATGTATACTTGAGTTTATCCAAAGCTATGAGCTTAAATTCTTCATCCCTTACTGTATGGTATAACTCATTGAAAGATTTTAGTCTATTTAATGTAATTGAATCATGGAGTGGTTAAATAAATATTTTATTGAATATGTCTTATAATTCATTGTCATCCATAAAATTAGTCATCTTGGCTAGCATAATATTGTGCCAAAGTACATAGTTACAATTGGTTCATTGGACCCTTGCTTGAATTTAGCAATTTGTACATAAGATATGATATTATCAATGTTTATGTCAAAATGTGATATTCTTTTTTTTAGGAAAATATTTAATTCTATTATAGATTATAAAGGGATATCATATAAACATTGTAATTTATAATCCTTAAAGATTATCAAAAATAGATTAGTAAATAATTTATTATTATATGCATAGTGTAAACATGTTGCATGAAATAAATTAAGGTGTTGTTATAGGCCCCATTTAACTTAGTATAGTTTAATTTTAGGGGATAAAAACAATGTTGGTAAATAATAAACTAATATCTCAGGGAAAAAGGGGTTATGAATAAAGGCATGCAAATCCATAAAATTATTATATCTAAATACACCTTCCTTTAACTGAAACAACTTAGCATGTAGAGATGTAATAGTCTAATCAAAGGAATGTGTAGTATGTGAGGTTTGTGATAGAACATGAATATTCATAATGGGATGGATAAAGGTTTATTATGTGGGAATAGGCATGGAATTTTGTTAGAGGCATCATGTTGTCTTCAAACCTTGGGTGGATGTCACATATGTCACTGGAGGTGTAAACATTGGAATAGAGCCAATAGTAGAGGTATTAATACTTTATGTGGAAGTACTATCTCAAAATTATTGATTGATAAAAGTAAATTGATATTTTTATTGTGTCAAATATGTATAAATATTATCTCTTTGTGTATCCCTATATGCTAGGATCAATTAGACAATTCTTCCCATGTCTTTAAGATATTGATGAAGTCCTTGAAAAAAAACATAAGGATTTAAATTGGTATGAATATCCCCATTAAGTTCAATGGGATCAATTCTATCTAATCATTTTTAGTTATCTTGATTATTATATCTATATAATCATTTATTTTCACATATTCATGAGGATTTTCTTGAAAAATAGAAGAAGAAACATTCATTGTATCCATTTTAGATGAATTAGAAGGAATATAATTATGATCTATATAGGTCCAACTTAATCTATCACTATGTCCTAGAGGGACAAGGGAACTAACATTCTTGGATGGCATAGGCTTGGATCATGAAAGTAGGTAAAGGGCTAGGGCCAAAGGTGAAAATATTTATTATATTTTAAAAAGGAAAATCAAAGATCAAATAGGAAACCCTAAGACAAAAATATGAAACCCTATAAGTATGAAACCCTAAGGGTAATCTATGGTTTGACATTTTTAAATATATGTAGGGTTCACCAATATGTTTTACCATAATTTGGTTTTGGAAACCCTAATAGGATATAAACTAGTAGAATAATTTAGATATTGAAATATGACATTCAAGCATATATTTGAAAGTAGAATATTAAAATTGATTGAAATTATTTTAGAAATGGCATGTGAAAAATATATTAAGTATAAAAAAGGGATGAGTACTTAGATTTTTTGGTTAACTATTTAATTATTATTAAATTATAGAAGTGGGAATCAAATAAAAGTAGGCATATGATTTATGTGGTTTAGGAACTATACTTCTATCTGTTTAAGGTCATTTATATAAATCTAGGTTATTATCACTTGTAGATACCAACCTATGATAGTTTGTAATGACCTATATAAAAATAAGGGATTGTGATCATATACTCATCTTTGTCTATCTTTATATGCTCTATTTGTGTGATCTAAGACCCTGATGATGTGTATAACTCCATAAGTAAAATTTCTTCACCTTGAAACCCTAAGTGTGTCTATGAGGTGTATAAATATGTGAAAACCAGGAAAATGTAATGGGATGAGTTGACCTTAATCATCTTCATTTTATTATTGAATGCTTCCTATGTATTTTATACTTTGAGGAAAATCTAGACACACATAGTTTTCCCACCTAATGTCATCATGAAATTGTGCTCCTTGGCTATATGTATGTAATTAATGAATTGAATTTTGATCATGAATCTAAATTCACCCATGATATTGGATATTCCAAAATATCAAAAAACTAAAATGGCTCTTGCTTTCTTGTTTTATGGGTTTTGTTAGTTCAACCCGAGGCACAAGTTATGGGTATTGGGATATCTTATGTAGCATGTGTATAATAGATATTAAGGAATTAAATATTGACATAGAGATATCAAACCTTAAACAAATTATAAAACATGATTTGGAGTTTAGTATCACTTAGGTTATTTAAGGTGGATGCCTATAAAATATATACACAAGCTTAAGAGGTATATATAAATTAGTAAAATAACAAAAAGAAAGAAAGGCAAGGTATTAAATAAACACTATCTAATTAGATGAAGGTAATTGATGCTTAGGGAAATAAAAAGTATAGCTACAATTCACCTATGTATAACTAGATTCACACATGCTCAAACTGAACTAGACATGGCATGGGATATAAACAACAATGAACAATATTTAATCCTATAACATTATCCTTTTAAAGTGAACAAATATCATATTGTTAATAAACTTATGTATATAGTTGGTTAAATAATCATGATAAGCTACATAATTTGGTTTTAATAACATATAACTCATCCTAAATAAAACACACATAAAATAATATAGGCTCATACCATTGTTTATAAAAATCAACAATATCCACTTCACCATGAAATAATGGGAAGGTTTCCATAAAGATCACACAACAATAATGAACACTTTTATAAGTTTTTACAATCATTACATTTTATATTAAGAAAAATATAATCTCAAAAACATATTATAAAGTATAATTTATAGAAATGAGATGAGAGTTTCCATCCAATAGCATGAGGTCCCACTCTTAGTCATCATGACTAAATTTTTTACAACAATGATGACCCAAAGGGGAAAATAATATATGGATCCCAAATTTAGGGAATTTTTTTTTCTAATTTAGGGTCACTTGGTTATAATGATTGTAATTAGTTAGGACCCATGGTGGGACCACCACCTAACTAATTTTATGCTTCTTGTTGGGATACTAATGCTTGAGAAATGATTTATTCTCTATCTAACTTCAATAGATTAATAGGTGGATCCTAGAATAAGATTTCCCCATGAGTCAATAACTCTGTATTGGCCTTTTGAGGTAATTCCATTGAGACTTTGACAATATTAACCTTGTTTGTGTTACTTAAGGGTTGTGTGGTAATATCCATGATGGCTCAAGCCCCATCCTTGTTATCCTTTGTGAATTTTCTCTTTATGTTAAACCTGAACAATTGAATGTGAACCAAAAATTCATCATTTCTTATTATTGTGCCATCTGGATGAAAATTGTAGTGATGTTGACCTCTTTAAAGTAGGATAACATCTTGTATCCATTTTTATCTAAAGTCATAGTTGTTTCCTTCATGTCTCTAAACCAATATTCAAGTGAGGTACTCATGCTACCTATAAAGGTTTGATATGAATTGAGGTTTGTTACTGGCATGATATTTATCCAAGGACAAATTACATTATTGATCAAAATTGCCATATTTTTCCAATTTTTCCATTCTAATTATTATTTTTAGGTATTCTTTTACCTTTTTATATAGTTCACTCCATTTTGTAATGTCCTTAATTACATTCCCCATGGTAGTAAATAATTAAGATACATATCCATACACTTTTCCCACCAATTCAATGGGGAGAGTGATCCTCACCTATAACTCTAATGTTTTCACCTTATCATTTAGTTATTACATGATATTTTTAGTCAGTTCATTAGAGGCTCTGACCATTAATATTGAGTCTTTAGTATTTCTCTCTTCCCTAGTTTTATTCTTATTCTTAGTTAGGAATAAAATGTCTTATTCAATCTACTAGAACACTAGATTTTCATCCTAAATGAGCTTTTGTGTCCTCACTCTTTTCATGTGACCCATTTATTTATCAACATTAAGTGAGATGTGAGGGCCCCCATAATAAATCATCTCTAATTTTTTCAACCTTTCATTTTGAAAATGATCAATCCAACTTTCACTTTTCACTAGTCTTAGGTATCTTAAAGTAGTTAAAAGGGTATAATAAGAAGGGCTAGCTATGAAAGTGGATGGTGGAGGCATAGGGGGAGTTGACATGAATGAAGGAGGGGATTGAGTGTGGATGAAATATGGAAGAGTTAGAGAAAAATCAAGGAGGATAAAGGATGTTACCCAAAGAGACATATGGTTGCTTTCCAAAGAGACATATGAGACCTTAATTGGTCTAGGGTCATATAGATAGAAGGCCTAATGACACATCAAAGATAAATTTTCATCCTTAGAGATGAGATATGTATACTAAATAAAAATCTTAGGGGACCATGATCATATGAAAGGGAGCCCAAGTAAGAATTATCCTTGGCTCAAAACCAAGTTATTGAGAGGAAATAATATAAAATTAGAACCTCTAGTGGGGGATTTGGGGAAATTGGTTTAGTAAATCGAAGATATATAGGAGGGGAGATGTAAACTTAAGAATTATCACTATAACTATGGGATCTCAGTAGAGTTTGATCTACCATACTATGCCTTATATACACTTTAATTACACCTAAAGATAGTGGGTTGCCAATGGGAATAACAAGAATTGAGAATAAGAGGGAAATAGAGACTATGATATCAAGGGAAACATGGGAACCTAGAGATAGAGTGCATAAAATTAAGACCATATGGGTTATATAATTAATTGTATCACTAGGAGGAATTGTCATTTTATGGACCATAATAAATTTAGGGTTAAAAATCAAGGCATTACTGATTATAAGATTGATCACTAAGATTGATTGAGTAGTAACTAGGGGATTGGGTATTAATGTAGCAGTTAAAATTGGAATTTTTTTAGTTATAGGAATAATAGTACCAAAAATAATAAGGGATCCAAATGAAGATTAGATCTAAGTTGAACCAACTAGGATGGAATTGTTTTTTGCATGGGTGTGCTTAAAGTGGGAGTCAATGGATCAATAGTCATTGAAGTGTAGGCTTCCAAGGAGTTATGTTGTAACTCATAAATACTAGAGAAATTTAATTTTTATTATAAGAAGGTGGGTTTACCTGAGATGCTACTCCAACTAAATTAATATTAGTTAATTAATAGAAAGAGGCTACAAAGTGGATCCATTGAAGGATCATATCTTTGAGCCTCTTACTTGTTCTATGAGTGTCATTAGTTTGTTGAGGATTACCATATATCTCCTTTATGGTCTAATTTATAAATTATTGGTATTTAAATGCCTTTTTAATGTTAATGTTCTAAATCACTTCATTTTCATTGACAGGGTTTAGATGGCATGATCATATTCATTAGCTTCATGATGGTATATCATGTTTAGCTTAGATCTCAGTGCCTCCATATGTCTATGGACATTACCATAAGGGTCCCATTTCCTGTACTCATAGAGTGTTAGGTTTAAGTATTCCATTTATATTTCCATTTAATGTATTTCTTGTATACTCTTGTATTCATGGCATTCTATACTAATGGGTAGATGTGGATACATTTTCTACCTCCTATTAAGATAAAACCTACCACACCATTATAAATTTGATATGATATTTATTACTTTTTCAGTTTATTAGGGACCTAATAAGGTATCTTTAGTGGGGGAACCATGATGAATTCAACCTAGATCACCATGAAATTTTAGTAATAATAGATCTAATTGCTATGATGAAGGCTCTCATTTATTTAGACAATATGCGCATGGGATTCTCATTCATTGTAAGATACAATGGGGGTTATAAGTGGTTGTATATGTAGTTAATATGAGCCATGATGTGGTGGATTTAGAGTTTTGATCAAACCACATGAATTGGGGAGCTTGCATGTGTCTTTAAAATAAATGTAGTGATCTTGAAGGGAACTATGGCATGATATGTATCAATTAAGTATGACATCATATATAAATTCTCCCATCCCTGACTTTAGTCACTTTTTGGGTCATATTGATTGTGATGAGATCTCTTAGGGCTAGAATTTGTTTCCCTTTAAGGATTATTCTCAAGAGGGGAACCCAAATTTTTATAACATAGATAACATCAAAATACCAACCCTAACACATTCCTTGAAGGTTTTGATGGCATAAGAATAAATGTATTATTTGTTTACCCAATGGTTTGATTATTTGGCCCAATCATTTAGTACCTCCACAACATTATGGGACTTTAGCCACTCCTTTATCACCTAATGATTATAAGTTATGTAGGCTTAAGAAATTGGTAATACTTCTTGTAAGAGGCCACAAATATTTTTAATATTTTGTATTTTTAATTTAGGGACTAGATTATATCATTATAGAAATTATAAAGTACAAATATATTTTAGAAGAGATCACCACAATGGAATACCTTGGGTTTAGCTATAAATTTGTGGATATTTTAATGTTGGATGGTTGATAGGTCATCTGAGAACTCAATTTCATCCTCTATAGTGTCATCATCACTTCTTGGATTCTATATATCTTCTACCAAATTAAAGACTTCATTATAGTGATTATACCTAGAAATTACCTATATGAAATTCATGTCCCTAAATTCCTAAATTGGTTTAGGGTTTTATGAAAAATCTAACATTATTGAATTTAACTCAAAGACTACTAGAATTAACTTGTTAAATGGCACAAGTTCAATAGAAAAAGGATTATAATCTCTTCACAATTAGTCAACTCTAGGGGCTCTAATAATTTGAATTTTTTAGATGGTAACTATAGGTTCAACTTAGATGGGGCCTTATAATATTTGAATTACACTTGTAGTAATGGTGATGATGGCTCACAACATATGAATTAAAATTCAAGTTGATGGTGATATTTAAAATTAGCCATTCCCCATTTATCAATGTTTAAATATTTAATTTTATATTTAAATCCATATTCATAAATGTGATTTATTTATATGGTGATTCTTGACCTACTTTTATACCTAGAATATGGCCCATTGATTTATTATATGCTTGGAGCATGTTAGACATGCACCCAAAATTTTCCTCCTCAACACTTGGGGAGATTGTGGAGTCTGTCATGTGTATTTTGGGTATTGAGGTGTATATTAAGAAGGTCCCTATGGTGATACTACATTAGATACATGATCCAATTTGTATGGAACTCTAGGTATATGGAATGGATGTGTGGTAAGTTATGAGTGTACATGGCCTCCCACATCATATTATTTATGACATGCCCAATAGTTTATAGGTGTTATGTGTCACTTTTTAGTTGATTTAAGTGTTATGATGTGGTATAATACTATGAAATTTAGATAATGTCTAGGAGTAAAATATGACACATGGTAGGCACTAATTAGATAAAACTTTTTGCACTTTACCTTATTTGACACCTCTAAGAAACTATTAGTGCCATGTGGCACTACCTAATTATTCTAATGAGTCATAGGTCCATATAATATTATGACACATAACAAGGCTCTAAGAGTATAAATTTAGAACTCTAGGTGCATGACCTAATATGTGGTGAACTACAATTAGATGATCCTTCCTATATATTGTATAAATCTCTGACACCTTTGGGAGGCTTTGATAACTATAAGTTAAAAAATACCAATTCATTTGAAATAATTTTATAGTTAAATACATGCTTACTTATCATGATTGACCTCCAAGATGTTGTCAATTATGCTTTAAGAGTTTGAATTTGGTTACATGAATAATATTTTTTCCAAATAAAAGTTAGTGCTTAAAAAAACTAAAGAATTAACAAAAAACAAAAAGGGGATAACTTTAAATAAAGAAAGAGACCCATAAAATATATATAATATTGTATTAATTCATGGGGAATCCATAATATTTTATGCATATATAATATAAAGATTAAATGAAAGAAATCTTATCAAGAATGAGCCTAATTATTTTATGATTATCACATGAGGAAAAAGGGATTGATAATAGATTTACAAACTAGTTTCTCAAACTTAATTGGGTCCTTTTTTCTCATTCAAAAAGGGATGTGTTGGTGACAATAGATTTTATACTTGAAAAAATATTTTTGTGACTTGGATTTGGTATGCTTCATGCCTTGTTTGAATATTATTAAGGTATATTTTCTCAATTTATAATAGTGTATAGTTGTGTACCAAATAGGTGCTTAGTCCCTTTTGAATGAGGCTTTGATTTTTTTATATATGAGTTCAATTGGGTAATTTATCATGCCATGACTTGATAAGAAAATGGGCCAACCCCAAATAAAGGTTTTATTTTAAAAAGTAATTATTGTAGGGAGAGGGTTAATTCTAACTAGTTTGGGTCAGTATCAACCTATGATACAAATTAAACCTAATGAAATTGACATGTGTACCAAAAAGCTAAACTAAAGGTATGGATATGTATATGCAAGATATTTAATGGGTTTTAAATAGATAGTGAGGTTCTTATAGATGTGTAAAAGTAGAATGTAAGGGTCAAAATCATAATATATCATGTAAGTGTAAGAGAATGGAGGATAAAGACCATAATTTTGCTCTCAAGTCATGTGTGGTAAGTGTGTATCCATATTATCATTATCAAGTCATGAATAAAATATTTTAGTGCCTACATTAAGTGGGGAGAGAAAAATATTTGAGTATATATTTTTAAGCTCACTATTGACAATTTGATGTGATATTTTTATAGGCATGGTTTTTAATTTAAGCACATAGGTAACAAGATGTTATTTAGGTCATTGTTTGATTTAATAAGTTTGAAAAAATGTGACCTTTTGAGTAATTTATATAGACAAATTATTAATAAGATATTGGCCAATTCATTGAATCTATGAACAAAGCCCATAATACAACTAATCTAAGGAATATTTAGTGAGACTAATAGGGAATATCTTGGTCACAAGTAAATCATCATGATGAAAACCAAGACAAGATGCATTAGTATGATGTGAAATATCCCAATTGACACTATAATGTAAATTTAGGTACTTGAAATGAAGTGGGTAAGGGGTGAACAAGAGTTTATGTACCACATGGGTTGTGTAATATAACATAAAATGAAACCACATGGATAGGTTTCCTAGATGTGTCGAATAGTTGTGTAAGTTATAATTTCATATCATGAAGTTTTTTGTTATACTACAATATTAATTGATGAACCACCATATGTAAGATTAATATTTGTATGTGTGGATGTTAGAATTGATTCCTTTATGAGATTAACATCAATTATAATAGAGGCATGATTGGTATTCAAACTATGTCCAAGATAAAAGGATGCACTTTAATAATGTGATCATAGATGCACATTGGTCATTGGATTTATATTAGGATGAATGAAATAATCCTTAGGTTTTATAGTAATATAAGGATTTACTCTAGGAGGTAGGAGTAACACTGGGTTGAGGCATATAAATATCAATAGTAACATTATTACTACTATCCTCATGATGGGGCTTGGTGTGAAACAATTATAAAATACAAATTGAAATTACTAAGAATAAAATTGAGTAGCAAATGAAAAATTATTATTCTAAAATAATACACACAATTTTTTAATAATGCATAACTCAAAAATAGAGCTGTTATGGAAAACTAACACATTATGAAAATAGAAAATAATTCTAGAGTCAATTGAACTTTCTATTTTTGTTTATTTTTAGAAATTACTATTTTTAGTAACTTTTCCCTACAAGCTCAAATGGGTCAACCAATTGTCCCTTTTTATATACACGTCTAATTAAAACCCAAGTTGAATTGTAACTACATGTTCCTTCCAAGTTACAAGGAAAAATAAATTATAAAAATTATAAAAATAAAATTAAAACGATATTTTTATCCTTTAGTTGGTGAATTTTGGGACTAAAATTTGTCTGATAAAAATATATTTGCCACTAGAACCACATATGATTCATGGAACTCTTTGAGATATTTTCTTAAAAATAAGATCTCAAATGAAGTCCTGTGTCAAAAGTCATGCCTTTTTCAAGATATGCTCCCAAATCATTCTCTTCTAGTTTAAAATTACTTAGCTCTTAGAACTTGTAATAATTAAACTTATGACACTTTTACTTATCTATATTTTTCAATTCCAATTCCTTCCTACTATAATCCTTCTCATTGTACCAAATTCTTGCTATAAATTCTTGGCCTGGTATTCGTAATCATATTTTCTAGAACCTATTTTATCTTTGATTTATTTTTCCTTAGTACCTAATACTTCAAATTCATTTATTATTATTATTCCCCTTAATTATAATCTCCATGAAATTCATATAAATCATAAATATTAAACAATAAATAAATATAAAAAAATTATAAGACAAATTTCCTCATAAGCATTATTATTTATTTTATTCACAATCTTTCACCAACTAATATTCTTATACTTTAGCTTGTTATATGCTTAGATTAAGGTAAGTGACCTTTGAATGGTGTGGGATCTAGTCTTGGACATAGCAAGAGGCTCATGTCTCCCCAAAAATAAAAAATAGACCTATCAATAATATCAAAAGGAGAAGGGAGTAGAAACAAAGAGTAACTAGTGAATGATTAAGTATTATACTAATTTACTCATTCAAAGGCACTAGAGAAAAAATACCTAAAAAAGAAACCAAAGATGACTATGAGAGAAACCATAAATGATATGAATTCATAAATAATTGTAAGATATTCTATTCACTAATTTTTTCCAAAAGATCCTTAAGAGACTTAGGGTTTTTTTCATAAATTTCCCAAAGTTTTTGAGGCGAGTGTTAGGATTTAGAATTTTTGAAACACTCATGACCATCACTATGCTTGGGTCAAGAATCAATAGAGTGACTAAATTTCTTGCATTGAAGAAATATTTACTTTACCCTATCAAACCATATGCTCTAATTCTATGAACCCAAAGGGTAATTTATCCAAATCAAAGTAGGGAGTGACCGATTAATTGGGACCATCATGAATAACCTTGCTAAAGTCATTACTTTACTTGATCAAGTACCATAGTCCATGATTAAAAATTTAACAAGAAATTATGCTAATTATTTCATAATTATATCATCCCAAAAAGGAAAATGGATGTTAGGTAGTTCTAGACATAGCGGACATTGGTCAAGCCTAAAGTTAGAAGAAGGCTAATTAAGTTTTTGTTATTGTAGTATGAGATATGCCTTTCCCATTAACCATGGGCATCCTTTCAGTATTTTCCAACAAATTTCCCTACACATAAAATAAAATAGTAATTAATCATTAGTAAGGGATACTATTTTAACTTCTCCCACTCCTTTTGTTTCTTTTTGGTCCAATTCCTTAGAGCCTCTATGTTGTGTTTGGTACCCACAAATTTTCCAACCATAAAATTATAGTATTTTTCTTTAGCTTCACAGATGAACCTATATTTCATATATAGGACCAATTTCATTTTATTTTGTTCCTTCATTTGATACATACCACAACTCTCCTACAATTTATTGGTGGTTGAAAAAAATTCTACCATTATTTATTTCTCCCCAAGGGACATGAAACACTTTCCAAAAATTATATCCCACTAATTTTATAAATGGTCAGTGGAATTTTGATCTTAGAAATTTAACCACACTTAAACCCTCATAAATGAGCCACCCATAACCTTTTTTAAGTGAAGTTTTTTCTACATTTAATTAAATTAAGGATGGAATAGTGCTTACCATAAATGCTCCAACTTCTAAAAAGAATGGTCTTGAGGTAGATTAAGTAGATAGAGTCATTGCATCTCTCCTTATGATAGTTTAAGTTAATACCTCTTGTAATATCAAAAAGTGTGTGAAAGGAATTAGATTTCCTCACAAAGATCAAATAATTCAAATTCTAAATGGTCATCATGGGAATTAAGAGTCCAGTAAGGCCCTTAATTTTCTTGGCTAAATTCATTGGAACCTTATTAATTTGGACTATCTTAGGGTCCTATGCAACCCTTAAAGGCCTTAACTAGAATGAATAAAATATTTATAAATACTAATATGAGCTTTTCCCCCTAATGTTTGTACCAGGGACCACTTTTTTCCTTATTTTTTTAAAGTCTTGACATCAATCCAATTCTAATCTCTAGAAGGAGGGATCCCCTTGGGTTCCTCAAAATAATTGAATTCTCTAGGAGGAGAAATAATATTTATAGAGAGGATCTAGATAAGAGGTAGTATAGTCTAGGAAAATAAATTAGTGGGATCATTATCCTTCTTATTAAAGGATGAACTTCTAGTGGAAATAAAAGGCATCCTTCTCATTGAGAAAAGAGGCACCATGAAAGGTGGAGAAAGGAAGGGAGATTCTAACTTACTTTGAGAGGTTATTATTCCAATATTATTTTGTGTCAAAACACTTTATAAATCCTTTAGGGTATTTGTCTATGAGTCTAGATTCAAGATCTAAAGAATCAATTATAGAAATTTTCTCCACCACCAACCTAAATTCCTTTTTGCTCCTCGAAGAGCCAAGGTTACACTTATTTTGACTTGAAGCATCAAATATGGGGAGTTACTTAATAATATTTGGATTAGAAGTAGAGAGATGAATCTCTTGTGGAGTTACAATGGGTTCCTCAACCCTTTCAATTGGCTTCTCATGTTTTTCCTTATCCACCTACTTTTGGGGCATTAAGAAGAAACTAATACTATGCCCAATTGAATCACACCTTTTACAAATGAGATACTCTATTTCATAAACAATTTTATAATTCCAATTACAAAATTTTGATTTGATCTAGATACTTTTGTGGACTAGTCTATTTGTCTAAATATACACATAGATCCTAGCTTCTACCAATCTTTCTTTCCCTAGTCATTAGGTCAACTAACATAGGTTGACCAATATCCTATCCAATGCCAAGAAATATGTCCTCATACTAGAATTAAAGTAGTAATTTAGGGAGGAATATCCACATAATAAGATCCATTAGATAGTCATAATAGATATTGAGTCTAGGCTTCCATTTCCTGAGGGGTAGAAAGTATTTTTTAAGTACCATAGGTTGCCTTACAGAGCCTTCTCACAATTAGACAAAGAATAAAAAAATAAGGAAATAGTTTTTTCCATGTAAACAACCTCAGTGTGCCCCATATCTTTCCATATCCCTATTACTGAGTCCTAAAAATCATCAATTCAAGGTCTGTGTCCAAAAAAGCTAGCCAAAATAAAGTTTTAAAGGTTGTTTTGGTGCATTCCAAGATGGCATCTGAGATATCAAGAATAAAATCATTTTCCTCCATTAATGGTATAAGGTTATGGCCTAAGGTATACTTAAGATACACTGATCCTAAAACTGATTCAAGCTAATATTTTTTAGGCTCATTTGCCTCTTATCTCCATCACCATAAATATGTTATATGTTACCTAGGTAAATATTTTAAAATATTTCATTTCTCACATATATCATCACTAACTCTCCTTCCTCAAATGTCTTTGGCCTTCTTATTACATCTACTACTATATTATATTTTCCATTGATCTCATGTAAATTTTTCCTTAATTCATCTTGAAACTATTTTATGTGATATGAAAATGCCTCTACATCATTAGTAAATTTATCCATAATTGGTAAATATAGTAAGTTTTAAAAAACCTTAGTATTTTTTCCATAAAAAATTAAGAATGGTGATATTCCTATTGACTTGTTCATTGAGCTATTATATGTGAAACTATCCTATAGTAATGCCAAATTCTATTGATTAAGATTTTCTACAAAAATTCATCTTATCAAGTTTATATTTTAATTATTATTTTTATTAATGTGATATAGATAAGATAAATTTATGAATATCTAGATTATGTAAAATAGGAAAATAATCATACAAGTTTGAATTTAAAATGATATACTGACATTTTAATTCATTTAAAATTTAAAAATAAATGGAGGAAAAATGGAATTAGATAATTTATAATTTATGTTGCTCATTGCATTCATAACAATCCATAATAAATATTTTTATATGATCTATAACCATTCAGATTAGGAAACACATGGTCAAACCCTCACAAACATTGCTGGAAAAGTTTAGAGTCATGTGGTGACTATTAATTTTTAGGCTCTATCGATAATATAGTTATTAATTATATAAGTATGTGATAACTAAAATCATCATTCCCATACTCTTAGATATCTCTTATGTGCGCACTTTCATTTAGTAGTGTGCATTTATCCATGTTTTACATCTCCATTATTTGAAACCATAATCATAATTTAGACATAAGAGGACCACTGAAAAATGGGTTAGTAATTTAGGTTGGACAACCCCATCCATTCCCTAGTGAGTGATTAATCATTGCTTATGTTCCAATACTAAAGAGGTCTTCAATAAAATGTAGTCCTCCCATGTAGGTGTGTGTCTACACTATCATGAACATGCTATAATGCAATGAAATATTTATATTTCAATACTTGGAACCTTGAAACATTGACTTGAGTTTGTATTCAAAATTGGATTTAGGGATAATCATTTTATGGAGTTTTAAATTTATGATAATGTATCAACAGAGTGTTAGTTGATTTTTCATGTTTGTTAGGACTTACCAAGATGAGTATAACCTTAGGATTGACTTACATTTAATATAACTATTGTTTTCCTTTTATGATTGATAAATGAAACTTGTATTGGATGACTTAATGGAGATGTACCAATTTAAAAAGAAACATTTAATTTCTTATGAACACTATTTATAGAGGTAGATAGATGCAAAAAAATACAATTGTATGACTATTACTAGTAATGTCTTGAGAGTGAAAATCAATTATATGAGATATGGTGATAGTTTGTTTATAATTATGGTTGATTCTTGAATATACTAGGGTTATCATAAATATGTGTATTGGTAAATTTTATTATCTAATAAAATAGGTGTTTATATGGATAGGGGAAAGTGTGAACAAAAATTAAAAGTGTATGTAAATTCCAAGTATGTCAAAGTATGTTAAAATTGATGTTTAAAAATGTCTAATAGAAAATTTAGGAGTCTAAAAACTCCACATTTTTAGTATAATATTGATAATTCTAGATAAATGGAAAAATAAGAAATTTGGTACATGTGATTAACCACACTTGGTGTTGATAGGTATGCCCCAAATGTCCTTCACTATCCATGAAAAAAATTGTAAGGACACATGTATAGATCAATTTATATTCAAGATAAAAAATATAAAAAACTATAAATCATTGAATTATATAAAATTAAAAATTTAAGGAATAGATACACCTAAGGGTATATGAACCAAGATATAACTTATTAAAGTAATTTGGATAATGTCAAGGGGTGATTATTCTCGAAGGAAATACAACCACTTAAACCATGTGTTGAAGATTTTTACTACATCAACCACCATTAGAGAAAGATAAGTGTTAGAAGTGAGCACCACATACAAATCAAATTAATTACTATAAATACTACCATAACTATTTTTTAGATCACTGACATAGATTTGTAAGTAAATGAGGAACCAAAAAATAGGTTTGTTTGCAAAGATGGAACCCCAAAATAGTTTCATATGCAAATGTGGAATCTTGAAATACTTTATTATGTAAATCAAAACATTGAATCAACCACTATAGATGGATTTTAGGTCTAAATTTATTATGCAATACCATTATTCCCCATCAATTGTTAATAAATAAATAGAAAAGTGTTTGTATGAACAAAATTCTTGACCCATATTTAATCTATAATTAACTCAAAGTGATACATAATTCCATCATATATATCATAGTTTCATAAATTGTATATCAATCTACTTAATTTTTATAATTCTACTCAAACTCATAAATCTACTCAATATGATAAATCTACTTAATCTGACCCATATAATATATCTCATAATCTCATATAATATCCTAACTATCCATCATAATCATGTAAAATTTCCCATATATTCCTTGCATCTAATTCAATTTATATAATATATCCCATTTTAATCACATAATCTAACCCAAACATGAATTATTTATATGTAATGGCATGAATCTCTAAAATGAGCCCACTATATGCCCCCTTTTGATATGAGGCATGAAGATTGTGGATCACTCATATCAAAAGTAAGAGTTATGTAGATCATGTGTTATATAGATATATGTAATTATGTAAATTTAGTATGAAAATGTGTTAAGGTATGTTATAATATAAACATTTGATCTTTGAGCTCATATTAACATGTTATCCAAGGAAATGGTCATACAAGTGTCATGTTAAGTAGATATAAAAATTAAGTATGCAGTAATAAGCATAATACTAGATACATGATATAAATCATGGCATCACATAAAATTCAATCACATGGTATAAATCATGACATAAATATAAAAAACTATCATATAATTATCCACACACACATATACACATAATACCATGATAATGAATCACATAAGAAACTCAAGACATGACACAACTCTGACTCAAATCTAACCCAACACATACATGGCATGACCATGACATGAACTAGAAGATCATCTGACACAACTTATACATGATATGATAAGACACAACCAATTCACTCATATAACACACATCAATGATCACATAGTGTATCATTATATTCTATAAAATTAGTTTTACTTATTCAATAATTGGCAAATGATCAAATGAAGTATCAAGAACTAATAATAAACACTTAAGACCTCATGAGCATATAAATATTAAGATAAAAATGTTAATATTAAATCAATACAATTCAAACCTTCATTTTAAGTCTCATATTTGTGTATGATTTGGCTTAAATGTAGTTTTAGTAAGTCTTCATCAATACTATTTCATGATGAAACATCTCTTTTGAAAACTTGGATTAGTTGATATTGATGAAGATTATAAATTTGATACATAACAAGACTTGAGAATCTAACAACACTTCATTTTCCACTTTGAGAATGTTCATTAAAAAAGAAAATGGGTATATTTATAATAAATTTGAATCAATGAGGGCCCTTCATCTTGACTTTGGGATAGATGGATGTAAATGCATCTTCACCAAGGCACATGAATTAGCACATGGATTGATCATATGATCCCTTAATCTTATCCAATATGAAGGGTGGAGGATGGATATTGAAAATATAAAAGGAATATTAATATGAGCCCTTCATATTGTATGCAAGATAGAGGGTGGATAGTTATCCTCAGAATATCTTTATCAGAGTTAATTTAGGCCCTTCATATTATTTCCAAGATTAAGGGTGGAGAATCACTCCAAATAAAGCATATGGATCATCAATATGGGCACTTCATCCTGTTTCCAAGATAAAGAGTTATGAATTCTCCCTAAAATATCTCACAAGATTCATTATGGATCCTTAATCTTGTCTCCAAGATGAAGGTTGGAGAATAATCCTTTATATTCATTATTTTAATTAGTGAGCTCAAAATAATATTCCATAGGATCTCAAGATTATTTTCTTGAATTAAAATGTTTCTTGAATGGAGAAAAAGCAATAATTTATAATTGAAAAGAAATTATAATTATATTTTTCATAGAACTATAATTAGAAGAATAATTAATTCAATTAATCAAAGATCAATTTAATTAATACACTATAGGTAATTTGATTAGAATAATGATTTAGGGAAGGTAAAATTAATTAACTTAATGTATTAGAATAATCCTTTATATTCATTATTTTAATTAGTGAGCTCAAAATAATATTCCATAAGATCTCAAGATTATTTTCTTGAATTAAAATGTTTCTTAAATGGAGAAAAAGTAATAATTTATAATTGAAAAGAAATTATAATTATATTTTTCATAGAACTATAATTAGAAGAATAATTAATTCAATTAATCAAAGATCAATTTAATTAATACACTATAGGTAATTTGATTAGAATAATGATTTAGGGAAGGGAGAATTAATTACCTTAATGGATTAGTGAAGGATAATTACTAAACTAATTAGAGGAAAATAATTGACAATAGAAAATGGCCAAAAGGATAATTGAACATATTTAATATGGTGATTATCTCACCTAGAGATGCCCCAAGGTTAATTCAAATTGTTACATTAGATGAACAAATGATTTCAGACTAGTTTATGTATAATTACAGAAAGTCATTCCATTTTGTAATTTTGACATGAAAATGATAAAAATTGATTTTCTACATTTTCCCCTACTTGATAAGGCATTATGAGATCTAGATGAAGTAACGTATTCTCAAATAATGAGAAGTTGAAAAATGTGGATGAAAAATTAGATGATGAAGTAATGGATGTTTTAATTTCATCATTCTCAACTGACATGTGTAAGAGATTGAATATAAATATAAGGATAGGATTTGAATGAAATTATTTAAGGATGATCCCACTTAAGAGGGAATGTGGGGATAAAGGATGAATGGGATCTTTAAAAAGAGAGGAAGAAGCTATAATGAAAGGGAAGATTAACCCATAGACAATATTACACCACTTAATCTAACACTTGCACACTTTGATTTCTAACGATGATGAATTGATTTTACCCATGCAGGGAAAAAATAGAGAAGGATGAATTCCAAAAGTATGTTACACACTTTGAATTACCCCTAATAGGATGAAATTTTTGATCATGGAATGATAATTTGCCCCAAGCATGGCAAAATTGATTTAATTTGCCCCAAACAAGGTAGATTTGATTTGAAATAGATTTGTAAATTTGGTTTGTAATTAGAATTTATAATTTGATTGGAGTGGGTCCAAATTCACATGGACAACATAAAAATATGATTTTATACAAGATAATTATGTGTAAAAAAAAATTTAGACATGAGACATAGAATGGATAATTTTGACTTGGAATGTAGATATAGTAATACCTTTTTGTGTAGGTGTACATAAATTATGATAAATTTTTGAAACTACATTAAATCAATCAAAAACTCAATTTTATGTTCCTACTTTAGTTATTGATATAGGAATATTTCACATTCATTGAATCTTTTGATATACTTGCCTTGAGAGAGGATTAAAATTTTAAGATATTAAGTAATTATTACAGTTATTGGTGATGTTTTAATCCCACCTTTCTCTCAAAAGGTTTGTACATAAAATATATCTTTATATACATTTAATTTTGAAACCCTATGCCAATTAATCTTTTGTGTTTAAAAGGTCATAAACTAAATTTTTTGTTGGCTTTCTAAATGGTCATGATATACCTTGTGGTACTTGGGCACGAAAAATGTTTGTCAATTAGATGTTGAGATTTAATGGTCCATTCATCAAAGGGACTAGTCCCTTCATGAACACTTCAACCATAAGGTTTTTAGTGAATTACTACTATAAAAATCAAACTTTTATGAATATTACAAGTAATATACTATTGGTGTAGCATTAATTTGTATACCCCATCAGATAATGGGGTTGGTACAAATATTGAGTAATGACATCTTAGTCACCAAACCTTAAGGACTCATGAAAAATAATTGACACTCCAATCATGTATCCAAAATAATTATGAAAGGTATTATTATTTTTATTTGCAAGAATACCCTAAGGGTAAGTGAAGAATGTAATAGACAAATCTCTTAAGGTGAAAACAAATGATCACCTTCATGTTTTTGAGTCACCCTACCAAATGAGAGAGCATCCATGTGAAATAATCACACAAAATACACCAGATAATGTGTAAACAAAGAATTAAATTAATTTGAACATAAATAAATGTGTTTTTAAATCACCAAATTAAAGAATTAATTCTTTTTAAAAAGCACTAAATAAAAAATATTAGAATTGGTTTTTAAAATAACTAACTCAATAAATGAATTAGTTTTTTTTATTACTAAAGGAAATGTGAACACATAATGTATGTTTAAATTAATTAACACACCCTTTTTGAACTTAAAAGAAAACAAAGTGAGTAGTTTTTCTTATTGGGTCTTTGTCATGTGTAAATCTATAAACAAAATATAAAAAAATTGAACAAAGAGATAAAAAACAATAACAAATATTTTATTTATAGCTTATAAAATAAAAATCTATTTTTTAAAAAAATATTATAAATATTCACACATATACAAAACTTCAAATTAAAAAAGATAACAAATTAAAAGTTATGATAAATTTACCATTTGTTTTTAGTTAAAAATAAAATTAGAAAGGAAGTCAATAGGTAATAAATCATAAAATATGCATACATTTTCAAAAAAAAAATAATAATTTTTTATAGGACAAATACAAACACTCTTGCCAAAATTTAGATTAAAAAAGATAATAGCTCAAAATATGAGAATTTTACAACTATTTTAGCCAATTATAATTAGAAATAAAAGGTGATAGTTAATAATTTGATAATAACTCCTAAAATATACATTAAGTTTCAACTATATATTTATGGGTTTTTTATTGGACAAATCTACACACCCTTATACAATTTTATATTAAAATAAATAATTTATCAAAATTTATGAGTATTTTACTAGCCATTTATTAGAAAAGATTATAATATATATTTTAATTAGAATAATGATAAAGAGACTACAAGAATTTATGGGTTATAAGTTGGGTCCTACTAGACATGCCATATCTGCCATTAGAATCTATATCTTTAGTTATACTTATTCAATGATTGTCAAATGATCAAATTAAATATCAAGAATAAATAATTTACTCATATGGCATATAAAAATTAAGATAATAATGCTAAGATTAAATCAATACAATGTAAACCTCATATTTGTGTATTATTTGACTAGGATATAGTTTCAATAGGTATTAATCAATGCTATTTCATGATGAAACATATCCTTTGAAACCTTGGATTAGTTGAAATTGATGAAGAGTAAAAATATGATGTACAAAAAGACTTGAGAATATGACAACACTTCATTATCCAATTTGATCATGTTCATTGCAAAGGAGAAGAAGTCTATTTAGAATAAATTTGATTCAATGATGGCACTTTATATTTTCTACACTATTTATGCTATAAGTTCATCCTCACTAAGGAAAATGGATAAACACATGGATTGATGACATGATCCTTTCATCTTGTCCAAGATTAAGGGTGGAGGATGGATCTTGAAAATATCAAAGGAAGATTAATATGATCCATCCATCTTGCATTCAATATGGAGGGTGGATAATTCCATTCAAAATATCTTTATGAGATTCAATGTGGGTCTTTCATCTTGTATCCAAGATGAAGGGTGGAGAATCATTTCCAAGAAAGAACATGGATCATCAATATGGGTCCTTCATATTTTTTCTAAGATGAAAGGTTGAGAATACTCTCTAAAATATCTCACAATATTCATTATGGGCCATTCATCTTGTCTCTAAGATGAAGGGTGGATAATAATCTTTTATATTAATTCTTTTAGTAATTAGTGAACTCAAAAGAACATTCCATAGGATCTAAAGATTATTTTCTTGAATGAAAATGCCTCTTAGAGTGAAAAAAATAAGAATTAATAATTGAAAAGAAATTATAATTCCATTTTTAGATAACTATAATTTGAAGAATGATTAATTCAATTAATCAAATATTAATTTAATTAATATAATGATTAATTTGATTATAAAAATGATTTAGAGAAGGGGAAATAATTGAATTAATTGTTTATTAAATTAGACTTAGTGAATTGGTTAGAGTAGAATAATTGACCAAATAAAATGACTAAAAAGATAATTGAATAGATCTAATATGGTGAATTATCCCACCTATATATGCGCTAAGGTGAATTCAAACTCGTATATTACATGAATAAAAGTTTTTAAACTAGTTTGTGTGTAATTGTGGGAAGTCATTCCATTTTGTAATTTTGACATGGAAGTTATGTGTCTACACATAATTTAATAATCACAAACATCAAGCACACACATAAAAACTAATGTTATCTTAACTAATCAATCCATGTCATCATATAGTATAATTAAGCACAATATCTATAGGAAATAATACTTTTTAAAATATTAGTAATAACAAGTCATATGTAATTATCTATTATTATCAATGGACCAATATAAAAATATATGAATTGATAAGTGTACAAAGATGCCCCCATTGTAGTCATGCCTCCAAAGTAATAAGGTTTCCTTTGGGTGTAAATAATTTCATGTATATGTATGTATATGTATCATATGAAACTTATATGTCTTGAATACCTATCATATATATCATGACAAGCATGTGAATATAAAATGGATATATAATTCACCATGCATATGATAAACAACATCAATCAATAATTTATACTATAAAACCATGTCATTCATAGTATATACACTAAAATATAGTATTATATCCTTGAAAATTTCAATCTTAACTTGAAATTACTTTATATGAATTTTGCATATACATATGAATCTTACATGCCATTATTTCACATCCACATGCTTTCCATGTGTTTGAGCTTACTAATTTTGAATTAGTCATCTATAAGAATTACCTAGGCTATATATAACATGTCCAATATCATACTTAGACTATATCCAGATCATTAGATTAATATTATTGAATTTTATAAGACTCTATTAGAATTAGATACCTACTAAATTTTGTGGGTGTTTAACTCTGATAAACTCATTCCTTGAAAAACAATGTTCATTTTTCAAATTAAAATTATCTTCATGGGTTAGATCATACTATTAGTGGCACAAAAAAGTCTCTAAAAAGTCTCATATAAATACATAGTAGGTATAAGTCTATTATCTATCAAGAAATCATCTATCACTAATAAATTATACATATATACACTTTTCCACATTCAAAGGACTACCTTATACTTCCTAGTTCAACTATTAATCACAAGGATTAGATCATAACCAATGTCTAAAGAACTCATGCTAAACTAAAATTTACAATTTATAATATCAAAATATAGATCATAGATTTTATTTATTAATGAAAAAAATTCACACGTTCACTTAATAGGGAAAATTTCAAGTAGTTTGACTTTCCTCTTTAGAGTATTAGATATGTAAGTAGTGCTCAACCATTCATTAGGGAACAGTTGGGGTCAGCCTAACCTATGATTATTCCACTTTTTTAACCCTAAACATAGTGTAAAAAGTGGAATTAAGGTTTCAAAGATAAGAAGACATGTTTATAGAAATTGCACACATAATTAAAATTTCATATTGCACCCATAGATGGATTATAATTAGGCACAACCTATGCCAAAATAGAGAGGTACAATTTACATTAATAAATAAAACATAAGATAGATGCTAACATTTGGTGTAAGAATTTTTTGACTAATGAATTTGTCCAAGTATATCTAGAGAGGCAATTCTTGATCTAAGAAAGTCTTAATATAATTTTCAATGCTTTCTACTACATGCATTCAGTTCCATAATTATAAAAAATAATAAACACATTAAGTATATTAATCCCTTTAGTTATTTCTATTTATATCAAGTACAATTTTTCAAATCATATTATACATTTAACATTCATATTAATTTTTGTTTTTATACTTTATACAATCTAAACAATTTATTAATTTTATATTTTTAGGTTCACATAATAATAATAATAATAATAATAATAATAATAATAAGGTAAAACATATTGGTGAACCCATATTTTATCTAGAACATAGAAAATCCCCAAGTTTTCCCTTAGGGTTTCATATTTTATTCTAGGTTTCAAATTTTTGTTTTAATTTTTTTATTCTAATTTATAATTTCCCCATACATTAAGGTAATAAATATTTTTCACCTTGGCCCTATCCTTCATATTTACAAGATTTCATTATATGCCATATATGAAGGTTAGTTCCTTTGTCCCTATCAAACAAAGGGATAGATTAAGTGGTTCACATATTGACCATAATAAAATTCCTTTGGTTTTATCTAAAATGACTAAAATAAATGAGATGAATGTTGATTATTTTTTAGCTAGATATCAGATTTTAACTGGAGCCAAAACTGGTTCTAGATCACAATAGAAGGTCTAGTCTTCCAAAAAATTTAAATCCATAAAAAAAATAAACTATTAAACCTATATAACCTCTTCAAATCATATAACATCCTAAAATATGGCTAAGATCCAGATTGAATACAAACATCTAAGAAAAAACCAAAATAAAAAAGGAATTATTTATTTAAAACTATATCCACATAGATAAGACAACATATTAATCATAAATTTGTTATTTTTAATCTTCTACCCCTAATGTAAAGCAAAGACTCCATGATCCATTGAGTACCATTGATAATACAAGTTTGAACATCTAACTGCAAACTTTATACTTTTATTTTCCTACCTCTCTTCCCTTTCTTATCAAAGTTAGGAGTTTTCAGATCTTAGGACCTCTGATTAATAGATAAAAAATACCTACTTTATAGATCTTCTTCTTTTTCCTCCCATCCTTACCCTTCCTCTTCTTAAACTTACTATTATTGGAAACTATCCTCTAATGGAGAATATTTGTCTACTTATTTTAGCCCATATTTCCTAGCAACCACTTCCTTTACGAACTTAGATGAAGAAGATTGCCCTGACTCTAGATCGATTTGATCTTCTTCTACCACTAGATCCTCATTCTATAGATTATCCTAAACCTTCTAAAAGATTTCAAAAGAAGGGGGATCAATATATTTGGATTTAGTATTGAGCTACAAACTATATATTTGGATCAGTATTTTTGAAATGGACCTTGAACCATAGACATTTTTGTAACTAGAATGCCCAAACCAATGTTGAATAGTTTCCATAGACATAAACTATGGAATTTCATCATTGGATTGAACACATGTTTAAAGCCACATGCTGACCCACATCACATTGAACATCAAGTCATTATCCCATTACGTTATGGATACTTTTCATGAATAACCTATCATAGCTTAATGTGGGAATGATGCTAGAGAGTGGTGATCCCAAGTAACGGACCTTGATACCTCCCACTTCTAACACTCAAATCACTCACCACTAGGCTATCATCACTAGGTTAGATAAATGTTCATTCTTATTCATCTACTTTTGATGAAAATATTATCAATGAATAAATACAAAAAATAATAGGTTGTTAATGATGAAATGCTTGATTTAGAACATGTTAATAAAGATAATGATGAATACCAAGATATATTACATATTTATTACCTTAATGGGTTAGATCTCTTTCAAGTTAAATCATTATCTAATTTTTACTATCGAATTCATCAAAATCCTTGTTTATTGGATAAGATTTCAAAATTAATACTATAAGCTAAATCTACACAAAAATCTAAGGTTTCCATATCTAAGGAGAAAAAACATGAGCTATTAAGTATTAATAATATACCTTTTGGAGATACTAATTACACCATAGGTGTTCAAATTAATACTATTGATATTATTCCCATGTGTAAAACTTTGGTTACATCTATGATTCTTACCTAAGGTGTGAGGGAAATACAATGTATACATTAAATTATTATGCCTATTTATACACAACCAACCTATGTACATCCTAATATGGATGCTAATGTTACATCATAATCCTCACCAACTACATGATCCCTTGAGTAAATTATTATAGATCTTCAATCTAAGGTATTATAGTTAGAGAAAGATGTTCATTGAGTGAATAATTTAATGGATTCTCATACATTAATTCATAATACATTCACCTCAATGACATCAAATTATCCCTTTCATATAAGTTTCATATCTCCTAATATTACATTATATGATGTTAAAGGTAATCCAAACAAACACCTAAGAACCTTCCACGTAACATGTTTGGACTATGCCTCTAATGACATATTTTTAGCTAAGTTATTTATATAAAGATTTAAGGACTATGATGTGTGATGCTTATATGATCTACCTTTCCAATTAGTTCATGAATTTAATCCTTTGTAAAATTATTTTATATTCCATTTTTTGATCAATATTAGTGAGATTTTTTAATGCTCAAATTTAAAAACTTAAGAAAAGATCCAATGAACCTATTAGTGACTATGTGCTTTAGTATCAGACCATGCTTTCTAGGATGAAAAATCTTATGGATGAAAATGAGTTACAAGATATCTAAAAACAAAATTTATTATTAGCTATCCATGATTCTATTATTTTAAATTAATTAAAGTCATTTGATGAGCTCAGTCATACAATTAGATATTGAGAAGTTAATCTCATAAATTAAAATAAGTTAAAATATGTCTAATGCTAAAAGTACTTCAAATTCAAAGTTTCAAATCAAAACAATTTTTAAGGTAAAAAAATGATACTAATAATAAGTAAAAAATAATATTTTATTCATTATCGCAACCTACTAATAATCTTATCCTATTTGTAAAACAAAGGAGGTAGTTTTCATAGTTACCTCAACCTTATCATATATTATTACATAAGTTACTAGAGTGTAACCTTATATCCATATTTCCCCCAAAAGAGGATGATATGAGTAGGGATACACCCAAGGGATATGCTAGTAATATATATTATGATTATCATTGATGTGATAGTATTTTATCAAATTTTGGATTTAAATATGAAAACCCTAAATAATAACACTACTATGAAAAATTAAGAGAATAATATAAAAATGATAAAATTAAATTATTTGGAATTATTGCATTCTATAAACTTACTTGAAATATTAGAGTGTAAGGGGGAAAGAAAGACTTAGCTTGAAAATACAACTTTAGGGGAATCAAGTTTTGAAACTTGTTGTGTAGAGAGATTTGGTAACTAGAATCAAGAATCTAGATTTGATTCTAAATAAAAACATTGGGAAGATGATATTAGAGGGGTGACACTTCTATCCAACCTAGGGTGATCTTGTCTAATTTTAATGAATAAGTTAGGGTATTTGGTTTCTCTATGCCTTCATTTATAGGGCCTATGTCTGGTGAAGGATCTTACGATCACTTGAGAAGACCAACATTTAGCTAATTTTCTTCCAAAACTCTAACTCCATGACATGTGAGGACCAATACAAATCAATGGTAAAAAGGATTAAATGGTTTAATTTGGGTGAGACATCAACACCCCATGCATTGATAATTTCCTACATACCAATAGTCTAAAGAGGGATCAAATTTCTTGTAGTTATCCCATGTTATGGTGATGTGTAAGTAACTAGTGTAGTGTGATAGATACTAGTGAAATACTACTGTAATTAGATACTTTCATCATGACTTTTGAGTTATAAAATGTAATAATACTTGATATATAGGTTAATAGGGTTGTATGTAATTAGAATTAGGAAAAATAGGCATTCTTCTCTCAATGTGCAAGTGTGATTATGATGTTTTAAAGTATGTAAACCTCTTTTGTACCAAATGGTTTGAAAAGTGCTTATATAGTCATATCATTGAAAATCCTTCAAATTAAGATTACTAGAGACATAGGACAACCTTCATATAGATTTGAATTTGGTAAATTATTCATTATTTGGTAGGATATAAGAGAAGGGAGAAGGACACTAGAATGGTGTGCTCATATCCCCTAGGGTTATCTTTTCTAATGGGTGATTTTTATCATGTTAAGTGTTAGATAATGCTTAAAATATTTCTAAAGTTGATAATAATAGGTATAAGGACATTGTGGGGTCATGTTTCAACTTATGAGAGTGTGAAAGATGGTCAAAATTGATCAAAAGGAGCCCTAAGATAAATCTAGATCTAAGTGCGTAAAACGTGTATGGTTTTAGCTTAAATGTTAATTTTACAGGTCTACATTTCCCACCTTTCATACTAGTGATGTAGTAAAGTGAAATTATTAGAGTAAATGGAAAGAGAGTGCATACCTAAACTTACATGTGGGGAGGAGTCATGGATGTAGGCCATAATGTTGAATTATGATCCATGAAAAATTTGTAGTGAAAAATATGTTATATTAGTCTTTAATTAAGATTAATATCAAGAAATAAAACCAAAAGATAGAGAATGACAGTGAATGAATACACTTGATGAAGTACATGAACCATTATGCCTTTTTTTGGTGAGAATATTGGTGGTTATGGCATATTGTACATTTGTATTATCATTGAATATATTAGATTGGACTATACATGCCCCAATTCTCATATATAAGTGGGTGTGATCAAAAACTTAAGTTCACTTGATTCCACCATCATCATTTTAGAGTAGTCGAGTAACTTGGGATTCATGTGTGAATCCCAATATATATATTTGGTGCAAAAATTGGTGTAGATACTGGAATAAAAATTGGTATAGATATTGGTGAAAATAGAGAACCATCCACCATAAATTAAATGAGGTTCAATTCTCATTAAAAAACTATCACAAACTATCACAAAAATGGAGTAAATATTGAGTATAATTTGGGTCTAGTGTATACAACATGGAAAAATACATGAATTGTCATTTCATCTTTGAATTGGTGTAAAATTTGATGTAATAAAGAAAAAATGTGCCATGCACATGTCCCCAATTGATATTTGGTGCATATATTCTTAGACTAGGTGAAACAATTATGATTTTAAGAAAATATTGAGTGTCAACCTATAACAACATACTGCACAGTATTTACCCCAACTAATCAAATATGAGACAAAACTATGTCATTTTAAGTAAATTTGGAAAATGAGACTATGATGCTCTTGAGTATTGATTTGAGTAAATTGGATTTTTGTGAAATTATAAAAATTACTATTTTTCAAGCATTTAGAAAACAACACTAGGAAGGATACTAGACCAATGCTTTTTTTTCCAATATGGTGCTCCTATCCATATTGGCTTTCTATGTGTTTTCTTAGCTTATAACTATGTCATTTATGTAGCTAGTGTTAAATCATATTTGTGTAATGATATGGAAAGGTCAAGTATATAAGTCAATATTATGTCAAACTAAAAAGTTTATGTAGTAGATTGTTATGATTAAAAAAATCTAAATATGAGCAATAATGACATCATGGAAAATCATGAGATAGTTTTAAATGTAAACTAAGCATAGTAATAATTTAAGATGCATGTGAAAATATGAATTCAAATTAACTATGTTTAGATATATGTGATAGTGAATCACATAGATAATTTCATCAACTAAGTAGGTAATGTTGAATATAACTACTTAGGGAGTAATGCATTATGTCTGTCATGAAATTTTAAGAGTTTGGGTGCATGATTTCCATCATGGCATCCAAATATAAGCAAAGAATCAAGTAAAATGTCATGGCCATGACACACATAATCAAAGTGTTCATGCACAACATGGAAAATATATGATAGAAGGCCAATGGGATAAAAATAAGGGACTTGTTAAAATGTCACTCAATTAAATAAAATATACATACAAAGTAATGTTTAAATTCTCTCACATGCATACAAAGAAGCAATACAGTCTTATGGCCACATAGAAATACATGTTCAAATGTCAACATTCACAAATAAAAAAACACACACAAGGACATGTTCAAATGTACTCAAATGCATACAATCAGAGATATAAAGGCTTAGAGTCACTTGGAAATGGCATATTGAAATGTCCTCAAAGTAAAAAAATAAGTGCATACAAGATACAAATCTATGAAAAACAATATAAAAATCTTGCATAATCATGTATTTTGATCAACAAGAGCTAAGTTGTAATCTAAACAATATTTAATAATTGAGATAGGCAATAATATATCATATTTCTAGTGAGTGACAAATATCATAATATGTAATACAATGTAAATTACTAAGCATATGAGAAGTATAATGTGGGAAAAGAAGGATAAAACACGTGTTTACCATGCCCCTAGTGAACTATTTGATGAATGTAAATGCTATAAGATGCTTGTGTGAAGTCTGGAACTAAGTAGTGATAGTATGAGCTCACTAGGATGAGATCATGGTGAGGGAAACTATCCTCCACAAATATCCTATCTAAATATAGTTTATGGGTGTGTAATATTAAAATAACATATAATTAGTTTTTGGAATGATGTCTAATGTAATCTATAGTCAATCGTATAAATAGGTGAAGTGTGTATGATATAAAACTAGTTAAAATTTATATATAATACTATGCACAACTAAAATAATGTATGGAAAAGTATATATAAGCACGTATAGGTCTTTATTTTGTTATTTTATATAATATTTTACTATTTTTGTTTTTTTGTATATGTATGAATTGAGAAATAGAGAGAAAGATATTAACCGATGAGTCCTGTGAGGGACTTACAATCAAATGGCCCCATGCTAAGGAAATAAATTGTGACCTTTAATGAATAGAAAGGTTTATGCTTTAGTGACTGATATAATCTCAATGGATAATTTGAATATGGGGCTCTAATTATGATATAATTTTCACTTCCATATTGATTGAACCATGGGGATTTTTGGAGACCATATCAATCTAGGTGAAGTTTTTATTGATGCCTTATGTGAGATGGCCTTAATACTATGTAATACCAATCTAGGATATGTTGTATTAAACAATATTTATATATAATCTATGACATATCTCTATTGAAGGGTCCTCTATAGGATATTCCTCCATGAAAGTGTATATATATGCTATGAAAAGCTGAGTATGTTGTACCTTTTTAGGTGGATGTATGTTGGTGAAATATTTATGTGGTAATGGGTATTCATAAGGGATCCATGGAACTATAATTAATTCATTATCATATATTAATTTCAAGAATATATGAAATTTAGAAGGAACTACATGAATCTATTGAATCCAAGGGTGCCCCAATAAAATGTCAAAGACCTCTGCATTGGGTACTACTATGAATTTGGTGGCCACATATATAAGACTGACCTATAGTGGTAAATTAATATAACCAATGGATTCATGAATGTGATCATTAAATACTTTGATGACCATGGTGGTGAGAATCATATCTTGATTTATGTATCTAAGATGATAAAGGAGTGTGTTGGTACCCATATTAAAGCTTGAAACATTATCAACCATGACACTTTGAATAGGCTAGTGATCAATGTGGGTATGAAAAAAATGTAAATATGATTCATCATCGATTATATCATGATTTTAAAATGTGATGAGTGGCATATATGGTACTGATGTATGATAAGTACCTATGATACCATTTAAAGGATGTTGTTCCTCTATATTGGAGAGTAAGAAACTAGTAGAGGGTGCATATTATATGCATAGTTCATGCTCGATGTATCCATGGTTTAATTAGTCATGTGATTATTAAAAGGATCACTAAAAAATTTCATTTATTTAGTTTCACTTGGCTGTGACGTTATACTTTTTGTTGGTGTGCCCACATCAATGATGTTCACATATATCAAACCTGGATGTTGTGTCTAAAACTAATACATCTATTAGTAATATGGCATGGTGCCTTATGATATTAAAAAAATGCATTACAATCAAAATTTTTTGGGAGTTTGATTCATGTTAACATATTTAATGAGAGAGAGAGAGATAATATATTTCATTCCAATAGTGTTTTAAGAACCTTATATGGAGCTTTTGGTATGTTAGTGAATTGCTAGCATGGAGGAGTTGATGAGACAATGTAAGGAGTATGATCTATAACTACACACAATTTTTATTTTTAATCATTCTTGTTATTGGTTATTCTTACCTTGTATGGTGCATGTATTGAATTCTTGGTGTTGGCATCAAAATTGGTTCTATACTTAAGCTTGTTCATTTCCAATAGCTTGATTTCTCTTTCTTTTATTATATGGCACAAATCTGTGAATGATTTGAAATTTTTTAACATAATGGATTCATGTAGAGATGGAGTAAATTTTTTATTAAATACATCTTATAATTTTATATCTATAATAATATTTTTCATTTTGGATAACACAATCTTGTATCCTAAAATGTATTATGTGATAGGCTCATTAGATCTCTATTTGAGTAGGGTTATTTGAGCATAGGAAATCTTCTCACTGATATTTATTTAAAAGTGTACTAAAGACATATTGGCCAAGGGATTTAATTACTATATTGATTGGTGTGGTGAATCATATAACATTTTTAATTCCTAGTCCTTTAGACTTCTTAGGATTAACATAGTTAATAATTTGTCATTGGACACATAGTCTAAACATGTTGTGTGAAATGCTATGAGATGTTTTTTTAGGGTCAACCTTTCCATCATATAGTTTAATATTTGATGCCACAAACACTATAAGTAAAGGATATACTATTATATGTTATTCTAGAGGAGTGCATAGTAAAACATGAGAATCTAGTGCTTGATTAGGCTTTAAAGAAACTTGATCCAAATGTAACATCTTAGTTTATAGATATTGAATATCTTGCATAAGGGATTATAAATATATATAAGAGAGTGTGTACTAAACAAAGGTGGTTTTCACAATGATAGATTAAGAATAGGCATGAAAATTTATTATAACCCCTAAGTTTCTTATATTGTGATAGGTTGTACAAAATTTATATCCAAAGGATGAGTTGGGTTAGAAGTATCAAATTATTATAAATTAGATGATTTATTAATTTCTTATCTAACAATGCTGATAAATTCATCTTGGATATTTTTTTTCTAAGAAATAAATCTTTCTAACTATTTCCTATATATTTCATCAAATCTATTTCCTATATATGCCATTATGGATTTATTATCTAACTTTTACAAATACATGTCTTTGGGAGGGCTTGGTGTGGCATGGTAGTTAAAGTAAGAAATCAATTTTTTTTGAATTCTAATTCTATAAATTATATAATAGTGCAAGTATTATGAAATTTAAAAAGTCTAAAATAGTTAATAGGAATAATAACAAGAAGGATAAAATCCCTAACATCATCTATGGTGAGGATTTGACAATATTTGAATAGTAAATGGGTTCACCAATATGTTTTATCAAATTTGGGATTTAAATGTTAAAACCCTTAATTTCAACACTATCAAAATCAAGAGAATAATATAAAATGATAAAATTCATTGATTTGGAACTATATATTCTATAATATTACTTAAAACAGAAAATTATAAGGAGAAAATAAATACTTAGATAGAAACTATGAATATGGGGTAAATGAAGTTCCAAAACTTATTTTGTAGAGAGATCTAATGATTAGAGTTAGGAACAAATAACTATATATAGGCTTGGAAAACAAAACTAGGAGGAAGAGGACACTAGAGGGTTTGCATTCTTGTCCAATATAGGGTTCTCTTGTCCATTTGAAATAAAGAAGTCAAGGTTTCTATGTTCTTGGTTCCTTAATTTATAAGCTATGTGTCTAGTGTGGGAGCTTTGAATCACTTAAAAATATAACTATTTAGATAATTTTCTTCCAAAACCCTAGTTTCTTAGCATGTGAAGACCAATGCAAATCAAAGTTAAAAAGGAGTTAGAGATTGAAGTTGGGTGAGACCTCAACACATAATGTGTTGATCACTACCTACATACCAATACTCTGAAGAGGGATCAAACTTCATGGAATTAGCCCATGATATGATGGTGTCTAGTGTTGATGGCGTAAGAAATGTAAGGACTTATTTATATTATCCAAAGTGTCTATATAAATTCTAAGGGTTAATTTTCTTTAGGCATCTTGCCCTTGCAAAATTTTTGAAGGGCTCTTTCAAAAGGGTTATTTTCCCTTTGTAAAATCCCAGAAGGGTCATTTATTTTGGGCATTTCACCTTTGAAAAATCTTTGAAGGGTCATTTATTTTAGTTATTTTTCCTTGAAAATTTTCCAAAGGGCACTTTTAGAAGATCTAAAGGATACCTTCAAAAATTCTAAAGGGAACTTTCAAGAGATCTAAAGGGCCATTCCAAAAGGCCAAAGGTTAATTTTGTAAGGCAAGTGCCCTTGTCAAAAATTTCAAAGGGTATGTTCAAATGGCTAAAGGGTAGTTTTGTAAAATTTGATATAAAGAATAAATCCTATTTCCTTTGGGCATTTTACTTGCACAAAAATTTCAAAAGAATTGCATTTCTCTAGGAAAAATGTAAAGTTCAAATTCTTTGAGAAAAGTACCAAGTTTAATTTCTATGAGAAAATTTTTTTGGAGAAAATGTCTAAAACAAATATCCTAATGAAGACAAAGGAGCCAAGTCTCAAATATTTCAACAAAAGTGCAAAAGGTCTAATTATTTTGGCAAAAGTGCCAAAGATAAATTTCTTTAAGGAAATTGTTTCAGACAAAATGTCTGAAATAATTGTTCCGATGAAGGCCAAAATCCTTCAAGTAAATTATCTTGGACATTTTATCCAAGAAAATTGTCCCAAAAAAATTCCCAAAAGAATTATTTCATGATAACTATGTTGAATTAAATCCCAAAGTAGAAGTGTCGAGGATAAAGAAAAGTTGAAGATAGAAATGTTGAAGACAAAAGGATTGAGAAGCAAATAAGAATGTCGAAGATAAAGACCTAGACCAAATTACCATATAAAAAAGTCCTTGCAGAAAATTTTGAGTTGTAAATATTATGGTCTCATGGGCATCTTTTGATAGGCATGTGGACATCAAATTTAAGCCATGGCAAGTAGCCATTGGGATTCAAATGTTCTAAGATGATTGTGTGAGCATCAATTTTAGACCTCATGAAGTAGCCATTTGTTTTCAAATGGAGGTAGATCTAATGACATGAATTTACATAGAGAAGGATGATCTAATGATGAAACATCAAATTTAAATAGTCAAAGGAACCAAGGATAAGTGTAGACATGATAAGTGTTGAGCTTGTAGGGCATGATTTAAAGATCAAGCATGTTCCTAGAGATTGATAGTACATGTTCAAGTGTACATAATTTGATATATGGTGCGTATTAAGTGAATAATTTTTAACAAAGTATAGAATGAACATGGGACCACCAATTGGAGAGATCATATAAGCCTAATAGAATTGATAGAGTAGAATGTAGAGATCTCATGGAGCTACCAAGTGGCACATCTTTGGGGTAAAGAACATGCAATATCCAATGTCATCCCCCCCTCAGATCATAATTTGATGGAGTGAATTTTCTCATCCTAGCTAGATCTGATGTTTCATAGCTAATGTTGAAAATTTAAGGACCTTGTGAGCAAATGTAAAAATGACAAGTGACATAATTGCGTGCCATAAATTAGAACTTAGGCATCTCATGCAAGATCTATAGCTTGTGTTTTCTTAGGAAATGATTATCTAATTATGTACGCTAAGGTGGAGTTTTAAAAGGGCTCATATTTCACAAGTGACAAGTGTCTATATTAGATCCAATCAACCAACTTAGTCACTCTTAGGCCCCATAAATGCCTAATTAAAGTTGACGTAGTGTGCTAAATGTTAGTATGTGGCAAGCTCTGGTTTAAAAGCTAAAATTGTTGGTTTTTTCATAGATGTGGAAATGATTTGAGGCACAAAATAAAGTATATTTTCCATTCCAAAGCATACTTTATTAATGGTTATAGATATTTTATATTCTCATCATAGCTAGAGCTTTCCAATTCTAATCATCACAAGGTAATGGGATTTCTTTTCTATGCACAAAGAAGAGATTTCTTATCCAAAAGTTTCCATAATTTGAAATTGATCAAAAAGAGATCATTTATAGATAAGTTACACATAAGGAAAAAATCTACTTGGCTCTTCAAATGATTTTTCTCCCTATAGCTGTCCAGGTAAGTGATCAAGAGCATCTCCAAGAGGTTGTATATGATGAAAAATAGTTGTTCAGGCCTACACTATGAAGTTGACCATCTAGATCATGAATTCACCAGCATCTCCAGTTAAAATATCAAAGGTTTATTTTAAATATTTATCATTCCTCACAAAGGCAGTTGCAACAATGATTCTTTTCTTATAAGTGGATGAGGATCTTAGGCATGGCATGGAATATTATCCATCTAGGAACATCTTGTCAAAACTAGAAACCTTATTATGAAATTTTTGTATATTGTAACTGATAGTCTTAGATTTTAGAAGGATTGAAAATGTATAAATAAGGGGAATCTCCTCTATTCAAAGGTTGTTGTTGGTTGTTGGTTGCTATAAGTCATTATTTTAGGCATCCATTTTCTCCAAGTCCATGTTTTGTAGAAATTTTTTTGGGATCAACTATTGTGTGTAGATCTTATCTCCCTTGATAAGGTGGTTATAGTTGTATAGCCATTAGTAAGCTTTGAGAGCATATTTATCTCCCTTGTCAAAAGGGAAATCTCAACATGCTTATCCCCATACCAACATTTTGAAAATTTGATGGTTGTGATATTTTTTTTCAAGTTAATGAAAATGATTGTGGTTCTTGTTATATCTTGTTGATGAAATGTAACAACCTATTTTTCAAATATTGTTGACTAGATATTTTGTTCTATGCCCAATACTGGTTTTTAATTTGGGCTTTAATCTAGATTATAAATCCTTTTCTACATTATTTTAGAATATATCGTTGAGTAACTTGTTAGGGCACCTTAAGTTTATGGATTTAATAAGGAAAGGAATTTGAAATATTATTTTTAGTGTATGTTCTAGTCTCTTAGGGATCATTTTGTATTTATGATTATATTGCATTTTAAGTTTTTTCTACATCTTTATGGAGTATTGTCATGAAATACTTATAGACACCCTCCTACTTAGAATCCACCAACATGTCACCTTCATTTTTAATTACCTAACTTGTCCTACCCTATCCTACCCCATGAATAACACACCTTATTACATACTATAAGTGTTACTTGCCTTACATATTCATAAGATATTACATATTTGAAACGTGTTTGTAGTTTGTGCTTTAAAACCTAGCATTGTAGTCTATTATTTGACCCCTATTATTGAATACTCTATATAATTAAGATTTTAGTCTCTTTTACATCTATCTTTAATATCTTATGTATGATTTAGAGCATTTGTGCATTTTATGTGATAACCCTTCACAGGTTAAATGTGAAAATTTGGATATGATCTAGCCATATTTATTCCTTGTGCCAAGAATCCCCATGGATATTAAATTACAAAATTCCTCCATGTGAGAAAGCTACCCCATAGGTTCTCTCACCATGGTTCAGGTAGAGCCAAAAGTAGCAATGAGCTAATCATACCCTCTATAGGTGCCTCTTAGTCATTTTTTGCATTCAGTCTAATATTGATGCCAAACCCTTTTCTAGCTGCAATGACATACTAGTAGGTATTCCATCATTACTTGCCATTTTCTCTCATGTGTGAAAGGCCAAGTGTATGAGGTGTAAAGCTGGGAACCAACACTCTTCTAGCACCATTACTGGGGAAAAAATATTATCACCCATGTTGTTGGGGACTCTTGCAGAGAGCTAGAACTATAAGTATTTATAGTTCGAAGGTTCTATGCTTGTTATTTTCTATAATGGGACTATCTTAGCCATCAACACTGTATCAATCCATTGGATATGTGCCAAGAATTATTGAGTCTTGATAATTGACATTAGTTGAGGTAATTACAAAGAGTTGTTAATGTTACATATTGGAAGGTGCCTTTTTTCCCTTTTGACCTTTATTATGAAAATTTTAGTACCTTTATGCTATTATATCTCATTAATATTCAACAATTTTTATTTTTATCATGTATCACAATAGTTTTCTAACTATTATATTATAGAATTTTAATTTTAGTGGTGACTCTAACTTTATTTTCTAGTTTCAAAGAAGATCAGTGCTTCTTTTGAATATCTTCATTTTAGCTTTGAATATTTTTTCTATTATTTGAAAATCTAGAAGGATTGAGATCATTCTTCAAAGGTAAATCATAAAAACCTTGTCTCACAACTATGTTTGCATCAAAGATGAAGGAGACAAGTTTTGAGGCCAAAGTGGAAGTGCCTAATTTATTAAATGTCAAACTAAATGTTATGGATTTTAATCTTGATATTGATTAGTGTGACAAGTGCTTCTTCCAACATCCCTCATGTGATATTGTTGAACCATGTGATGAAGATTTGTATGAACCTAAATACGTGTCATCTAAATATGATATTTTTACATTTGATTTTCAAGACTCCCTAGGTAAGTTTTTAACCTTTGTGGAAATGATGTTTAGTACTACTACTAATCAATTTTGGAGTGCAGTCAAGAGAGTCCAAACATATGAGTTTTCTTGTGATGATCGTATAACATAAGCATATGATTTACCCAATAATGATGCAATTAAAGATCTAGAGTCTACTCTAACATAGGTACTAGACTTGGGTATAGCATTGGGTGACTCAGTTGGGACTATGGAAATTATTAAGCAACCAATTATTCTTGATGCTAGGTTTGAAAAAGAAGATGTTATTTGGAATATGTCATTTGATGAATATGGGGTTGTCCTTTATGCCCCTAAGGATGAATTATTTTAGTTTATTTCAATCATTACCTTAAGTGCATGATTGACATTATTGATCTGTATGCACTCTTGCTTCGTATGCATTTGATTATAACCATGAAACAAAATTATTTATAGCTACTAAAAAAATACCCAAGATCTTTTGGCTTGGTCTTATCTAGACTTGAGACCATGTAGAGAGGATTTGCTTCAATGTGTCAACATATTACAACCTAGCAATAGGACCTTCAGGCATGTACAGAGATTATTTTACTTCATCTTAGCCACCAAGCTACTAGAAAAATTCAAAAGACTAAGGGATGGTAGAATTTTGGATGCACCAAATAAGGGAAAGCATATAAATTATTTAATCAATTGATTATGAATAATTTACTATATTTTATAGTGTTTTGTTATTTTTTCACCCTTTGTTTTGGGCCCTGCTTGTATAGTTTCCCTTTGTGTTTTGTTGTGTCTTCATTTCTAGATCCTCTCGATCTATTTTTGTTAATTCTTCCATGTTTTGTTAAGCCTTGATGAGTGTTTGATGAAATTTTATACATATTGACTCCATAGCCTAATAAATTGGCACCTGATCTTACATTTTAGGGTTCTTTACACACCGACATGAGGTATGCATCCCTAGGTAAGAGCTAGTGTTGGTGCCCAAAATTACACTGAAGTAATTGGGCCCTTGTCAAGTGTAAATGAATATGTCCTTAGCCCAAATTTCATCTCCAAGTGTTCCTTTAGAAGGTCAAGTTCATGTAAAAATTGGCTAAGTCCTAATTTGGTTGTTGCTTGGTGAATGTGTCTTTCCCTTAACCTTTTTCAAGATTTTTGCATGAACATAATATTTGACATAAACAGTTCTTTAGGATTTTTGTCTTCGATAAAAATTTTAAATACTTATTTTCATTAGACATTTTGTCTGCTAAAAAAGGTCGAAATGAATTTATTGTCTTGTTTTGCATTAGGTTAAGTGTTTCATAAAAAATCTGAAGGGTCATTTTTTTGGACACTTTGTCCATGGTAAAAATAATTGAAGGACACTTGCCTTTCAGATGTTTTACCCACACAAAAAAGTTGGAAAAAATCATTTGTTTCAGAAAAGGTGAAAAGTATTATTTGTTCTAGACTTTTTGTCTACAAAAAAAAGTCTGAAGGGCACTTACCTTTTTGGCATTTTGACCATGCAAAAGCCTAAAAGAAATGTAAGGACTTATTTATTTTGTCCAAAGTGTCTACAGAAAGTTTGAAGGGTCATTTTGACTTTGTAAAATCCTCAAAGGGTCATTTACTTCAAGAAACTTACCCTTGAATTTTTTTTGAAGGACACTTTCAGAAGGGTCATTTTGCCTTAGCAAAATCCTTGAAGGGTCATTTCTTTTAGGTATTTTATCTTTGTAAAATCTTTGAAGGGTCATTTATTTTAGGTATTTTACCTTTGTAAATTTTTTGAAGGACAAATTTAGAAGATCTGGAGGACGCCTTCAAAAATTTTGAAGGGAACTTTTAAGAGATTTAAAGGGTCATTCCAAAAAGTTGAATGACAATTCTATAGGGCAAATTCCCTTGACAAAACTTTTGAAGGGTATGATTAGATGGTTAAAGGGTACTTTTGGCAAAGTTATTGTAGAGTATAAGTCCTATCTCCTTTAGGATTTTTGCCCATGTAAATTTTTGAAATAATTACATTTCTCTGGGAAAAATGTAAAATTCAAATTATTTAGGGAAAGTACCAAGTTCAATTTCTATAGGGAAATTATTTTAGACAAAATGTTTGAAATAATTGTATTGATGAAGAAAAAGGAGTGAATTCTCAACTCTTTTAGAAAAATTTCAAAATGTCTAATTCTTTTTTCAAAAGTGCAAAGGACAAATTTCTTTGGGGAAATTATTTTGAACAAAATGTCTGAAATAATTATCTTAATGAAAGCCAAAATCTTTCAGGGAAATTATCTCAAACATTTTGTCCAAGATAATTATCCCAATATAATTCCTAAAAGAATTATTGTGAGATAATTATTCTGAAGTAAAGCCCAAAGTAGAAGTATCAAGGATAACTAAAAGTTAAAGATATCCATGTTGAAGATAAAAGGCCTGAGAAGTAAACAAGAATGTCAAAGATAAATACCTAGACCAAATTATCATAGAACAAAGGCCCCAAAGAAAATTTTGAGTTGTAAATGTGATAGTCTCAAGGATATCTATTGACAAGCACACATACATCAACTTTAATCCATGGTACATAACTATTTTAGGATAGTCACATGAGCATCAATTTTAGACCCCATGAAGTAGCCATTTGTTTGCAAATGGAGGTAGATCTAATGGCATGATTTTGCATGGAACATGATGATCTGATGATGCATGATCAAAGTAGACTAGTCAAAAGAACCCAAGATAAGCATAAACATTACAAGTTTTGAGCTCATAAGACATGATTTGAAGATCGAGCACATTGACAAAGATCAATGGTATGCATTTAAGTGTACACAATCTAATCTATGGTGTGTATTAAGTCAAGAATTTTTAATAAAGAATATAATAAACATAATACCACTGCTTAGAAAGAGTGTGTTGGCTTGACATGACTAATAGAGTTGGATGTAGAGAGCCCACAAAGCTACCAAGTGGTACATCTTTGGGAAAAAGAATATGTAATGTCTAATGATGCCCCACCCCTCAGATCATGATTTGATGGAGTGAATTTTCTCATCCCAACTAGATCTAATAGAGGGTAGCTAATGTTGAAAAGTTAAGGACCCTATGAGAAAATACATAAATGACAAGTGGTACAATTGTATGCCAAAAACTATAACTCAAGCATCTCATGCAAGATTTATGGCTTATGTTTGCTTAGGAAAGGATGATCTAATGATATGAGCTAAGATGGAATTTTTGAAGAGCTACGATTGCATGAGGAAGTGATAAGTGTTTGTATTGGTGCCAATAAATCAACTTAGTCACTCTTTAGCCACATAAATGCCTAATTAGATCTGATGTGGTGTGCCAAATGTCAGTATATGGGAAGCTTTGGTTTAAAATATAAAATTAATGGGTCTTTCATGGATGAGGTAATGATTTGAAGTATATAAAAACATCTAATTATCATTCTAGAGCATATTTTCTTAAGAATCATGGATCTTTTCTATTTTCATCATAGTTAGAGTTTTCCAATTCTAATCATCACAAGGTAATGGGCTTTCCTTAGCATGCACAAATAAGATATTTCCTATCCCAAAGTTTTTATGATTTATAATTAATCAATAGGAGAACATTTATAGATAAGTTACACATAAGGAAAAAATATGTTTGGCTCTTTAAATGATTTGTATCACTCTAATTGTGTAGGTGAGTGGTCAAGAACATCTCTAGGAGGTTACATATGATGACAAATAGTTGTTTGGGCCTCCACTATGAAGTTCACAATCTAGCTCATGAATTCACTAGAATCTTTAGTCAAAAGATCAAAGGTTTGTTGTAAATATTTATCATTCCTTGCAAAGTCAATTACAATAATAATTCTTTTCTTTTAAGTGGATGAGGATCTTAGGTGTGGCATGACATATTTTCTAGCTAAGAACATCTTAGAAAAATTGGGAAGTTGGTTATGAATTTTTTGTAGATTGTATCCCATTGTCTTAGATTTGAGAAGGATTGAAAATGTATAAATAGGGGGCTTAAATTATATTTAAAGGTTATTTTTGGCTATTGGTTGTTGTAGGTCATTGTTTCAGGCATCCATTTTCTCCAAGTCTAGGTTCTACAAAAAGAATTTTGGGATCAACTATTGTGTGTAGATCATGTCTCCCTTTCTAAGGTGGTTTTAGTTGTATAACCATTAGAAATCTTTGAGAGAATTTTTATGTCTCCCTTGTCAAAAGAGCAATCTTATCATGCTTGTCCCCATGTCTACATTTTAAAGTGTTGATGTTTGTGATTTTTATTTTTTAGGTTAATTAAAATGCTTGTGGTTCTTATTATTTATTGTTGATGAAGTGCAACAACCTATTTTTAAAATATTGTTTACTAGATATCTTATTCTATGCCCATTACTAATTATAATTTTGGGCTTTGATCTAGATTATAAATACCTTTCTATATTATTTTATAATGTGTTGCTGAGTAACTTGTTAGGGCACCCTAGGTTTATGGATTCAATAAGGAAAGGCATTTGAAATATTAGTTTCAATGTATGTTCTAGTCTCTTAGGGATAATTTCATGTTTACCATTATATTGCATTTGAAGTTTTTTCTACATCTTTACTAAGGATTATTGTCACGAAATAATGTTAGATACCTTACTTTTTGGAAACCACCAACATGCCACCCTCCTTTTTAATTACCTAACTTGTCTTATCCTATCCTAACCTATGAATAACACACCTTATTGAATACTATAAGTGTTAATTTCATTGTAAATGCATAAGATCTTCCATATTTGAATGTGTTTTTAGTTTGTGATTTAAATTCTAGCATTGCAGTCTCTTATTTGATCCCTATTGTTGAATAATATATATATATACTAAAGATTATAGTCTCTTTTCCATCTATCTTTAGTAGCTTATGTATGATTTAGAGCATTTGTTTATTTTATGTGACAACCCTTCATAGGTGAAGTGTGAAAACTTAGTTATGCTCTAGTCATATTTATTCCTTATGCTAAGAATCCCCATGGAGATTGAATTAAAAAATCCTTGCATGTGAGAAAGTTACCCCATAGGTTATCTCACCTTGATTCAAGTAAAGCCAAAAGTAATAGGGAACTAACCATACCCTATATAGATTCCTCTTAGTCATTTTTTGTATTTGATCTAATCTTGATGGCAAACGCTTCCCCACCTATAATGACATACTAATAGGTTTTCCATCATTGATTTCCATTTTCCTTCAAAGGTGAAAGATCAAGTGTATGAGGTGTAAAAATGGGAACCAACACATTGTGTTCAAGATTTAACTATGACCATTGTCATTTGAATTTGCTAAGGGAAAAACTAGTTCTCAATAATTTATCCATATATTTTGATAGAAGATGAATTTACTCATGTTGTAAAAATCAAAGATGAAGAGTACTCCATGGCGTATCTTATGAAATTGATTTAAATATTTGGAAGTGTGTGAAAACTAATATGTTTAGCTTCAAAGTTTGTTATGGTTTCATGCTTGTTCTGTAAGTGACCCAAAAAGAGTAATTGAGCTTATATAGATGATGTTTCAATGTTTCATGGTGAATTGGCTATTGGGAATTGTTATAAATTGCATAAGGATGATATGTGTATATTTTGGAGGCGTGATAAATTATTATTTTATATGAATAATAGTTAAAAAGTTGACTATGTGTTTGTTCATAGTGATCCTATGCACCAAGTCAATGATTGAGTTATTTGAGCATACATAGAGGTAAACATGAGTGACTATAATAATTTGAGGATGTCCTATACGACATAAAGAGTGGACCTATGTATTTTAATATAGTCTTATATTTATTTATTTTCTTAATGAAGTGATAAATGGGTAAATATGTCTCCATGAGACCTATAAGGGATATAAGGGCCTTATTAAAGGGTGTAGTTTCTTAAGGGTGACCCATAAGTGTTATGGCTGACCTATGAAGTTTGTATTAAGCTATGTATTCATGTGATAGATGAATTAATGTTTAATTAATTCCTACTAGCTGACCAAAGTATTAATTATCAAGTATTCTCTATAAATAGTAAAATCAAAGATGGTGATTTCTAGACTTGTAAGTGAAAAACTTGAAGAGAGAGATTTGTAAAGGCTTGAGTGTGGGAAATATTTGAAGTGAAGAAAAGAGGAGATTGAGTGTGATTAATGTTTGGGTTGATGAGTAGAGGAAATTGATTACTATATGTATGACATATACGTCATAATTTTTATGACAGAAGAGTGCTCTTGAAGGTTGAAGATGAGTGAAGAGGCTTGTGTAAGTTGAGTAGAGTGAAGAGTTGAGGAACAAAGAGAGGAAGTGTGACAAATAGATGGGTTGATGAGAACAAATTGTTCATGATTATTTTTATGACATGTAGGTCATATTTCTATGTCATAAGAAGTGATCTTGTCAGTTTGATGCTTTGAAGTGTGAGTGAAGGATAGGTGATGTTTGTGTGAGCTTGGAGGCTGGTTTGTGAGGTCTATGTGAATGACCTCATAGTTAGATTGATGTTGTGGTGATAGAATTATTGTAGGTGTGTTGAAGTGAGTGTGAGTGAAGAGTTGGAAAGTGGGGTTAGTTGGGATATGTAATTTTTCCTTATTGATCTTTGTGTGTTGGTACAAGTATGTAATGTGCTTTGGATAATAAGGAGTATTGGGTGAAAGAGTGAAGGTAGAGAATGATAAATAGAGATCCATCATTAGGTGTTGAATACATAATTTTTAAGGTGAAATTATTCAAAGGAGGGTATAAAGGAGATGATCTTTCTTAGGGGTAGTTGTTCTTTGTGAAATAGGTGTTTCACTAAATACCTTTGGTCAGGAGGATATGATCAAGGTTTGTTAGTCTAAAGGAATTGATCATTCTCTTGTTTTTAATTTCTTATAAGATAGTAGTCCATTTGTGTTGTAATATTGAGATTGGGTTTTATTTCCCTTGAGGGGTTTTAATATGAACTATGTGTTATGTGTTTGATCTTGTGTATGCATTGAATGTATGAGCTCTCTTAATGCTTCTTGATTAAGTTGTTATATGTCGATTGGTTAATATTTTAAAGGAATGTAATTGAAATTAAAATATATGGGCTCACTGATTCACCCCCCCCCCCTCTTAGTGATTATACCTATAAAAATTGGTATCATAATGGGTCTTTTGGAGGAATCCTAACAACTTGAAGGAGATTCTAGTAGGTACAAATATGGTTAAGTAGTTCAAGAAAGAAAATCAATAGTGGAAGGTTATGATTAAAGAACTTGAAGAACATACATGTACTTTGAAGAAAAATGCCAAATAATATGAGAATATTATGAATGATCTTAAAGTTCATCTAGTAGATGCCAAGATAATTTTATGTTAAAAATAAATAGACATCATGTTTGATAAAGAAGCTTTCCATAATAGTATAAAAGATTTCATCAAGGAAGAAGAAGTTGATCTAGAAACTAAGCTCATGAGTGTACTTAGTGAACTAAAGGAGAAAAATAAGAAGAATCTTAATATGATAAATATGATCAAAGGTTTTGAAGCACAAGTCATTTATCTTGAGGGAAGTTTGAGGTAAAAAGCATGTAGAATAAAGGATGACATGGCTAAAGAAGTTAAGAGTGATAAGGTGATTATCCAAGTTATTAGAGGTCAATTAATGGCTATAATTTCAAGTATAAAATCTAAATAGGATGAGAGAATTGAATTGGAAACAAATTTAGGTTCATTGATGGATGAGCATAATCTACTCATAAACAAGTTGGACAAGCCTAAAAAGAAGCATGACAAGCCTAAGCAAGTAAAGGAGAATGCAATCTTAAAGAGCAATGTTAGAAGGCCAATTAGACAACCTAATATAATAAGGTATGTAACTTATTTTCAAGGTCTTTGTTATACATGTAATAAGCATGGTCATAAAGCTAAGGACTATATAATGAAATCAATCAATTATGGATATTCATGGAGCTATGATAAAATGAGTATTTTGCCAAAGATTGATCATAGCTCAAATCTATCAAAAGGTATGAAAGATATTACTTTTTTTAATTGTCATAAGGTTAGACACTGTGATAAATTCTATCCAAGTGGAGGCAATAGGTCCTCAAGGTATCTCAAAGGGCATGAAGTTTCTTTTGTGCATAAGAAAGGTCATTCTTCATTATGAAGACCAAATATTATCAAAATTAATCACATTAATCCAAAGGTTGATAAGAAATTTACTTTAAAAGAATGTGTTGTAGATCAATATAAACTCAAAGGTCATGTTGGTAAGTTTGTTGTAGAAGAGGAGAAGAGTCAAACTATGATATGGATACCTAAGGTAGTAAAGACTAAGGAGACTAATCCTATTGAGTCCAAGAGTCTTGATAGATTGGTTGCCATTGTGGAAGAAGGATCAAAAGTGAAAGAAAGTCAAGAATTTATATTGTAAGCATTTGTTGACAAGTCTGAAGCAAAAAAAATGCCAACTATCTAGATAAAAAAATGAAAATCAAAAGTTAGTTCAAGTCAAGCTCAAGGAGAAAGCCAAGGTGTTGGTTGAGGCTAATTCTAAGCCTAAAAATAAAAATAACCATTAATATAAGATGACCAAAGAGGAAAAGTAATATGAAGAGTTATGGCGAACTCTTGGTTTCACATTGTTCTAGGACATTATGCATTAGGGTGCCTCTATCTAGTCTTTAAGGAGACATTTGTCAGTCAGAAGGAAGCTTGGTGACTGTCAAATTTTATTTGATCTGAAGGTATGTAAAGAATATATGTTTGCACATTCATATTTATATATCTATTTGTTGCATAAAATAAGATTATGAAGAATTTTAGTGGTCATATCTTGAGAATGAGTTGACTTATATATCTATTTGTTGGAGAAAATAAGCTTGTGAAGAATCTCAATGGCACTATCTTGAGAATGAGTTGGCTTGTTGTTCTTAGTTTGAATGTTCTAGTATAAAGGTGAGTTTTTAAATATCTATTTACATATCAGTCTATGATAGATGTCAAGTGAGAATATAAGTTATAGGTCTCTCTTATAGGCCTAGTCCTAGATCTTGCTTAGCCTTTAAGGCTTGTTGAGTAGTTGTGTATGTCATAGAAGGTTAGTGGCTTAATGACATGCATTATGTGAGGGGGAACATATTTGATATGTCTCTATCTATGCTTATTAAAAGACTCCTTTTAATGGAGAATCAAGTGTTGTTATGGTGTTCTTAAGATGGTCCTAGAAGACTAGAGTTGAGTTTTCTCAATTGGAATAGGTATGTTCAAATTGAAAATATGCTAAGGTAATGTCATGATGTTGTTAACTATATATGGAAGAAATATGTAGGGTTAGATTGAAGGATCTCAGATGACAAAGGAGGATTAGTGATTTCTTAAGATGATATTTTTTCATAGAAAGTTATTTTGACCTTATTATAGCATGGTCCATGTGGTTTTTTGATCTAAAGGTATGTTGAAGTCTATTTGGATATTTTTATTAGCTCTTGGGTTTCCTAGTTTGTGCTCAAGAACCTGCAGGTCCTAAAATGGGTTATAGGAAGTCAAGGTTCCCAATGATGTGTAAGCTCAAATCTTGGTCCATAAGTGTGTAATGGTTGTCTCCAAGTGTACAAGAAGTTTTAGAGGTGGACATTGACTAGAAGGTGTTGTGTTGACTTTGTTTGTTTTAAGATTTTAGGCTTTTGGGATCTTATATAGAAATTGTCTATCTTATGATTTGAGGTATAAGGATTCTTAATATGTTGAAAGGGCCAAATGTGTTGTCAAATCAAGGTTCACATTTATTTGAAAGTTTGTATTTCTCAAGTTATTCAAGTTTTTATCAAGTTGGAGGCCTAATTGTGTAGTAGTTTTGTGAAGGAAGTATGCTACATAAGATGAGATAGTTTTTGAAAATTGGTTTGATTAATGGGGAATATGAGAGTTCTTTAGATTTGAAGTTTTAGGTCTTGAATTTGTATCTATATAAAGTTTTGAGCTCTGCAAGTTCTAGAAAGGTCTATAAGGAGTCTAGAGAAGCATAGTCTTGAAGATGTACTTTTTTTCTCAAGATTCTCCAAAAGATCAAGGCTTAATTATTTCAAGGTATGTTCTCATGTTAGTTCAATGTATATTTCTAATTTTGTATAATGCAGATGTAGAGTTGGTGGTCATGGAAGTGTCTTGAGAAAGAAGGTTGGTAAGCTTGTATGGTGGTTCTTAGTGGTGTGTGAAGATATAAAGATGATAAAGTGATGAAATTTATAAAATTTATTAGGGGGAGTCCCTCTTATATGTTTCTTGATGTGTTTCCATCATATTTTTATGTTTCTGTGTGTTCTTTCTTCATTGGTTGTTATGCTTGGTTGAAGATAGTATTGGCATGGAACAAGAGGAAGGTGTCAAGGCAAGAAGAGGGAGGATCAATGTAAGGGGGAGTTTGTATCATATTTATAATATGGTCCTTTCCTATTTATGGTATTTTTAGGTCCTTAGGATTATTTTGTGCCAACTTTTTCATTATGTCAAAGGGGGAAAAAGGTCATGTTGTGGGAGTGCTTGAAGAGAGAGAAGGTGAGTTGTATATTTATATATATGATGTTTGTTAACATCAATGAAAAAGGGGGGTATTTTTGGAGAGTTTTTAATGATGTCATAGTGATGTCATTGAGTGGTCCTAGTAAGTGGATGAAGTTCTTTAATAGACTAAGTAATAATGACAAAGTTTGCAATGTGTTTGTCCTAGTATGCTTCAAGAAGTCTTGGTTAATCTTCAAAGATTGCTTGGTTTGAGATGTTTAGGGATGATTATAAAGTATTTAACATGTGAAATAGGTCCCATAATAAATTTTATATGATTTTAGAGCTTGTGTATATGACTGGTATTCATGTGGTTCTTCATTGTGTTCATCTAGACATTTTGGTCTAGTGGTAGAAAATTTGAGTAGGTAGTTTGCTAACATCACTATTACCATGTGTGGATGAGTTAGAGGGATTTGGTCACATGGTTGGGATAAAATTTGTACCTAGTTTTTATGTGATAAATATTAGGTTATGTTCCAAAGTGTATTCAAAGATATATGGGTGTAAAGTTGGGATCTCAAGCATTTTGATAGTATTTTCCCATACTTAGCAAAATTTGTAATGTGGAAAAAAGAGCTGAGTAAGAATCTTAATGATGGCATATATCACACGTGTGGATATTTTAAGAGAAGGTGGTTATATGGTTTAGTTAATTTTTTCCTAGTTTATTTTTTCTAAATTTTATATCATACACTAAAGCGTAACAAAAGTTATGCAGGAGCAAAGTTGGCCTCCCAAACAAGTTCTAAGCATAGTTGGTTCTGTGATGAAAGATTTAGAGAAGGAATTTTAATAGTGATATAATTTCAACACATAAAGGTTATAGGATAATTTTTTTATATGCATGGATTATCCTATGTGAGGATATCGTATGGTCCAAATTTGAGATCATGTGTCTAAGCATAGAAGAAGTTATTGAGGTCAAAAGTAGGATTTCTAGGCATATTACAATTAGTCCCCATACTTACTCAATTTGTATGATGGTAAATATCTATACCTAATGGAGATATAAAGGATTATAGGAGTTTTTAAATTAAATATATGTGGATCATAGAAATTCAAAGAGGTCAAAGTGTTCACTGGTTAATAGAGTTAAAGATCAAGACCAAATAAACATCCAACGATGTGTGGGTGATTGTACAGATCATGATCTAAAGATGTATATTGATTGAGATGGTAAAATGTGTTTAAAGTTTAAATTTTGAGAAAATTTATAGGATAAGGATCTAATGGTGAGTGGGTGTTATGATAAATTGATCTAAAGACTTGATTGATCTATGGAGATCAACAAAACATGTTGAGTCAAAGTTTCCAGGGTGCATAAGATGAGGTTAAAGTGAATGAGTTTTAAAATTTGAGCATTGGAACCTATGTGTTAAAGATTGAACAAGATCAATAGTGCATGTTTTAATTTGAGGTGAGAGGACATGAGGTTCAATCATTGTGTTTGATATTTAACTATGATTGTTGCCATTTAAACATTTGAATTTGCTAAGAAAAAACCTAGTGCTTGGTAATTTGTCCATATATTTTAATAAAAGATGAATTTACTCATGTTGTGAAAAGAAAAGATGAAGATGAATCCATGGTTAATATAATAAAACTAATTTTAATATCTCAAAGTGTGTTTAGATAAATATATTTAGATTCAAAGTTGATTGTGGTTTCATTCTTTTTTCGCTAGTGACCCAAGAAGAGTAATTGAGCTTATGTAGATGCTATTTCGATGTTTCATGGTGAATTAGATATTGGGGAGTGTTTTATACTCCATAAGTATTCAATATGCACATTTTATATGTGTAATAAATCATTATTTAATATGAAAAATAGTTAATAAGTTGACTATGTGTTTGTTCATAGTGTTCCAATGCACTCGATCAATGATTAAGTTGTTTGAACATATGTAGAGGTAAGCATGTGTGAATTTGATCATTTGAGGATGTCCTATGGGAAATATGGAGTGGACATATGTATTTTAAATTGGTCCTATGTTTATTTATTTTCTTGATGAAGTGATAAAAGGGTGAATATGTCTCCATGAGACCTATAAGGGCTACAAGGGCCTTATTAAAAGGTGTAGCTACTTAAGGGTGACCTATAGGTGTTATAGATGACCTATGAAGTTTATATTGAGCTATGTCTTCATTTGAGATATGATTTAAGGTTTAAGGCATGCCTAATATTTGACCATGGTGTTGATTATCAAGTATGCTCTATAAATAGTGAAATCAAAGATGGTGATTTTTAGACTTGTAAGCGAGAGACTTAAAGAGAGAGGTTTGTAGAGGATTGAGTGTGGAAAATATTTATTAAAGAAAATAAAATAGGATATTAAGTGTGACCAATGTCTGGGTTGATGAGAAGATTAGATTAAGTACTGTATGTATGACTCGTAGGTTATAATTTTGATGGGAGAATAGTGATCTTATAGGTTGAATATGAGCAAAGAGGCTTGTATGAGTTGAGTAGAGTGAAGGGTTTAGGAGCAAAGAGAGGAAGTGTGTCCAGTGGATAGGTTGATGAGAAAATCTAGTTCAAGATTGTGTGTATGACCTATAGATAATATTTCTATGTCATAACAAGTGCTCTTATAGGTTTTATGCTTTGAAGTGTGAGCAAAAGATAGGTGATGTTTGTGTGAGTTTGGAAGTTGGTTTTTGAGGTAGATCAAAGTATGATTTGTGTGAATGACCTCATGGTCAAATTTATATTATGGTGATAGAATTATTGTAGGTGTGATAAAGTGAATGTGGTGAAGATTTAGAGAGTGGTGTTAGTTGGGATCTGTAATGTGTCCTAATTGATATTTGTGTGTCGGTACAAGTATGTAATGTGATTTGGCCAATAAAGAGTATTGGGTGAATGATTGAAGGTGGAGAGTGATAAATAGAGATCCATCATTAGGCGTTGAAGATATAATTTCTAAGTGGGAAGTGTTTAAAGGAGGGATAAATGAGTTGATATTTCTTAGGGGTAGTTGTTCCTTGTGAAATATGTGTTTCACTAAATACCTTTGGTCAGGAGGATATGATCAAGGTTTATTGGTCTAAAGGATTTGATCAATCTCTTTTTTTTTCTTATAGGATAGTAGTCCATTTATGTTTTAGGCTTGAGAGTGGGTTTTATTCTCCATGAGGGTTTCCCATAGGAACTATGAGTTATGTGTTTAATATTGTGTATGCATTGAATGTATGATCTTGTTAATGTTTATTTATTAAGTTGATATATGTTGATTGATTAATAGTTTAAATGACTACAATTGAAATTATAATATCTAGGCTCACTGATTTACCCCCCCTTCTCAATGATTGTACCTCTAACATTAATTTTGTAAAATAGTCCTTATTTGGTGTGAAAATGAGAGAGGGGGAAGGATATTAGAGTGGTGTAATCCTATCCCCTAGCATGATCTTGTTTAATGGGGTGTTTTTATCATGTTAATTGCTATGTAGGGTCTAAAATATGTTTAAAGTTTGATAATAATAGGGATGAGTAAATTATGGGGTGATTTATCAACTTATAAGAGTGTACAAGATGGTCAAAAGTGTTTAAAAGTGGCCCTAAGATAGGTCTAGAGCTAAGCATGTAAAAGAGTTCTCACAAGTGCATGGTTATATTTTAAATGTTAATTATACATGTCTATAACTTGAAATTATACAAAAAAATTATTCATTTGAATGCATAAGATACATTATTTCATTAATGCCAATAATATTAAAATTAACACAACTATAAATGATTCATAACCATAACCTAATGGGAATGAAAACTTGAAAATATTTTCCAACTCCCTTCCAAATATTATGGAAACATAAATTAAGGATATCTCTTAGACGCATATTACATGTAATGCATATCATCCTCCTTTGATGTATGATCACCCAATAGATGGAGTTATTAGTGTACTTATAGGAATATCAATATAATGACCTAAAATTACATTTGATGAAAGTGATATTGTGGAAATAGACTCTAATTTAAATTCATTGCTTTTACAATCCAAAATTGGTTCATAACCTTTGCATAATGTCATGGTATACAATGGTTCACATGAAAATATTTACACAATGAAATTTATTCATAATAGTAGATATAAACATGAGGATTTGATGGATAGAACCAAAATGTTCAAAGTATTTAACACCTTGTAGTAGTTTCTATTTTATTTATTATTCTTTCCAAACACATGGGTATTTTACTTGTTAAAATTCCCTTGGATACACAATATTTGTGTAGTACCATATTTAATGCATATATGTGTCAACTATATATATATATATATATTCAGTTGGTATGATTTGTTACTAGATTATATATATTAAAAATAGATGGTGTCACATGATTAGTTTCCTTAGGAGGAACATAATAAATAATATGTTTCATAGGAATACCATATATCTCTAAGCTATAAATTCTAGCACCCCCATAGTAGGTATAATAGGCATCACTTATGTAACATACATACATACATACATACATACATACATACATATATATATATAGATATATATATATATATATATATGTATGTATGTATGTATGTATGTTACATAAGTGATGCCTATTATACCTACTATGGGGGTGCTAGAATTTATAGCTTAGAGATATATGGGTATTCCTATGAAACATATTATTTATTATGTTCCTCCTAAGGAAAATAATCATGTGACACCATCTATTTTTAATCTATATAATCTAGTAACAAATCATACCAACTGAATATTTTCATAACAAATTTTTGATCTCCAAGACAAGCTTTCTCAGTAATAGAGTAGTCCATATTACAAACCCTCATGGATTATTACATAAAAATTTAGCCTTAAATATTTAAATCTATATTTTTCCCTTAATATTTTTTTCACCTAATATTACACCATTTTATTGTAAAGGTGATCCAAAATAACATCTTAGAGCCTTTCATATACCGTTTTTAGATTATGCATCTAATGATAAGTTGCTAACTAATATTTTATACTAAGAGTCTTAAGGAATGTGCCTTTTTATGGGTTTATGACCATCATATTTAATAAATATGCACTTTTCATCCATTTTCATACTAATTATTAGCACATCTCAATCAATATTAGTGATAAGGTCTCTTATGCTCAATATGTACAACTCAGATAAGGACCTAATAAGTCCATTAGTGACTATCGACTCATTATAATACTATTCTTTCAAAAATGGAAACTATTATGGTTAAAAATTAATTAAAATATATTTACAAACAAAACCTACTTCCATAATTCCATGAGTCTATTATGTTCGAACATTTTTAATATTTTGATGGCATGTGTCATATAATAAAAGAACATGAGTTCAAGATTCCTAACATGAAAAACCTAAACCATGGGAACAATCCTAGATCATATTATAATTCTAAATTTAAATTTAAAACATAATTCAATTCCAATAATAATTATAATAATAATGAGGATAAAATAATAATTAATGTAATTTCATAGCCTACTAAAAGGTTTGTCCTTTCTTCTCCTCCATAGAGTCCAATAGAGTGGTCATAGTTTAAGTTATTCCATATGAGTATATTATTAAACCAAAGTAATTATATCCTCCCACCCCACCACCAATGTATTCAGTTAATCTACCTATTCAGAATCATTCTACATATTTAGTTACTCCATCTATTTAGGTTCATTATATGTAGATAGTTCAGAGGAAGGTAGTTGACATTCCTAGATGACTAGTTGTTTCATGCCCATTACATCAAATAGTTATTTATGACTCAAAATTACCTTTATATACTTTATCACATACTAATATTGAAGGATTTATGCCATAATAATTCATAAATAACATTGAAAATGTAGATAAATAAAATGACAAGAAGCTAGAATACCTCTCAAGGAGTAAACCAAAAAGTGAGAATCAAAATTTTGAGTGGGAAATTTAAATAATTAGAAAAATTACATGTGATAATTAATAAGGATTATCCATCAAATCTTCACAATAAAACTAATATAATCAATATGAATTCAAGAAGAAGAGAGAGAGATTCAAGTATCTAGTGAAGAAAAGAGGAGAGGGCTCTTTAAATAGAGCAAGAAGAAGGAAGAGGGAGTTATAAGGAATCAAATAATTAACTTAAAAGGCATCCTTAGTGTGTTCCAACTATAATATTACCTTAAAAATAAAATGGAAGTGTGTGACAAGTTGGGGGAAGAGTTACTTGAGCAAGTAACTCTAAAAATCTTACAAAAGGATAGAGGTGAGAGACACCTCATTAAATATAAATTTATGTGAATTAAAAAGACATATTATAAATAATCCTAAAGGATTATAATATTTAAAAATGGAATTAAATTAATATTAATCTCAAACACTCCCCCTTAAGTTTAATTTAGGGTTACAAAAGTGAATAAAATCTTTACAAAAAAGAAGGGAATTGACATTACATAATTCTCCCCTTGAATGATATTTTAATTTGAAAGAAATTACAATGATTAAAATAAGAGAATAAATAAGTAGGAATCTCAAAGAATGTATAAAATGTTGAGGTGTGATCATCAACAATATCCAAAAAAATTCATGGAAAATAAATATGGTCAATTCATTTTAGAACAAAGATAAATAAAAAAGGAGATGGCACAAAATGATCCACATGAACCTAAAAAACACAAAGGTTGAAACCATGTCTTTAATCTAAGAGAAAAAATATGTCATAAAATAATATTTATATTGAATTTAATAAAAATATATCTAAGAATATAAAAGAGACAACTTCCAAAGTTCTCAATTATACACATGCAAAAGGAAGTTAATCAAAGCATAACAAGAAACATTGATGTAAATATGATAAAATATTATGGAAAAAAAATGTTATATGTTTACAAAATATCCAAAAAGAAATGCATTTGTTATTTAAAAAAATTTCAAAATAATAAATAATCAAACGATATAAAGCAAAAGTTAGACTCTTAAAAATGTTAAATCAAAAGGTAAAGCAAGTAGTAACAACAATGCTTTATTTATATCTTACTATTTTTAATGTCTTATTATTTTTAAAAATAATGATCATCATCATGATGGGTTTTATTACAATAATTACATTCTAAATTTTTATTTGGTTTTGAGTTAGACTTGTGGTCTTTTGTGTCTTTCCATTGTGAGACTTAGAATTGTCTTTGCCATTTTTGTGTTGATGTTTTGATATAAGAACATGTTCATTGGTTTTTAGACTACCAAATTGAATTAAATTTTGTTCTTCTTGATGGATTAAAAAAAAATCAAACATCAAATGAGAAGCTAATGTAGTAATAATAAGCTATGAATGAACATCTCTAATAAAAATTTGAAAAGGTCTAGGTAGGTACTTTTTCATAGTAGTATGAATTAAATGAGAATCTAAAATTTTAACACCCAATACAAATAATTATAAATGTAAGGAATGAAACTTTGTCAAAAAAATCATCCATATTTTTAAAATCATTATATGGAAAATCTCAAAGTTGATCTTAATTTTTTTTTTTAGATTCATTGATAACATCATAAATAACTTTAAGTTTAGACCAATCAACAGATGCAAGAATAGAACCATCAATGTGTACATGTAATATGGGGTCATGGTTATGCCAATCAAACCTAAGACCTTTTCATTTTTTGATTTCCATTTCTCTTAGACATTGGTGATAGTGAAATTTTCATTAGGTTTATGATTCTTTCCATCTAATGTGAAAACTAAGTGTATGAAGTTGAAAATGTATTGCATATGTGATTTTCATAGGTAGTAATTGGCTGATGTAAGTTTAAATTTTGGTAAAAGATGAGTCATTTTAAAATGAAATATCACCCAATCCTAGAAAGTGAAATGTGAAAAAAATAAACAAGTCACTTAAGATGTAGGGAGAATGGACAAGAATGCCAAAAAAATATAGTCTTAACCAAAGAATAGGGAGTTGGTCAAGAAAAATACATTGATCATTTAAAGGTTGAGAATGTAAAAAAACACAATAATTTTTAACACAAAACTACTAGATAGTTAATATTACTGTAAATAGGGATTAAATTCATCATAATATTTTTAATTTAAATTATATTTAGGGTGGTTTTGTTTTAAAATTTCTATGAATTTTGGATCTAAAAATATGATCTTAACCAAATTAAAGATCAATTATATTATAAATGTAAGTCCAAAACAAAACATCATGAATTGAATATATGAATATAGAGATTTGATTTTATAAAAAAAGTTAGAGATTACCTTGATAATGAATTAATTTAAAAAAATATAAATTTATTAATGAAAATTACTTAATTTAATTTTAAATCTTGGTTAAATATTAAAGTGAAGACCACTTTAATGAAGGATAAAAAAGCCTAAATGAATTACGGTTTGAATTGAAAATTTAAATAAATGAGGAAGATATTAAATTAAGCACTCTAGATAAACATTACATATTTTAAACAAATCCTAAGCACATGAAAGATTATCTATGTTTAAGTTGAATGGTGAAGCACTAAAAGGTGTGATGCATAATTGATAAATTCTACAAATCGATATATAATGAAATTAAATGAAACATTGAACATGTAATAAACTATAAATATGCAAGGGTTACTATGTAATGAAAAGAAGATAACAATTAAAATCAATGTGTGAAGATTATATGATGGAGCTAAATTTTTTATTATGAATTGTATAGAACAAAAATGTTATAGTGAAAAATTAGTGGATAAATAAAAATAAAAATAAATAATCCATTGCAATAATTAATACAATATAAAGAGCAGAGAAAAAAATATGATAACAATGTTATAATGTAAGATTAAGAATTCACATAATTCAAATTAAAAAGATTGTGCAAATAATTTGCATTCATAGTATAATAAAGACTGTACATTCATAATAAATAAAGTCTATGAAAATAAACAAATGGAAAAAGGCTTGCATATTCACTATTGGATAAATACTATATGATGCAAAGGAATTAATGATCATAACTAATAATAAACAATGACTTAAATATTAAATTATAGTGATTAATGGATCTTTTGCACTAATCTATCACATACAATACAATGTAATAGAGCCAAACATAGAGCAATTTAAATCCACAGTATAGTATTATATCTCTCTCTTACAAATACCCATAGGTATAGACATATATATAGGTAGATTGTATCATATGAAAAATATTTAACAACCCATGATTCTCTCCTATAATCATGTGGTTTTATGACCCATTACAAATAATAATAATACATCACAAACTATATTAGTAATGTATTATGTTATAATATAATAACATATTATATTCTAACTAACAACCATATTAAATATTTTACTACACCATAAGATCCATTTATAATTTTCACACTAATTTACTAACATTCACCCCCTTAGAGTGAACATTATTAATTCCTATAATACACCCCCTTTATGTGAACATGGGGAAAACATAAATCCATAGTGCAACTTCCACCTTTGCATACTCATGATTTGGATGGTTTTCTTTCCATAAAAAATAATAAACTTTGGAATGGTTTTTCATGTAGATTTCCAATAACCAAAATAGTATGGTTTTACAAGTGGTTAAAAAAAACCACAATAGGATGGTTTTATTAATGGATAACTAACAAACATAAATATCCCAATACTCTATCAAATCTCATCAAAATCTTACTTTAGGGGATTACTTTGGGAATTGTTCACATATTAAAATTTAGAATAGGAATGTTACCCATGTTCTTGTTCACACATAACTAAAATCAAACATATAACTAAAAAAAATGAACCATCAAATCATATGGGCCGCATTGTTGGTGACTAATAAGAGGTTATAGTAACCTAATTCCTTTGTTTCTTCTAACCTCCTTTCTATCGTTACAAGTGATATTGCATCAAGTTAAAATTTGGATAATGTTTTTTTTTTAAAATTAAAATAATAGACTAACATGAATTTATACATTTTTTTTTTTAACATTTGAAATATAATTTAATATTGGATAATAATGACACATCATTTCTCTTAGACTCATAAAATAACATTATATCCTAGTGAAAACATTATTAAAAAAATATACAAATAAGACTTCAACTAATGCATTATTTATATTGATCAATTTTTTTTATCAACCTAAAACTAAATAAATAAAAAAATTTAACTAGTAAAGACTCGACTCAAAAGACTAAAACTATGAATTTATTTGTGACAAAAAAAGCATTGAGATTTGACTAGTTTGACTTGAATTAAAAGTAAATGTTGATGGAAAAGAATATGGATTCATGTTATTATTGATCAAGGAGATTCACATAGGTATGTACACTAATTTATAACACTATATAGAATTTTACTATCAAATATCACTTCAAACATCATCATCTAATTTATCACTCATATCTAGTTTGTTTTGGTTTGCACTCAAATTGTAATCCTTCCTTCTAGATCAAAATGATATAATTTCATAGTTTATAATATTTATGTTGATTATATCCATTAATATGTTGGAACCATGATCTAACTAATAATATTTGGCATAGAAAAGTTATGAAGAACGTGGAATATATGTGGCACCAGAACTCATTTTAAAAGATAGATTTGTTGAATACTACACATGTTCTTATTGTACATAAATATTCACCAATTTATGACTATGCATTTCACTATAGTTTATAAATAGAATAGGAATTTATAAACCACATGCCATAGTACTGTAATCACATGCCATAATCCACATACAAATATTTTAAGAGAATCGCTCATTTTCCTATCATCTCACTTATCTTCAATCATGTGATCTTGATGTCACACACATGAAGACCATAAGATTCATCCACAATGATTCATACTCTCATTATGTCACTCTAATACCAATTATAGTGATTAGTGGATCTTATGCACTAATCTATCTCATACAATATAATGTAATAGAGCCAAACACAGAGTAATTTAAATCCAAAATATAATATTATATCTCTCTCTTATAAATACTCAAAGGCAAAGACATATATAGGTAGACCATAGCCTATAAAAAGAGAGTTAACAAATCATGATTCTTCCTATAATTATGTGGTTTTTATACCCGTTATTAAAAAAATAATACATTACAAACTTTATTAATAATGTATTATGTTTTAATATAGTAACCAATTATATTCTAACTAAAAACAATATCAAATATTTTACCACACTCTAAAATACCATTTTTAATGTTCACGATAATTTCCTAACATAAATTACATGATATTTATTTAGATCAACATATAAACTAAAGACTAAAATCATGATGTATTAGAAATAGAGATATAAATTAAAAGGTTATGGTTATTAAGCTTATGATATATGTGAAAGAACACAAAAAAAAATAGATTGAAATAACCAGAGAGAAAAAAATGCTTAGAAATGGAGTCTTGGTTTTTTTCCATAAAAAAATTAGTTAAATTAAATAGGAGAACAACCTACTTAGAGATCCATTCAAAACTAGTTGAATAATGGGAAAATGATCCTTATGAGAAACCTACAATAACTAGTTAGAGGAAAGAAATCCCAAGTAAAAATAAGTTAAAAAAGGAGATGAATTTATAAATATTGTAAGGGTGAAAACCCTTACAAAAAAATATGAGATTTCTCCAAAACATCCTACACACTCACAAATTAATGTTAGAATAGAAAACTAAGCTCTAAAACCATGAAAAATATAACCAAGAGCAAGATGAGGTCCACATTGAGAACCAAGACACACTACCTACGCTTAATAATAATGACATAATTATGAACAAAGATGAGGTATTACAAAGATTTAGAGATAGAATTTAGGAACAAACCCTTTATCATACATATATTCCATAGGCCATATTATAAATCAAGAATAAGATAAAAAAATGGTCATCTTCAACCCCTCTAGTTAATAATGTTATTACACCTCTAGTGGGGCCTACTTAACCAACTCAGATAACACAACCCAAGATTGATATTAAACCATCAATAATAGATACACCACTTATAGCTAGTTATTCTACTCCATATGTACACTCCATTAAGCATGAGGTTATTACTCTATAGTGTAAGGTGTTACATATTGATAAGGGAGTAGCTAATCCATCACATGCCTTTGATTCAAACATTCTCTTACATTAACCTTTGGCACATAATATAGAATAAAATCCTTTTCCATCTAGTTTCTTGGCATCGAAGCTCACATTATATGATGGCAAGGGTGACCTAAAGCATCACCTCAGATCCATCCATGCAACATCTTAGTCTATGTGTCCAATGATTGGCTTATTATGAACCCATTTCCATGTAATCTAAATATCTATCACATCACTCAATACTTTAGCCAATATGTTCCTAACACACTTCTCTATCAACATAAGTGATAAAATAGCATATGCACAAGTGGCACAATAAAAACAAAAGTCAAATGAGCCTATTGCTGATTATGTCTTATAATACAAGATAATATCATCCAAATTGACTAGCACCATGAAAGATAGAGAGATTAGGATATATTTAAATATATTTTATTACTAGCACTGAATGAAGTTATCTTATTCAAAAAGTTTCTTACATTTACTGATATGTGCCACACAATCAAGGAAAGAGAGGTTAAACTCTAAACAATGGGGAAAATCAAGTACAAAAATGGATAATAATAGACTATCAAGAGTAAAAACAAACCTCCATACAATGTAAGGGCCATACAAAATAAAAGTGATCAAAAGGCCATAGTTAATGTAGCTTTTGAGACTTCTCCCAGATTGGTTTTATCTACTCTTTAGCATAGATTCTTCACAAATATTCTAGAGTCACTAATTTGAGTTCCAAAACAACTATTGGAATGCAATGTATTGTCTCTCCCTCCCACTAAATATTTTGATACAAAATGACATCTTCTAAAGA